>CAWUFW010006593.1:660000-1127370 GCA_963921515.1 Calotriton arnoldi | reverse complement strand
TGGCCTCCGTGTCGTGCCATAAAATGTAGATTTTCCACAGCCACGGTGGGCTGAAAATCTGGATTTTATTAGGGACACGGAGTCTAATATTATCCCTCCAATGTTTATTTTTTTCCCAACCCTGATGTTGTTTCTGCTTTGTTATCAATGCAGGTCAAAACTAAGCAGTCTGGGACTTGTTGGATTCGATCATTTCTCATCTCTACGTTACTTGAAGCAGGAAGAATTCTTTGTTTGTTTTGATTAGAGACTGTAAGACTGAAAGAGTTTATTTGTTAGATGTTCTCTTTTTCGCAGGCAATGTAAAGAAGGAAGAGGAGAAGATGATGAGGAGTTTTATTGTTTTTTGGAATGTTGTTCAAGGTTCTGTATTCTCTATTCTAAGAACCTTTTTTCATGTACTGCTGAGTGGTGGCAATAAAGGATTTATTGCATAATATTAGCCTCCGTGTCCTTAATAAAATCTAGATTTTCAGCCCACCGTGGCTGTGGAAAATCTACATTTTTACATACAAACTGAAATTGAAGGGCAGTGAAACCTCTGCCAGGAAACTGATGTTATATACACATACTCACAGCACACTCTTTTATGATGTAGTAAACTTGTCATCTGCTAATTATGTTGTCATAGCTGACCATGAAGGTTCTGAGGCTACATTGATGTTCATTGCGCCTGGGAGCACATCTGAAGCAAGGAGGAAATTGTTTAGTATATCAGTGAAGACTGATTTTCAGGAGAGATCTTGAATGGAGAGGTACAACACATACATAAGTGGGGTTGAATCTTGAAGTTTAGTCTTATACGTTTCCAAATTGAATGTGAGATATGTATACTGTAACTGTATTTGGGAGATATATTCATATTGAAAGCATTTAGTTGCACATCTTTTTGAGTAGTTTTATGAGATGAACTAGATATGCTGATACAGCCCTCTTTCATGAAGAAAGTGAGACCTTCCTTGGACACCTTTATTGAATACTGTGTAGAGACATTTATTCCTTTCACACATACTGCCCCTTCATACAAGTTTAATATTCCAAGAAAGACTGCTAGCCCACTGATTAAGAAAACATGTTAAAAGTGTATTCTTATTCATGACTTGAATTTTGTATATCTAATGATTTACCACTCAGACAAGGTTATCAATCCTTGCATGATCCCCCGCAATAAAAACATTTGGGTCCATAGCAAACTATCTGAAGGAAGGGGACATGTGACTTTTTAGGCCTTCACTGAACAGCTTTGTTTTCAATCAAAATATATCAGCACTTTCAAGTGGATCTATCTGAATACTGTAGTATAATTATCTGCAAATATGAATCCTTGTGTTATTTATAAACTCTCTGGTAAAATGTTTTTAGGTTTCTGAAAGGAAAATAATTATTTCTCGTGGAGATTGTTTACCAATGGATGGTAAAGAGAATAGTCATTGCAAAGTACAGTGCTCTTTTTGATCTGCTCGTTCTCATTAGAGTTTATGTCAGATTTTATTCTTTTCCTCCACTTGAACCCTTGCTTTGAATCTCAACCTCAACCTTCCTTGTCAGAAATCTCTTTAGCTTGTTTTCTAGATTTTTTTGTCGAATCCCTTTCCCTCCTAAAATGATTAATTAATTCAATATTTTTTTACACATTAGCCATTGATCTATCATGTTTTTCCATTTTTTTCTTTGTTATGCTCTAATTCTGAAATTGTAGGTTGGTGTTCTTTAATATAGTGTGTGATAAACCATTGAATATAACATTGACCTCACTGTTCCTGGCCACCAGAATCATAACCAGAACTTGTGGTGTTTACCTATGGCCGCAAAGTATTCTTTCGGAGGTGGGTGGTTTTAAATAATAATAATACAATCTTTATTCGGCAAAGCATACAGCCATAAAAGATACAATACATTAAAATAGTGAATTCATTAAAAAAGAATAATTCATTTTTTCACAACTTCTAAAATAACAACACAATATGCTCTCCTCTTACAGGACCATAAAATTCTGCTATTTGAACATATCGGAATTCGTAAAAACACCCCTCCATCTTAATCATTCCTAGTTTTCCTGGATCTCACCATTGCTCTTAAAAAGTGCGTGACCACGAATAAAGTGCGTTCATTCTGCAAGAGTTGCATGTGCAAAAGTGCAATTCGAGCCTGTCTAAAACCCATGTCTTTTAAATATGGTTTAAGATACAGTTGCCAGGGATACGTAAAATATTTGCATAAAAAACCATAATGTAAAATATCCTGTGGAGACCTATTGTTGCAGCCACAGGGCCTTCTGTCGTCTGTTCGTGCTACAAAGCCGATAGGAGAGGCCACTACGTGATGAAACATGTTAAATCTAAAACGGGTAATTAAAAAATGACCGTAGTCACTAGTTAAAATAGTAAGATAATGTTCTATTCCCTGCACTGATTTCACTAGGGCATGTGCTCTAACTGTCGGTTTTAACGATTCCTTTCCTTCTCGCTCCGCGCTAACCTTTTTAAAGAATAGATCATTGATTCGTTTTTTATCCTCTTTCTTCACTGATCTACAATTTGTGAAAATATCTGATCTTCCTAGGCTATGGAGTGTTTCTTTAATGTACTTAGCCACAGTATTTTAAGGGCATGCTCCAATGAAAGGCAATCCAAAATTATCTCTTTGTTAAAGGAGGCCTCCTCATTGGACCAAATATTCACCCAACAGTGCAGAGGCTTAACTGCGACCAAATCTGACACGTGCCTCACCCCGAGTTCTTTGTGGACTGAGTGGGCGAGGGTACCTTGAGGGACCTTTAATAGCCGTCTCAGATATTTATTGTGCATCATCTGTAGGTCCCTCATTGACTTGTAGCCCCAAATTTCTCTCCCATGCAAGGCCTTGGAGATGCAAATTGATTGATTTAATTTTAAAATCAGCCCAGGTGACCATGTACCTAATCTATGTGCAAAATTCACTATAGCTCCCATTGCTTTCTTCGTGTCCATCACCTTCTCTTCTTTCAGGGTATTCCAGTTTAATTTAGCGTCAAATAGGACCCCAAGATATTTAAAAGCTGGAACTTTGGCTATACTATAAGAGCCTGCCTTATAAGATGTTTTACTCTTCCCTTGACAGCCCACTTCCATCACAAAAGAGACAAGTCCAATCCCTTCATAAAGGAGACAAATCCATCAATTAAAATTTGCAATGCTCTAGGGGTGCGTGCTATAAGCACGGCATCATCTGCATAAAGCAGAACTGGCACTGGTCTAGTACCTATTCTCGGGGTATCGACATGCAGAGATATCATGGCAGATTCCAGCCCATTAATATACAGCGTGAATAAAGAAGGGGCTAGAATACAGCCTTGACGCACCCCTCTTGAGCATTTGAAGCTATCGGTGAGATCCCCCTCTTGAGTAAAACGTATTGCAGCTGAGGTATGGGCATATAAAGACATCAGGGCATTTATTAATGAGCCCTCTACTCCCAAATCGTCTAACAGGGCCCATAATTTACTACGGTTCACATTGTCAAACGCTGCAGTGAGATCCATGAAACCTAAATAAATGGATCCCTCTTTAGCGATTGTATATTTGGCTGTCGCTAGGTAGAGGTTCAGACATTAACCCACTGTAGATTTACCTGCTCGGAAGCCATATTGGACCTCCGAGAGAATTTGATTTTTGTCTGACCATTCCACTAGCCTGTTAAGTATGACCCGCCCCATAACCTTAACGGTCTAGTCTATCGACGAAATGGGTCTATAACAGTTGGGGTTATCTCTATCCCCCTTCTTGTAGATAGGGACGATAGTAGCAGTTGACCAAGACTGGGGCATGACAGTCGACACCGCCGCGTTCAGAACCCTGGTTAAAATAGGAGCCCAGACCTCGATGTTACTTCTAAAAAGGTCTGGGGGAATCCCGCCTGGGCCCGGAGCCATGTTATTGGTCAAATCCTCTATACCTGTGATTACCTCATGTAGCTGAAATTTAATATGGGTATCACATGGGAGGAGCTCCCAGGCATTATTACAGTAAACTTCCTCCCCATAGTTATAGACTGACTGAAAATGGCTCTTCCATTGATCTTGTGTGATGTGATGACATATGGATGGTTTGTCAGGTTCAGAGAAACAGGGTCTATTAATAACTCTCCAAAATAAAGAACTATCTTTCAAATCACTGGCTTCGACCAATTCGTCCCAAGCCTGTTTTTGTAGGGCAGACCTCCGTTCCTTGAAAGCTTTTTTATAAATGCTACGACAACTAGCCACCCTAGATCTACTACGGGGAGTCTCTTTCAAAGCTGCTTTAAGTTTCCTCAATGCTTGAGAACATTCCCTGTTAAACCACCTTGGGCTATCTGATTGGGAATTTACTACTGGGACAGTTAAGAGTGCTCTCACTGACTTAGCTATGGTATCGAAAGATCTGATTACATCTTCCTCTGAAGATGAGATATCTAGGCACTTCCGAATCTCCTGTTGCCTCTCTTTAAAAAGGGATGAATAAAAAGCATTACTATCAACCTGTGACCATCGCAAGCGCCTCCCCTGATCAGTTGGCTTTAATATCCCTCCCGTCTCACTACTATGAGCTAGATTCGGCCACTGTGCCCACATCCCCAGGGTCAGAGGGTTATGATCACTGAAGGGACTTTCTATAGTCCTGAGGGATGATATAATATAAGCCAATGCTGAAGACACAAAAATAAAATTGATGGTGGAAGCACAGCCCCTACCTTTATAGGTGGGTGGATGAAGACTATTGGGTGGTATTACTTCCTTTTGTAGCGTAAGCATTAGGTTGTAGGTGTTCAAAAGAGCATTTAGTTCCTGACCCTCTACAGAATGCTCCATATGCCATTCTTCTGCTTTCATGCATGGGGAAGTAGCCCTAGTGTTTTGTCCAATGTTTGAGCATAAATGACAATTGAAATCACCCAGCAAAATAAGATTGCCCATTGAAAAATTGTCCCCCTGTAGCTGATCTAAGAACCCGGCTGGCTCCTTCACACTCGACGAACCCAGCTTCCTGTTTTTGGCATTATAAAAATTAATTATTGTCAGCCGTTTTGTTCTACCTATTGCCAATTTTAAACCTTGCGCCACTGTAGAGTTCCAATTTAGTTGTGTCACTGACCCACACAAATCAAGGGCAATGAATATAATTAGACCACCCTTAGCTCACCCATGTCTCGATCCTACCGCCGGGAGGAAGAACGACTTGTAGCCTTCCAAAAAGAAAATATTTTCCACCTCCCAAGTCTCCTGTAAGCTAATGATCTTATACGAGGTTATGGTTTGAATCCATCTTTCATCCTCGAATTTTGCTCCCAGCCACATTCCAGGAGATCAGTTTAATCTCACTCCCTACCTGGGTACTGGGTAAGATGGCCGATGTTGTATTGTCACCTTGATTTCCTATTTGGTGATTCTGATTCGAGTAATTTGTGGGAAGGACTACAGTCTCTCTCAGCCATTCCCCCGTGGGCATAACTGTCTGTATTTGAGGGTCAATCACTATTGCCTCTACTAGGCTGTATTCGATGCCCGCCCCCTGTCAATCCAGATCATTAAGGGGGCATAAGTGTCCGAACACACCTCCCTTCCCTCCTCAGTGAGAACGCCCCCCTTCATCTGCATAACATTACTAGCTCCTTGGGCAATAGGGCCTGGTTTGTAGAAAAAACCTAGTGGGAGAGGTTTAATATCTGAGGCATGAAAAGCGAGCTCAGCCAAGTGTCTCAATATATTGCGAGCTAATTCTGGGAATCTAAACGTAACGATCACAGCGTCACCCTCGAAGGATTTCCTTGATTTCCCAATCCAAGAGACCCTTCTTGCCATCAGGATATGAGAATGATCACCTATATTGAATCTACTATATTTCTCTAACCAATGAGACACTTTGTTGATAAGATTATCTGTGGCTTCTTCCGTGCCCACTCTCAGACTGTGCACTCCCACCAGGACTATGGTATAGGGGCAACAGGTCGTGGGGAGATCAATCACAGGCAGACCTGTTCTATAATTGTTCTTAGGACTTGCCCCCCCTTCTGCCTGCACACAAGATGGAGAATGTCGGTCTCTCACACCCCTCCTCCCTCTACACCCTGTAGATGGGGATTAAGCCTATTAATTGTCTCTCTCTCCTGGTCCCCCGGTGCATTCCGGGGCCCAGTCCCCAGAGACCTATTAACGTTTGGTGGGTGGTTTCCTGGCTCAGATTGCCCTCGCAGACTGGGGCACACCGCCTGTGGATAGACCCTACTCTGGGGCGGACTATTAGAGATGGTTTTCGGCATATTCTCCACTTTTCCCTAGTATCTCTCTGGAGTCTTATAACCCTTTTTCCAACTTTTCTCAGAGTTTATATATCAGGTCGGTCATCACGTTCGTGATTGTGCCCCTCAAAGTGTTCCAAAAGTCCTCCAAATCTGTCGGGCTAAACAGGGTTTTTTTTGCCTCCATTCTCCTTGTAGGCTCATTTTTCTTTTTCGCTTTGCGTGATCTCTTGGGAGCTGGTGACATCTCTTCCTCCGAGCCCTTATTGTCCGTAACTTGGGGGACCCCTTGGCCCTCACCCACAGTGGCCGAAGATAAAACACTGGTACCTGGTTCACTTATACCTGGTTTGCCTCTCTTTAGTGCCACCGCTCCTGTGGCTGCAGCCAGTGTGCTGTCCGTCACGTTAACCGGGGGGCTTGTGTTAATTGCTCCTACTAAATCAGCCTGCACTAGTTCAGACACTGGGGGGCCGGTAAGACCCATAGACAGCCTCCTCTCCGCCTTATCAATCTCCTGGGTGATTGCCCCCACCGCTTTGGCTAGGTAAGAGTCAATAGTGGCCCTTTTATTATTGGACAAATGGTCCGAAGTCGTTGTTTTTCTCTTGCCCATGATCGATGAGGGTTAATCCAGACTGACCCCCACAAGTGCCTGTCAGAATCTAGAGTGTCCACAAATAAAATTATTATGCAATCAATAAGTACTCACTGTGCTGCATACCACAAATTCTGGGCTTCCTCTTGCTAGGCTCGTGAGGGACCCGGCTCCCTTGTGTAAAATCTGGTCTGCTATGTCCAGTTGAATGCCTCTAGTGCAAAGTGACCAGCCAAGAGAGTAGGCCCAGCCCAGCCGCGTTCCGCCGCGGACGGGCCCGCCCTTGGCCTGGGCTTCGCCCGGGCACACCTGTGCGTGTCCCGCGCTGTGGGAGACCTCAGGGCCAATTAAGAGCCTCCTGGCACGGGCGTCACTGCTTTGGCGGCAGTGCAGGGGCTGCGTTGGGCAATGTGGGTTGTAGTGCCCCTGGTCCCTCCACTCGGTGTCTGGCTCGGTGTGAGATACGGTCTCCCGCAGCAGGGCCAATTAAGCGCCTCCTGGCGCGGGCATCACATAATTGGCGGCAGTGCAGGGGCCGCGTTGGGCAATGGGGATTGTAGTCCCCCTGCTCCCTCCACTTGGTGTCTGGCTCGGTATTCTTTGGGAGGTGGGTGGTTTTAAATAACAATGTAGACATTCTCAATATGGATTGTTCAATAGGTCAATGTGTTGACCCCATCTCTCTAGTGACCAGCAGCTGTGTGATCACTAAGCACTGATTTTTGTCATTGAAGTTATAAAACGTATTCATTTGTTTGCAGTTGATAGGACATACGCTAGAATTAGAGCCATGAAGATGCGAGTGGCATCTGCTGTGGCTACAATTTCTGAATTGATTGATCCATAAAGGAGAGACACAAAAGCTTTTTATTTCCTTGAATAGTTACATAACAGGATCCAGGAATTTAATTCTGTAATTCAGGGGCAGTATAAATGAACATGACAGAATTTATTTTTAGAAAAGGTTTTTCATGCTTTTTTCATACAAAAGTTAGCATTAAACAGTATCAATTAATTATTTGCTCAGAGTTTCTTGTGTTTATACAACAAAGATTGCTTTATCACATATGGTGCTTTAGTTTTCCAATTAATTCCCAGTCAAAAAGCAATAGTTCTTTCCATGATACATTTGTCTTCCAAAAGTGCTATATGATCTAAAAACTAAAGCCTACACCTTTCGCAGCACGTTTTACGAAGGTAACTTTTATGAATAAAAATCTAAAAACCATTAAAAAAAATGAAATACTGTCACACTCATTTGTACACCCCTTGAACATAACTGCAGAATTCAGCTCTTGGATCCTCTTATGTAACATAACATGTGTATTTATAAAGCACACGTTCACCAAATGGTATCTTTGTCGCTGAATAATAGATGTGTATTGTTAACCAACAGTACTCATTTTATCAACCTCATCAGGATGAAAGGCTGAGTAGAGCTGCCAGGATTTGAACCCAGGGTTGGTTTTAGCGCTGGCGGCACCCGGTGCGACAATAACTTTTGGCACCCACCACGCCCCATGACCACTTCCACGGATTCTCTTACTACCACAGGGCAAAAGTGTCCCTTATCTCTCCTATCATAAGATATTGCTAAACACAGCACCCCCTCTCCCCCCCTGCACAGGTCAGCACCCAGTGCAGACGCACCAGTCGCACTGCCCTAAAGCTGGCCCTGTTTGAACCTGTGACCATGATGTCAAACACAGGACTTTACAGAGGATGCATTAGTCCACTAAGCCACCAGATCTAGCTGTAATGTAACTATTGTTAGATTGAGAAAGAAGGTAGGATCCTATCTGTATGGGAGGGTTTGAGCATGTGCAGGGCCAGTGATACACACTTACATTAGTGTGTGTCATTATATCCTAAGAAAACTCCAATACAGAGAGCTCTTCATTTCTGTCTTTAATTCACTGCTCTCTGTAGCACATTCCAAATTGCACGAGATGCACATTTTCTTCTTAATCCACAAAGCACATATTTTCTAATAGCTGAGGGCAGTTGACATCCTGAACATTCGAAATTTGCTCAAATGGTTGGTCCACTGCAGTGAGTAGAAAGTGCTGTAAGCCTGTGTGGATGAAAAGTTTCTGATAGGAACTGTATTTACTCATTCAATCAAATATATCAATTCATAATTAGGGCTCCCGGTTTTATGGTATTTTTTATTTTTATTTCCATCTGTATTTATCCATATTTATTTTTTGTCAACTTTATCTGTATTTATCCATATTTATTATGGATTTTGTGAGAAAAATAAAGCTGAAAATGGTATATTCCCACATTTATTTAACCAATAAATATGCAGTCATGCTTGAATGCCTGCCAGGTTTCAGTGATATGAGCACCCGCAGAAGATAAATCAATGCAGTTATATGAAAATATGTGCTTTTTAGAATCTGCTTTGTGCATATCTACTGCTGTTTAAGCCTATTTACTAAAATCCCTTTCTTTTTTTAACCCCCTTACCTATCAATCCATACAGGTATTGGCCTGGCAGTCATGGCAAAGTGTATTTAGAATCGCTCAAAAAGCACCCAATTTCCGTTTTTATCCACATTTAAAAATAAATACAGACAACAAAATAAATGTTGTTCTGTTCTTATTTATCTGTAAAAATCAGTAAAAACTAAAAACAGGGAGCCTTATTCATAATACAAAAAAATTGTTATTACTATTTGAAGTAGCTACAGCGTGATGCATTATAGAAATGATGCAGAGAACTCACAAGAGCGGGTGTAGTAAGCCAAGGATGAAGTTAAAAAATATAGTGTTTGTCTTCTTCTGTAAAATACATTGGTACTACAGACCATTTGTAGCACTTTCAGAATTGACACCTCTAGTTACCAAAGAAGCAGCAAACAGCTTGATGTCATCTGTTGATATTAATACTCTGCTTTCTGCCCTTCTTTGAGTTCTGCGTTTATCGTTGTCTCATCCCAGCAGCGTGAGAGAGCACAACTGTATCACTCCTCTTTTATCTCCTTCAAAGATTACTTAGCCCCAATATATGGCAAATTACTGTTAGTGCATATTGAGCAATGGACAGGAGAACACAAAATTATTTACATGTGCAGGCTTTCTTTGTAGGTGCTGTAGAAAAGGTTGATCAAGTCTTTTGGATTCACTTAAAGTTGGTGGCCATTAAGAGCTTGCACATGAGCAATACTGAATATGTACATTGGAAAGACGTCAAAACGTTTCCCTATAGCCAGGAATGGCATCAGGGATGAGAGTTAGTGCCTAAACATTGCAATTTCTTTACTAAAGAGGAAATCCATTTATTGACATTGTTCCAACATGATGCTCCTCGCTTAGCAGGCGAAGTGATGCCTGTTTTATTATTTTCAGACAGCCCTTTATCTTGTACAGATATGGGGCCTACGATCATCTTAGATGAGTCAGTGGTAATTTCTGGCTGTGAGTTGTGCTAGGACAAAGATTATGATCTTAGATGAAAGGAAGGCAGTGAGCTGTCAAGTATGGTTTAATGGCGCAATATTTGAAGGAGTTTCTGCTTTGACTGTCTGGGTTATCATGTTTGATAGTGAGAGCGTCTGTAAAGATGGGCCTGGTAAATCTGTACTGATACATATGTAGAACGTATTCACATTTAAAAGATGCTGGGGCTGCAGAGCAGTTGGTCTCACATAAGACTGTTATAAGGACTCAGTAGTCTAAACAATATTACAATGAGCGGATCCGTGGGGGCCTGTAAAATCTGTGGTGTTGGCTAATAGAAAGGGGCTGATTTTGAAACAAACACTATCTTACCTGTTGTAATATTTTGTTGCCCTTCTTTCTGGCTCCAATCATAAGCTCTCTATTTACAGAGGAGCATTGGACAAAGTGATAGGACTCCTAGGCGCAAGCAGCTTAGTTTGCTTAAAATCTAGAAAAGTCTCTTTACAAAAACTGAGTACAGGATTATTTCTAAATACAAGTTATTGGTCGTGTCTAATGAAGAGGTGATTTAGGGAGGAATATTGAACTTTGCGTGAAACTAGATGGATGGAAGAAATAGTAGATCCTTAGCTAACCTGCCTATATCTAGATGTGCAAACTTGTGGGGAGAGAACCATACCATACTTTTATTAGGCCACTGAGTTCCCTGATGATGGATATGACTTTTTAACTAGGATTTCTACAAATGGCAGAAAGAACATTAGAGGGGGACAAGGGACCGGGTTATACCTCTGATGAAGTCCCCTCTTGTAAGAGCAACAGAAAGCATCAGAGCATCTTTATTTTTATGCCCATAGTACTTACGATTCAGATAATACTGGCATGAACAGATTTTAAATAATGCTCACTTTAGAACTCAAAAGCCTTGGTTACGAGGGCCTATCTATTTGTTTAACATTTATCACACATATAAATAATGATGCCCAGTATTACTCAAGACCACTGGCATCTCCTGTGACTGAAAGCAAATCACACTACTGTATAATGCACTCTAACACCCCAATATGCCTAGTCCTCATAGAAAAAGCTAACACAATAAAGACACAAAGATATTGATAGTGCTGTACCTTATTAATGGTGTCTCAGGATTAGTGAGGAAAGTGGTTAATGTCTGATTTAGGTCTGATCTGCATTATACACAAATATGAAAGTTAAGCAATATTGGTTTGCCTTGATTTGATGCAAACTCATTTAAAATCAAATAACTCTGTGTGATTATTAAATAAATTTGAATGGAGAAATGCAAATTTTACATATATACTGAATTGTATTTATTTATTTGTTAGATGTGACAAATATCCCTTATAAAAAGGTCAGAGAGATATTGTGCATTCTCCGAAATTTACTGGGTATTTTTCAATGGTAAATTTTCTTCCAACATGCTTGCTGACCCTGATGAAATTTGTCTGGGGAAAATCATAACAATCTTATGCCACTATTTAAGGCTCTTTCTTGAGATGAGTGGCTAAGGTGAACAGATATTGTGCCAGTCAACTATGTAATTGGCAAGGAGGGACTGCTAAAAGGTCCCAAAAATGTCCCGGTGTACATCCGTATTGAGTGGGACTTTGGTGTTGATATATAACTTGGCAGGCAGATTGTACTCTATCGGGGTGTTGGAGTAAATTACTCCATTGCCCTGACGGAGTACCTGCCTGCCAAATTTAGAAATGTCTGTAAGCCCGAGAAATATTTCTAATATTTGCAGGAACCACTGTCACAGCGTCAAACATGACGGAGCTGTACGGTAAAGTATCAAAACCTTTTTTATTTTCAAAAACAAAAACCTAATGTGCCTTTTTATTTTTGAAAATAAAATAAAAAAAATCATTTCCCTCCTCGCCATGGCAGTTACCTCCCATGGCGAGCCGGGCATTTTTAGGATTTACTGCCCCTTATCACCAGTGTTTGCCTGGCGGTAATGGGCAGTAAAAATCAGCTCTATGTACATTGGGTGGGTAGACAATAGCCAATTCGCCAATGGGCCTTACTCTGTCAGGTCGTCTGAGACGTTTGGCCATGGCAGGGCCATAGTAGTTTTGGCATTGCTAAACTATGGACCATGCACCTATAAATCCGGCAGGCGGACCCTTATATTGGTGGTAAGCATACTACATCTTTGTTGCAAAGGAGTATGCTTACCGCCAATACATACATAATGCCCTATATTCTTTAACAGAGTAGTTTTTCCCCTGTAGCTCCTCTCCAGCAGTCAAAGGGTCTTACGATGCTGTCATGGAACATTGCAGGTCTTTCGTCAAAGTTTAGTGACCCCAGGTGGGTGCGATATGTCATATCTTTCCACATTATTATTTTTCAAGAAACTTGGGCTATCAATAATATCTTCTTCCTAGAGGGTTATAAGCCGTATTTTGTTCCAGCTATTCGTTCATTGGCAGGAAGGGCAATGGGGGGTCTAATGATGTTTGTTAGAGTTGAGTTGAGTGGCTACATCTCGGACCTTAAATGGCATATGTGTACAACGCAGGGTCTTCCGTTTTCAATCCCTGGGTCCTGTCCGATGGATGTAGTCAACTTTTATAACAGTAAGGGTGGGTGTCAAGAGCCCCTTGGAGTTCCCCATTTGGATCGTCTCCTGAGTTCTATTCCAGCCAGGGGGGATGGTCAAGCCCAAACTGCTTTAGCTAGTGATTTTAATTGTCACTTATGTAACCCTCCCCTAGATGGTGGTTCCCTTTCTGGCAGTTGTTGGTTGAGCAAAGGCCTCCACTTTGTTCATTCACAAGAGGGTAGGGAGTTAAATGTGCTCTTAGACCCCCACAATCTGGTCTTTTGTTTGGAGAAACTGGTGAATTCTTCAAACCCCGTAATTCACCCGTCTTACAAAGGGAGGGGCAGGGGCTCGCTCATTGATTTTATATTTGTATCAGCACCTTTATATGTTAATGTTAATTTTAATTGTGACTTATAAAGCGCTTAATACACGCAGGTCTCTAAGCGCTGTGAGAAGCAAGCTACAGTGCCCCCAGGTGAATATGGCCCCTGACTGAATGGAATTAAGCCCAGGCTTCAATGAAGAGGAGGGTCTTCAGGTTCTTCCTAAATGGCAGGAGGGCCTTCTCGGATCGAAGATGGAATGGAAGCCTATTCCATAGTTGTGGGGTGAAGACGGAGAAGGCCTGCCCTCCTTTTTTCGTAAGGTTAAACCGCGGGCAGGATAGTTGGTGCCCCGCGGAGGATCTTAGAGAGCGGCCTGGGACATATTTCATAAGGCGTTCTTTGATGTAACTTGGGGCTTGGCCATGTAGGGCCTTATGGGCGATACAGAGTCCCTTAAATTTGGTCCTTTGCTTGATAGGAAGCCAATGAAGTTTCTGCAGCAGGGGAGCAGCCCTTGTATATCTGGGTAGTTTAAAAACCAACCTGGCTGCGTCATTCATTACCACCTGAAGTTTGCTTAGCAAATTATCCGGTAGGCCAATGTAAAGCGCATTGCCATAGTCTAAACGAGAGAAGATCAATGCTGTCACCACCGTTCGCATGGTGGAGAAAGAGAGGATGGGTGAAAGTTTCCTCAATTGCCTTAGTAGGCCCACACATGTCCCAAAGACGGTGGAGACTTGATTAGACAAAGAGAGATTAGCGTCGATTTTTATACCCAGGCTTTTTACCACTGGTGCTGGAGACGGAATGTCTCCCAGCTCCTGTGGCCAAAATTGATAGGACCATGGGTTAATATCTGTAGTAATGGCCAACACCTCCGTTTTATCGGGGTTGACCTTTAGTGAATTGAGTGTCATCCAACTTACTACGAATCTCAAGATGTCTTGTACACGTGCGTGGGCTTGGGGGGAGTTTTCGATTTGTAAGATGATTTGGGTGTCATCAGCATAGTTAAAAAATTGACAATCCATCCGGGCCAGGTCCATCACCAGAGGGCGCAAATAAATGTTAAACAACAGTGGTGATAGAGCGGACCCGTGGGGAACTCCACAGGTTATGGGCCCTCTGTCGGACACACAGTCACCCATCTGAATTACTTGGGTGCGATCCGTCAGGAAGGAGGCAATCCATTGATGGATCGTCCCGCCAATGCCTATGTCCCGGATTCTGGTCAAAAGTTGATCATGACTGACCGTGTCGAACGCGGCCGACAGGTCTAAGAGGACCAGGACACACAGCTTTTTTTGGTCTACCGTGAGCCTGATTTTATCCAGTACGTACAGCATCACTAGCTCCGTGCTATGGTGGGCTCGGAAGCCAGCCTGCCTGTCCCCAAGTAAGTGATGATCTTCCATAAACCCTGATAAGGTTTTGAGAACATGTTGTTCCAGGATTTTGGCCATAAAAGGGAGTTGGGAGATGGGTCTATAATTTTTCATATTGGTGGTATCGGCTCCCACTTTTTTGAGTAATGGAATTACTCTAGCTTCCTTAAATTTTCTGGGGACTATCCCTGTCTCCAGAGAAAGATTAAGCAGGGAAAGGACTTCTACCTCAATCGCTGGCAGGGCTAGTTTGAAAATCTTTGAGGGGCAGGGATCCGCGGGTGAGCCCGACTTAATCTTAGATGCAATGTGGAGCAGAGAGTCTTGGTCCAATTTTGGAAAAGTTGTGATAGATTCTATTATATTCTTGTGTGGCTTTGCCCTTACCAAGACCTGTGGATTAGTGGGAGTTTTATGAATGTTTATTAAGATATCTTTGACTTTATCTGAGAAGAAAGTCAGGAACTTATTACATAGTTCCCGACTGGTAGGGGCTTCTTGCATTTGCTTTTGGCTAAGCTCCTTCAAAATTTTAAAAGTTTGTTTTTGTTTATTGTCGGCAGCCAAGATCCTGGATTCATAAAATTCGGCCTTCCTTTTAAGGATGGCTTTTTTATAACTGGTAAGTTTAAACCTATATTCCAGAAGTGCCTGTGGCTCGTAGGTTTTACGCCACTGTCTCTCATATTGGCGGAGGGTCCGCTTCAACCCCCTGAGTTCTTCAGTGAACCAGGGGGCGCCCTTCCCCTTGTTTTCCGCTTTTATTCTGCGAGCTGGTGCCAATTTATTAATGGCCGTAGTCAATTGATTACAAATAGATTCACACCTAACTTCAGGATCCTCAGACCAGGTTTCCCTGGGAGCCATAGCTCGTAGAATTTCCCCTAGGCTATTGGCCTCAATTTTATTCCAACTCCGCACCATTTCCCATCTGGGCGGAGGACGGGAGTCCAACTAGTTAGGGTCATTTGGAAACTGATAAAATAATGATCGGACCACCCGCAACGGGATGTCTCTACTAGATTAACCAGTGACCGAGTAAACCAAACCAGGTCTAATGTGTGACCTTTCTCGTGAGTGGGGGTGTCTACCAGCTGGTGCAATCCCAATGTGGCCATTGTTTCATCTAACTGTTGGGCTTGTGCTTCTCTGGGTAGCTGGTCCCAGTGATAGTTGAAATCCTCTACCACCAGAACCTGTTGGAACCGAGAACGTAGGTTAGTGATAATTTCAGTGAGATGGTCAATAAACTTGGGGGGTCTCTCGGGGCCGATATACTCACCACCACTGCCATACTCGTGGTATCGGTGTAAGCTTTAGCTATTAGTATATCAGCTCCTTCAAGGTTTTCTCCTGTTAGTTTCCCCATTGTCAGCTGTTTTTTGTAGAAGATTGCCACTCCCCCTCCTCTTTTCCCATCTGACCTATTGTGCCATAAGGCATCATAGCCAGCGGGCAATGCTGCAGCTATGTTTGGACCAGAGTTATCATCAAACCAAGTTTCAGTAATTGCCAGAATATCAGGCGAGTCTTCTTGCAGTAAAGTATATATTGCAAGACAGTGCTTCTGAAGTGACCGCGTATTGAGCATCATAACTTTCATGTGCTTATTCCGATTGGGATTTTTGCCTTTACAGGTGTGGGGGGGTGTAGCACTTATATCCTCACTCAAATATGTAGTGAGAATGCCTTCTGCTAAGAGCCAGCTCTTAATCTGTGGCTCTAAGTGAGGTGTAATATGATTCAAAGCATGCAGTTCACTACTCGAATATGTCAAGATTTGTCCAGGGGTCCTAGCCCCTGGGCCCGTTCGGGCGCAGACGGACTTGCCTTAGGTGCGACCGCTCCAGCGTGCAGTTATGTGCGCCTTGCGTGCCTCGCCTATATATGTTCATCTCTCATTTTAATATCATTGCTAGTCCTTTCAGTGAACACAATCCTCTATCCTTAACTCTGGATAATGCCTTGGGCCCAAAGCATCAGTCAAGGGGGGCCCTGAAGAGCCTTGTGGCCACTGACCAGGAGAGAAGGTTGAAATAGTCCCAGGTGGACCCTCAGTGCCTTTAATCCTCTCTCTTTGCAACTTGCCAGCGGGAGATTAATATTTGTTTGGATAGTGAGGCTGGTGGGGGGGAGGTAGTGGAGGCTTTTAAAGGCATAGCTCTGGGGGTTTGAAAATGTTTGACTGTGAAGGCTCCTATTAATCAGTGGTATATAACCCTAAATGGTTTGACAGGGATTTCTTGCGATCCCTGCATCTTCTGAAGGGAGCGTTGAAGCAATTACCGAGAGATGGGCAGCTGATTAGAATTTGTAGGCGGGCTTACAAGCAAGTGCAAAAGGTGTGTAAATACAATTCACAAGAATTAGCCCGGGAGGAGCTTTGTCAAGCCAGCGAAACGGGGGACAGCACTCTCTTCTGGCGCGTTGCTAATAGGGCTTGTTTTGCAGAGGGCTGTGGCCCACTTTTATGCCATTCATATCTCAGAGGAACAGTGGGTGGATAATTTTGAGCGCATTTATAATCAGGGGGCGGGTGGGGGTGTTAATAGCCATGCTGTACCTGTGTCCGTTGGCAACCGAGTGGTCTTCACGTTAGATGAAGTTTCTCAAGGCTAGCAACAAGGCCCCGGGCCCTGACAGTATACCTACAGACCTGTTTAAAGGAAATATGGAGGTCTGGGCCCCTTTATTTATGCAGGTCCTGAATGCGGCTGTGGAAGTGGGGCCGTTACCTTCTTGGTCAACCGCCGTGATTGTCCCCATTTTTAAGAAAGGGGATGAAGAGAACCCACAATTTTACCATCCAATTTCTTTACTGGATTCTATGGTCAAGGTCTTGGGGAGGGTGATTTTAAATAGGCTATGCGACTGGGCAGATGAAAATAAGATTTAGAGTGATGTCCAGTATGGCTTTAGGGTGGGGAGGTCGACTTCATACCAATGTTTGAACCTCCTCTTAATTACTAATAAATACACAGTGGCTCAGTCTGAATCCTTACATCTTGCTTTTATGGACTTGACATCTGCTTTTGATAGGGTGAACTGAGAGAAACTCTGGGCCTTGCTCAGTGAGATGGGGGTCGATCCCAGTAAAGTAGGTCTTTTAGCTGATCTCCACTCATCGACTTCAGCCTCAGTGCGCTTTGCTCAAGGTGCTGCGTGCACTCGATCAGTTGTGGGGTTCGGCAGGGGTGCTTACTTGCCCCTTTTTTATTCACCTTTTATGTGAATGGGTTGGAATCTGCACTTTTATCAATTTCGGCTGATTGTCCTAAGATTGGTGACAGATCTCTCCCTGTCCTATTATATGCAGATGATGCGGTCTGGATGGCTGGGACTGCTCAGGGGTTAGATCGGTTGCTGGCCAAGTATTTGTCTTTTATGGGGCTCCTGGACATGTCAGTTAATTTTTCAAAATCCTACAAAATGATAGTGGGCCCCAAATCAACAAGGAGTAAGACCGTTAAGGTATCTAATGTTTTCCTGAGCAAAGTTAAGGCCTTTTCCTACTTGGGTGCTTTATTTGATGCTAAGATTTGTTGGAACAAAAAAGATTAGAGTCAGTTAAAACTATGGGGGCGGTTTTTAGTTTTGCACATAGGCTCGGGTCTAGGGTCCCAAGGGATCTTCTTAAAATCTATCAGGCCAAGTGTATTGCACAGCTGCGGTATGGAAGTGAGGTTTGGGGGTATGTCAAATTGGGCCAGATTCAAATAGAGAATTATTTTTTTGCGTAAGCTAATTCAGGTCACCCACTCAACCCCAGCATTTTCTGTACATGAGGAATTGGGACTTGACTATGTTTCAGATCTGATATCTCTAAGCCCGCTTATGTGTTGGATTAAGATCTGGAGCAGGGCGGAGCTGAATTTAAGTTGTTTGATTCTTGAGGACTGTTTGATGTTGGACCAGGCTTCCAGTATATCTTGGATTGTTCTTGTTAAAACAGCCCTGTTTTCCATAGGTAGGCCAGATATTTTTTACCAGCCCTACCTCACTCTCCGTCCAGGAGCTGGGGAGTGTCTAAAAGGTTGTTTTTGGTACGCTACCGTTTGGAGAGAGAAGATTTAGAACTCCAGAAGCCTTCGGTTAGGGGTCATGTGATTTTAAAAACCGTGCAGGGGTTGGAACCATATTTGGGTTTGGTTCGCTCACAGCACGATAGGTTCTTTTTGACCAGGTTCAGGTTTAATCAATTGTATCACATGCTGGCGTCCCCATGTGGGTGGGTCTGGGCTGAGGAAAGGGCATCCTGTGGCTGCGACGGTCTGTCTCCGCAAGATATGCTCCATTTCATAACGTCTTGCCCTTACTTCAGCTGGCCAAGGAAGCGTTTTTTAATCCCCTTGCTGAAATGGATTTTAAACAAGTTAGGCCTGCCCTGACGTACCTTCAGATGCTTTCCACTGACTGGGTGATTTTTACAATTTTATCTTTTTTACAAGCTGTTTGGGTGTCCAAGAAGTTAAAGACCAGATTAATTGTCTTAACGTTCATGTTTTAATGAGTAATTTTATTCTCTGTTTTTATTATGTATAAATTCAATATTATTGTTTTATTACTTTTATTTTTTTATGTTGATTCTGATTACCGAATAAAGATTTGTTGAATTAAATAAAGAAAGCATCTGACCGAACAAATTATCATTCAAGCTTTATCCTCTGTTTCCCAGACCAACCATTTGATAGAGTAATCTGTTAAAACTGCAGATCTTTGTTGAATCAAATTAACTGCTGCATCGAATGCACGCAGTCTTTTATCCTTGCGCTCGCACTGATTGACGCGCTATTGGTCTTGATGATTTAAGAGTGAAAAATAGATGTTTATCTGGCAATTGACCTATATCTTTTAGACGTAGCAGATGCATTCAACATTGTCTGCCCTATGATCTTGCTCAAGCCATTGTGAATGGTATACAATGCAATGGTCTGGATTTGTGGCCCCCCTTTTTAAATAATTAATCTCTGTCTGGCTCTATACCCTCTTTTGATTCAGCATTGGGAGAAGTGCATTGGAGAATTCCCCATGGCTCTGAGCTTTCACTACTGCTGTTTATTCTTTCTTGGAAACCTTTAACTGTCAAATGGCATCCTTGAGAAATTAATCTGTGATGTATGTGGATGATACCTAGAATGTTCAGCATACATTACGGAAAGAGCATATACATGGGCCTTCAAAATGGCTAAATGGTTGCTAAACTGCTTCTAAACCCCAGAACGCTCGACCACATTTGACTCGACCTGGATCCCCTGCACTGCCACCCACTTTAAGAAATGTTCCAAATTTAAAGTCCTGACAGTTGCCAGCACTGACCTTTATTGTAATGGATATACATTTACTGCATGTACTATGTGCACTTTTTGACAGGCCTCTTCAAATTGTCATATTCTTGCCTGCTTCATGTGAAAGTGGATCAGTTAGCTACCAAACTTCTACATTGTGGAATCAGTTTTCCCAAAATATTTGACTACTTTTATATCATTTACAGTTCCAAAAGGCCATCGAGACAAGTCTCCTCCAGTTATAGGGGTTTGTAAAGAACTCTTCCATTTACTGCTCAATGATTCCATGAATAGCACAAAGAGTCCAAGGCAAGGTATCAAGAGGCACACAAAATAATATATTCATATGTCAGCTAAAGGATTTCAGAAAGTCCTTTATAATAATTCCTCGGTAACATTCTGTGTTATGTATGTAGACCTGGACCTGTTTTCTTCAAACAGCTGGGCCTTGCATTCTGTCAATGCTAGCTGACTCGTGGGCCCCTACTCCGAGTCACTCGGGATACAGTGGCCCACGTCTTGTCTGCTGTACCTGAATATCTTTGAGCACTTCTTATTCAAGTAATCCATGATAGTCATAATGCTGTGAAACTGATGATTCGTTGTGGGCTGGACACCACCGACTGCCTAGGTAGAGCATACAACACCTGCGTGGCACTCAGACGCCACATATGGATGAGGTCTACAGGCTTCTCTAAGGATGTCCAGTCATCATTGATGGGCATGCCCTTTTTGATGAAAAACTGATTCAATCATGGAACAGTTCAAAGATAGCAGGGCCGGAGGTCAATCTTGCCCTACCTTGACAATTGGCTGTTGAAGGCGGGCTTACCTCAGGTAGTCATCAACCAACGCCAGATGACGTCGACCTCCTAACATCGTTTAAGATCAATATCAGCTTGCCTAAGCTAAACATGACTTCTTCAAAGATACTCCAGTTCACCAAGTCATTCTAGACATGGCACAGTTTTGTGTCTTTCCCCTGGAGTTCAGAGTCCAGGACAATTGGGCTATGATCCTGATCTTTTAGCCTCCACCCTGCATTTCAGTAAGGAGGACTCAGAGGTTACTAGGATGACTGGCCTCCTTCATCCTGCAGGTCAAACATACCAGGTGGCATATACAGGGCCTGCAGTGGTATCTGGAGTGTCTCAGTGGACACACCAGGAGGATCCTTCCTAATTTTTTGAGATTTCAGATGAGATAGCAAAAAGAAAACCTGCAGTGGTACCTGCTGGACTGTAATTGGGCCAGTGGCAGATGCTCTCCTTACCTCACCCAGAGTTGACAATGGTGATGGATATATCACTTCTTGGTTGGGGAGGTCAACTTGTAGAGGTGGAGATCAGAGGACTCCACATCAATTTGTTGATCCATAGGTGTTGAATGCCTTTCTGCCCTTCATCAGAGGAAGGTTAGTAGAGGGGCTGACAGACAACACTACAGCATGTGGTAGTGCACCAAGAAAGGAGGAATGGTGTTGTGGGCCCTGTGATAAGAGGTGCTGTGCCTCTTGAATTAGCTGGACCATCATGGGATTTTCCTGGTTGGACACCACCTGGTGGCATCTTAAAACACCAGGGCAGATTAATTAATCCACCAAACCCTAGCGGATCACGATTGGCAGTCACATCCAGAGATAGCACAAGGCATCTTCCACTAATAGGGAGAATCCTGGATTTATCTTTTTGCCTTAGTGCGGACCTAAAGATACTACTTATAAATGCCCTTTGTGAATTCCCAAAGTTGTAAAGTTAGACGTTTGCTCTAAGTTTAGACCAAACACCTAAGTTTATCTTTGTGAATCGGGCCCTATTTCTTTGGAAGTACCATCCCTAACGATAGATACAGAATCAGGAGATCATGATTTGTTATAGAGGGAGAAACTCAAGCTAAAGCAGGCATAGGCCACGATCACGAGTATAACCTGATGTCAATGTCTGATAGGTATAATGCCATGCCTATCAGTGGGAGCACCTCGTACACAAATAATAGCTGTTATTGACCATTAGACAGTCAGTATCAGTACCTGGGTTCTGAGGTTAGGCACAACTAGCGAAATTCATCTGAAAACCGTAGTTAACTTTCTGATTTTCCTCAACCCCTTCTTGTGTGCAGCTATCCCAAACATTTGTGTGCCCTTTTTGGAGACCTCAGGATATTTAAAGACAATGATTTCATTACAAGACCGGAGGCTACCATTATGCATATTTCTTTTTATGCCACTCCAAGCAGCCATTCAGAAGCAATACATCACAAAGGGAAAGATCTAGAATAGAATCTTCAGGTTGTACAATAGCCATACATCTAGAATGATCTGCCTCTTTTAAATGCGGCTCCAGGCAGATAAGTATTCTTTACATTACTCAATTATTGCTCTAGTCTTTCATAATGACTGCTTTACATTGTTTTCTCCTCTCATAAGCTGTTCTATGCTGTTTATCCTCATACAGTATCCTACCTATTCTATCTTACTGCCTTTTCAGCAACCATTTCTATCATTCCGCCTGCTCTCCAATTTATGGAGACCGTTGCTTTCCACCTAACCCCCCATAGCCAACTTAGTTGGCACCCATAGTGTCACCCTTAGCCCCATTCATACCTTTGGTCGACGTACACAATTTAGGGGCTGCTCCGTGCTTCCCTCCGCTTCACACGGCCCTTAGTTGGCTCACTGTGCCTCTTTCTCCACGCTTTACCCCATCCCAGAAGGCGAGCGCTTCACACGCTACATATCGGCCCTTCCCCCCGGGCCTTTTACCGGGTGTTCATCTCCCTTGCTTGCTCGTGGACAGGCGCCTTCCTTTACCACAGAAGAAAGGACCTTGGGGACGGCATCGATGTCTATGCCCGTCTCCAGGGCTTAATGGATCGGCAAGCCCTTGTTTGAATAAAGCACAAAAATGTATAAGAAAAGAATACAATAAGGGGAGGCAACACAAAGATCGCGTTTATATTTACCTAATCCGGACATCCGAGGCAACGCGCCGCTTCCATGGCGTCACGTTGCTATGGATGCCTAGCAACAAACCAGCTGATCGCTCGGGGACACAGAGGAAAACAACAGTTTGGGACCCGAGCGATCCGCTGTTTCTAGACGCATCTCAGGGCTACCTACCAGGCGAGAAAATACTGATTTTTTTTCACTCCCTTTTAGCTTTGAAACAGCCATCCCTGTGGAAATTAACGATATCATCCCCACCAACTGCCTATTTTCAACTAGTTTGAATTTTTTTTCCACTTACTATATATTTTATAGTACTCTGCCTGCCAATCCTTACACCCTAGCATGTCTGACATTGAATCAGATGAATCTGAGTCTCCTGCCCTGTCTGCTCCCACAAATCTTGACAATGAGCACATCAAAAAGATCATCCAACAGGAAATGCACTCCTGCATGGCAGGCAAGAGATCAATAATTGAAGTAGAGGATGATGCTACTGACCCCCAAAGAGGGGCGAGCGGGGAATGCACTAAAAAAGGGGGCAAAAGCTCAAGGAAAAATAATAACATCGAGAGATTAAGCCCCTTGAGCACTGCGGGAAGTCTAACCACCTCAAACTCACTGAGAGGTCTACACACCTCGTCTTTTAAAGGAGGTCTAAGAACCTCAAATTATAAGGGAGGCCTAGGCACCCCAAAAGTATCTGGTGTCCTAAGCAGCACAAACTATCAGGGTGTCCTAAGCAGCACACAATATCTAAGTGCTCACTCTGATCCCCCAGAGTTTGATTCTGACCCACAAGGGGACCTTAACACCATGGATGAGTACGTCCTTGACCTTGACCAAGACGAGCCCGATGCAGAGTTCCTCCATTCGGAGGATGAATTACCCTCTTCCTCTAAAGAGATCATAACCAACCCTCTGGAGGTACCTTGGGAATGTATGAATTTCCTAAGCAATTTATTCCTTGTCGAGAAAAAAGACAAAGGTTGGAGACCTGTCATAAACCTGAGAGAACTGAACAAATCTCTCATTTACAGACACTTCAAAATGGAGGGTATCCACCTCCTCAGAGACATGCATCCGGAAAAAGACTGGCTAGTGGAGCTAGACTTAAAAGGTGCCTACTTTATGATTCCAATGGCCTTAGAATCCCAACCTTACCTCCAATTCACTTGGAACAACCGTTTATTCCATCCTTCTTGAGGGAAAGAAGAATCCGTCTCATCGGCTACCTCGACGACATTTTTCTTATGTCTCAAAATCACTCCCAAATTCTGAAAGACCTAAATACCACAATAAATCTCATAGAGAGCCTATGTTTCATAATAAACAGGGAAAAATCTATTACGACCCCCTCGGGGTCTCTAGAATTTTTGGGCTTTACAGTAGACACTATAAAGTCAATGTTACTCCTCCCATAGAAGAAGATCACCAAAATTCAAAAAGAGATCCTCATGTTCTAAACCGAGATATCTTATCCCTAAGAGAATTAGCCAGACTCCTGGGCCTCTTTTCATCCTCTATCCAAGCTGTTTTCCCAGGTCCTTTACACTATTGGGCCCTTCAAAGGGTAAAGGCCAGAGCCTTCAGGGCCAGCCTTTGGTACGGAGATCAAATATCCCTAGACCAGGAAGCAAAAATAGAACTGACCTGGTGGCTAGAAAACCTAGATGCTTGGACCGGCAAGGCTATTTTTGGGAACTCTCCACAATTCATCCTGGAATCAGACGTGGGCCTTCATGGCTGAGGTTTGTGTTTTCAGAACCAGAACACGGGAGGCATATGGTCCTATACAGAGAGTTCAAACCACTTACATTTCCTGGAATTAACCGCTGGGCTTTATGCCCTGATGAGTTTCAAACAATCCCATCAGGGAAGATCGGTCATTCTAAAAATAGACAACATGTCAGCTGTGGCATACATAAATTGCATAGGGGGAACACAATCACCAGATCTATCCAATCTAGCCAACAAAATTATGGATGTTCTGCCTAGAACACAAAATAGCTCTAAAAGCAGAATACCCTCTGGGAAAAAACAATTTTTACGGATTGGTACTCGAGATTCCTTGTAGACCACAGCGACTGGAAACTCGACGTGAATGTTTTCAGAACTCTACATCACTTCTGGGGCCCTCAAGAGGTAGACCTCTTCGCCAGCATGCTGACCTTCCAACTGCCAAATTACTTCAGCTGGATGCCAGACCCAAGTGCTCTGGCAGTCAATGCTTTTCCCCAACCATGAAAATCGATTCGAGGATACGCCTTTCCCCCTTCGAGATGATCCAACGAGTACTCCAGAAATTGAGACAAGAACAATGTTTGATAATTCTAGTAACACCCTTCTGGCCGTCCCAACCATGTTTCCAATGACTTAGGAATTAGCCTGCGAGATGCCCTTTCTACTCCCAGCCTCACAAGGCCTTTTAAGAGACATAGGCGGTTGGGAACACCCTCTAGTGCAGACGGGGACTTTGAACCTTCTTGCCTGGAAAGTGTCAGGAGATCCCACGAAATCTCTAACCTTTCAAGACAGGCTACAATTCTCCTCCAAAAGTCTTGGGCCCCTGAAACACACTATAGGTACAATGGCATCTGGAGAACATGGGTACGTTGGTGCCTGGAAAGGAACCTGGATTCCGTGGAGGCTCCTATCGTACACGTAGCAAACTTCCTAGTGGAACAATTTGAGAGGGGCTTACCTACAGATCAATTAATTGCTACAGATCAGCTATTTTAGCAGGTCACACTCTAAAAAACGGCAAAACTATAGGTAAAAATACCATAATATGCAGAATTATGAAAAGCATTAGACTTAAAAAACCACCTAAATATGAGACACTCTGCGACGTCAAGCTATTACTTGATCTCTTCTCTAGCTGACATACCGTTTATGCAGGAACTTCCTGCTGCTGTACTCAAGATGAACGTTATATTTCCTTTATGGGTTCGAGTCGTACTTCGATTCAACATGTGACCCTAAATATAAGAGGAAAGGAGATTTCTAATCAATTTTGTTCTTTTTTTCTATGTTGGAAGACTTTTTAACCATTAGATACTTATTCTTTTTATAAAACAAAGGGAATAAATGAGCGGACATACCTGATGGAGTAAATGATCTGAGCATGAGTGTAACTAGACACCATAGTGTTTTTATGGTGGCGATGTGCCTCCCGTTGTGTAGAATACTACATGCGAGTGGTCGCCTTATTTATTTAAAATAATTTTTATTCGTGATTTTGAACCTCATATTCATGCAGTCCCATCATTTATAGATCCAGATAACTACGAGGATAACTGATACTCTCCCTTTTTGGATCTCACATGTGTCGCTGCCAGAAAAAACTTACGTATGCCCCAATGTGATAGTCGAAAACCGTTACAGTGCTCGCCCAGATATTTATCATGACCGCGAAGCTGCAATTTGAGTGCTGACGAAACTATTTTAGGAGTGCGTATCGGCAACCAAGTGTCTCAGGGGACAGATGCGATATACCATTTATTTATCATTATCTCAGTCATGTGTTCTGAACTCTTTCTGCCGAAGGGGAGTTCATGTTTCCTCCTGGTGAAAGTGGAAGTGTGGGGGATGGGACCTTTTAAAAACTCAAATTTCCCTGATGTGTGTACTTCTAATTGGATGGAGGACTCCGTCTTTGAGCGTGTTGGTTTTCATTGCCATAGTGAGGGCTGCACGCTAACACCAGGGTACGGGAATACCAGTGGAATTAGGTCCACCACCGGATGACCATCCATTAGTGGGTGGATGGTTGTGATAGTATTTGCATGATGACACCCCGTTCAAATTAAACTGCTAATTGTTTTTTTATGCACTACATAGTGCCACTGTTTTTAAGGGTTAAGTGTCATGGATGTTTCTATTAATTATGTTAACCATAAGACTTTGTCTCTGCTTTTGTTAGTTACTAATTTTGAACAGGCTCAACATTCCCAGCGGCAGAATGCCCAAAACTGCTTTTACTGAGGCCAGCCTTTGAGATCTGACTATCGAGTATTACTGTTCTAGCAGACACTCACGCTCGGGATCACTATTACCCTGTGCCCATTGGTTGACACCAAGTGAGGAGAAAATATTTCTGAATGGCACTCCGCAGAGAAAACTAGGTGGATCAATGTACTAGTCCTTTTTTCCAACCCATCATGGTGATGACTGGTTACTTTGCATAATATCTCTCCCCAATTGTTTTGCCACTCTTGTCGTCCTATGTGGCAATGTTCTGTAATGGGGATGGAATGTCTAAAAGTTTTTGGAACAAGTAATACTAACATTCTGTTTCTTTCAGAATTCACAACTTTAGCAGCGAACAGACAGATATGATCTACTGTGCAGTTAAACCATAATAGAGATGTTTATTGATTGAGTTTGAATATCTATTTCTGTAATATAAAACCGTGGTACTAATCTAGCTGTGTCAATGTTTGACCTTTGCACCAAATCTTTTGAAAACCTTCAACATCCTAGATTGTGTGAGAGACTGTGTTAGCAAATGTACTGAATAGGAAAGAGTGTCAGCTGTAAAAGTTTCAGGAAAATATCTAGCACCTACTCATATGGCCCAGGAACAATAACACTTGCCTTGAGAAAGAGAGATCCTTAATAGGTAAGAAAGGGCCTGGAGTTGTTACAATCTGAATTCTAACATCCTACTGGGTACAGAAAGTGTAATCCAAAGGCTATGTTATCAAGGAGGAAGGGCTGATCTGGGGGTCATGAGAAAAGTACACATTGTGGCACAATGTTCATTGTAATAACATAAAAGCCAATGCCACCTAAAATCTACTTTCTTTTCCTTCTGCCTCTTATAGAACTTACAAACCTGCGGGAACTTCTAATAAAGAAGACCCATTGCTGACGGCAGTTAAAGAGCTTGTAAGTGATATTATATCCTCCATTATATTTGTTTGCACTTGCATATCTGCAGAATGTTTGGGAAAGGGAGTGCAGTGCTACTTTCATCTTGCATCAATCCTGTGAGAGATAGATGTGGGGTCCGGGAAGAGGTATGGTAGAAAAGACTGAAGAGTATAAAGAAGGGCAGACAAACTGTTCGCACATTTCAGAATTGTGTGTGTGGAAATTTCCACTTGCAAGGGCATTAACTATTCTTACAATATATGACCATGGTTTCTTTTAGCCAGACAACAGAAAGGTTCCCATCAAGTGAATCAAATAGTATTCAACTTTTGTATGGTGCTTTATACAGCTTTTTCGATTAAAAATGATACCTTGAAAAAATATGAGAAAAAGAAAACATTCTGTTTCTTAATCAGGTATAACATAGAAGATGCAAGAGTATTAAGTGTTGTTCCACCAAATTTATGGAGCAGTTTTTTCAGGTTAACCAGAGATGATCTCAGAACATGGTGACCCTTGTTTTAGGACTTAATTTTCATTCAGTATCTCTTCTTTTTACCCCTTATGTCTAGATTAACTTTTAAATTATTTTGGTAGGGTGCACTCTGGAATTGTTAATGGCTAGAATTGTTCCAAGTGTGAGATAAAGATAAACAAAGAGAAGGACCATTCTAGTTGTTAGGTTTGCTTCTCTGACCACAATGTTGTGGAGAACTGTGAGCAGTTTGTATCACAAAATGCCAGTGAGTGAAACTACTATGGGAAGATGTACTAATATCTGGTTTCAGACAACTGGTGTAAAATGGCCCCAGTATTTTTGCAATCAGTAAACATTTTTAATAATTGACCTATGTGGTAGTGCATCATAATCCAACCTATCTCACTCATATTGGTGAGGTAGCTTGCAAACTGCGTCTCACTGACATTGGAAGTCATCACAAGGGTAGTGGCCTGCTCAAGTCAGCGCCCTTCACAGCTGTAATTTCTTTCAATAAAGCAAACTTTTTTTTTTGTAAAGGAAACTTTTTTTTACATTCATATACAACAAACTTCCCTTCTGCGAATGGGTTCCCACCTCTTTTGAGGTGTCAGTTAAATATCAATGTTTTGCAACCAATCGGAAAACACTGATATATTAGATACCAATTCAGTATTTGGAAAGGACACGTACAGCACACCCCTCCCAGATATCAAATCTGTATCCATTCTGAATTACACTTTAGGAGTATGAAAAACTTTTCAAACTGCTAAAATAGGAATAAAAAAGAAGAAAAAGCATTTTAAGGGCAGCAAATGTAGAATTAGTACATTTGCGACTGTTAAAATGCTTAGCACATCTGGGCCTATGTCCTAAAGATGCATCTAGCTTTTTCACCCCATACACTTTCTATTCAGAATCTCCAAACGAGCACTTTATACAAAGAAATGGAGTATGCTGATGACCCATATAAATATGTTACAAGACCCAATAATAGCGCAATTGCCCTATCCACAACATGTGGTGGGAGACTGGTTGAAAATCAAACATAGGCAAATTAGAGCTATACTCTTGGCAAGTTCAATTATTAATATGCATTGGAAAACTCCCAACCACCCTGCTTATGAGGAGTGGTGGAAGAAAATTAAGATGGGCTGCTCTTTGTAAAGGGCTTATGCTAAACATATATTTTTCGTAAATATTTTATTTGCATTTTTCATTAAATACATCACATGGATGAATATTAGACCACGGAGGTGCAGGAAATTCATGTCAAATGCAGGTCTGAAACAATGACAATGCAAAACCCACAAACCAACCGCGCCTCCCCTCCCTCCTGCATCCGACAAGGCCCAGCAGTAGCATAGTGATAAACGAGCACATGGAACAGCAGACAACAATACTAAAAGATTGAAGCCCCATGTCTGTCACTCTACCCCATCTCAGTTCAGTGTTCCTTCTTCCAGTATCTCGTCCAAAGAATAAATACGATATCCACTTGCCCCAGACTTTATGGACTTTGCGTGGGCAGCCCCTACTAGAGTATGTGGCCTTCTCTGCCACCATATACATGTCCATCCTCCTTTTCCATTCCTGTAGTGTAGGACATTCCCCAGATCCCCAGTGTCGAGCCACATCTCTCTTTGCCACTGCTAGACTAAGGTTGCAGAACAGCAAGTGGGCACGGGGCAAGTCAACATCATTGCGGTTATCTCATATAAAGAATTTCAGTTCCAAGGGAAGAGACAGTGAGAATATAGTTCTAAGTTCCCCCATAACAGCACACCAGTAGGTCTGTATGCAGGGACAATTCAAAAGTGTATGAAAAAAGGAACCCTCTATATCTCCACATCTAAGGCAGTGCAGGTCGAGGGCCCTCCCCATAGTGTAGAGACAATGTCTATTATAGTAGATGAGGTGAAGAATTTTTAAATGGACAAGCCGGAGCTGCATCTTAATTGTCACCTCCCTAGGGTGTATCAGGACAGCGTCCCAATCAATGTCTTCCATGCTTCGCACATCGGCCTCCCACCTCCCTCTCAAGCCCTGCAGGTTATCTGGTTTATTGTTAATGAGGGTTCTATAGGTAGATGAAACCGCGCTTCTTCCCAGATTTTCCATCAACAGCTTCCCTTCCAGTGGTGCGAAGTTGGGGATACCTTCTCCCGGGAGTCTTTCTGCCCTCCATGCGTGTCTGACCTGAGCATATTTAAGGAATTGATTTTTGTGCATGGCATAGTTTCGCTGAAGGGAGGAGAACGGTACAATATCACCATGTTCAATTAGATCTCCTAGTTTAGAAACCCCAATCAAGTCCCAGGCTTGAAAGCCTTTCAACTTGTTGAATTAAAGTAGCCATCTTCCCTCCCACAGCGATGTCTCCTTAGAGGGTTTTCTTTGCCACTCTGTGGACTTCTTTGCCTTGACCCAAGCTGCAATTGCCACTTGTGTTGCCCGGCGGAGCTGGTAGGCCCCACGTCACCAATATAAATAAGGAAGATAGGATTTCATCGTCCACTGGGAGCATTCTAAACAAAAGGTAGAGTGATCCTGGGGGGAGTAAATCCAATTGTTGATATTGATGAGGTGGGATGCCTAATATTAGGCACGTATGTCCGGTAGTGTGATGCCACCATTGTACTGATTTCTTTGGAGGGTCGATAGGGGGTGCCTGCGATCCCACAGAAGGGTCCATAGATCGCCCTCTATCATAGTAAACGTCTCTGGCGGGATCGGATAGTACATGTGTTGGAGGACATAGACTAATTTAGGCAGCGACACCATTTTAAACATGTGTAACATAAAGGAGAGTGATCCAATTAAGAGCATGGGGGGCTGGGATCAATACATGGTTCATCTCAAAGGAGTACCATCCTACACTATCAATCTTATGACATCTCACCTAGAAAAATCTTGTCATTGTTTCTCTAGCCGTCAATTAAATGATACATGACGATTTAAGCATTATCAACCAACGTACACTGAATTTATCATGTCCACAACTTAACCATAGTCCCAAGGAGATGAACAAGGAATTATATTTGTCAGTAGATATTTTAGTCAATAAAATATCTTACATTTGAAAAAGGCAAAGTGTACATATAACATTGTTGCCCACACGTGCATATGTGTGAAATTTAAACAAATCAATTAAAGACAAACATGAAGAAACTGGAATATCACATCAAAATTTTTAAACGTGATTATAATAATCAAGGCAACATATGTAGTGTCCTGCAGTTTAGAACCTATGGGGTTATAACAAATTTTAACCCTCTCCTGTACAGTCCAAAGCATACTGTTAGGCCTTTCTAGTGGTGGTCGGAGCACTTTGTCTTTTTGAAGGTGGTGTCATGATTTACGTCACCAATATTGTATGAGTCAATATATAATCCTTACAATTGATGATAGCTCATGGCCACACCCGTAGGTGCGGCGACGCATTTCGACCTTCGTGTTGGGTCTGGAATGTTTTTCAATGAAGGTCGTTTTCAGGGCACAGGGACTTATTGAAGGGACACTGTATGAAATATCAAATCAAACAAATATTGTGTGTTAGATATTCTTGTATTTCCTAAATCAGTTTTAAAATGGGAAATATTTCCTTAGGGGAATATACTTATGTGGCGACATACCGTTTATGCAGGAACTTCCTGCTGCTGTACTCAAGATGAACGTTATATTTCTTTCATGGGTTCGAGTCGTACATCGATTCAACATGTGAACCTAAATATAAGAGGAAAGGAGATTTCTAATCAATTTTGTTCTTTTTTTCTATGTTGGAAGACTTTTTAACAATTAGATACTTATTCTTTTTATAAAACAAAGGGAATAAATGAGCGGGCATACCTGATGGAGTAAATGATCTGAGCATGAGTGTAACTAGACACCATAGTGTTTTTATGGTGGCGATGTGCCTCCCGTTGTGTGAATACTACTTGCGAGTGGTCGCCTTATTTATTTAAAATAATTTTTATTCGTGATTTTGAACCTCATATTCATGCAGTCCCATCATTTATAGATCCAGATAACTACGAGGATAACGGACACTCTCCCTTTTTGGATCTCACATGTGTCGCTGCCAGGAAAAACTTACGTATGCCCCAATGTGATAGTTGAAAACCGTTATAGTGCTCGCCCGAATATTTATTGTGACCGCGGAACGCAAATTGGGTGCCGACGAAACTAATGTAGGAGTGCGTATCGGCAACCAAGTGTCTCAGGGGATAGAGGCGAATTTCCCTGACGTGTGTACTTCTAATTGGATGGAGGACTCCGTCTTGGAGCATGTTGGTTTTCATTGCCATAGTGAGGGCTGCACGCTAACACCAGGGTACGGGAATACCAGCGGAAAATCAATCATTGTAATTCACTGTTCTGCTGGTTCTATCATTTCCTCAGCTTCAATTTGCACCGTTGTTACAACAATAAATTTATAAGTTATTCAATTTGCATGAGGTATGCTTCCACCTTCCCTAATCGGCATCTTTGTTCAAACGGCCTCCACAGCCATTATCTGCATATCGAGGAGCATTCTTTTGAGTGCACACAACTTTATTTACTTACACATACAGTATCATTGTAACATGGCATGAAGCTAGCTGGGCAGGATTGTAATCTTTGCCTTCCCTGGGGCCTGTGTTCTAATAACTCGTCTCTAAGGCTACAACCCCTAATTGTCTATGAGGTATAAATTGTCTGTTGGCCCTGGCTTCAGGAAGGTGTATTTTAGCAGGGCTTAACTCGTATATCAGTCTCCCGGATCCTCTACATTATTCGCTGATAGTACATCCATTATTGGTCCACTGGCATACATCCTCATTCTCTATGTGGGTAAATTTCTAAATTACACAAGATAGTAGACGCATTTATCTAATTAGCAAGGATTTTAAACATAGCAGCCCTCCCAAGCAGTGTAAGGAGCAAGCCTCGCCCATCTCCTCCCAGCAAACACGCACAACCCTTCCTAAGTTTCGCTTAAAGCATAGTTCCCTCTGCAACATCAGAAAAATCCCTAGATATTTAAAGCCCAAAGTGTATGCATTAGGCGATGATGGGGGGGGGGGTGCTACAGTATTTTCCTGGGGGAGATAGAGTATGGACTTCTCCCAGTTAACACGGTATCCAGAGTGGCCTCTGTATTCCTCAAGCACCTGGAAATGCAGAGGAACAGACCAGGTAGGATTAGTAATGAAGAGGAGACAATTGTCCGCATACAGTGAGATCTTTTCTGCAAAGATGGTCGTCGCAGAAACACAGAAGCCCTGGATCTCTGGGTGATCTTGAATCTTACATTCAAGTGATTCTATGGTAAGAGCGAATATGAGAGGGAAGGGGGGGCATCCCTGTCTTGTGCCTCTCCCTATCAGGAATTCAGAAGATTGCACACCATTGACTCTGACGGAGGCTATCGGGGCCTGATATTGCAATCGGACCCACTTCCTATACCGGGGGCCAAAACCGAATATTTCAAGGTTCTTTCTAAAAAAAGGCCAATGCACCGCTTCGAAAGCTTTTTCAGCGTTGAGTGCTAACATGTGAACATGTGCGTCGGGTCGGTACTGTATTGCGTTTAGCCAGATATGTGCTTTAAGTAGGTTATGCCGGTTGTATCGTCCAGGCATAAAGCCCAATTGGTCCCAATGTATCAAACGTGTGATGAATTGATCTCTATATTCAGCAGGGAGATCGGGCGAAAAGACCCACTCTGTACCTTGGGCTTACCATCTTTATGTATTACTACGATGGTCGCCTGCAAGAGATCAGGAGGGAGAGCCTCTACCTGATAGGCCTCCAGAAACATAGCCAGGAGATGGGACCCCAAGAGATCCAAATATCTTTTATAAAAATCTACGGGTATCAGATTGGGGCATGGGGTCTTGTTAGGTTTGAGCTTGTTCATGGCCTTGCAGACTTCCTCTAAGGAGATCTCTGCATCTAGGGCTTCCTGGGCCAAGTCTTCCAGGACGGGGAATGTGATTGATTCAAGGTAGGACGCAGTCTTGGGCGAGGGTTGCAGTTGTCTAGCCCTGCACAGGTCCGTGTGGTAGCTGGCGAAAGCACCCGCACTTTGACTATTTGTTTCAGCAGTCTTTCCATCTGGCAGGACTACGCAGTGCACCCATCTGGCCTCTAATTCCTTCTTTCCTAGCCAGGCAAATAGACTGCCTGCCTTATCACCAGCCTCACATAATCTATGGAAGGTGGCTCTCATCTGGGTCTTGGCAGTTTCCTGTGTAAGTGCTCAGTATTCCTCCCGCAGCAGTGTTAATTGTAGGAGGTCTGAGAGGTCAGGCTCGGGGTCCAGAGATTTTCAACTGCCAGGAGCCATCTGTCCAGGCATCCATGGAGTTGGAGGCTCTCTTTCTCTTCTGTGCAATTAAGTTCTGGGCCTGTCCCGGAGGACCGTTTTGTATGCTTCAGAGAGTTCTATTTCCGAAGTGACCGAGTCTACATTCTCCTTAAAGTAAAGTTTGGCATTAACCCTAAGGCTGATCGCCACCACGCAATACTGTAGGTCCCAGGCATTCAGTTTCTACTCCTATACCCCCTGCCCAACAGCACCATCAAGGGAGAGTGGTCTGACAGGCCCCTGGCCAGATAGTCTGCCTGTTGCACTATAGTCGCCTCTCCTTCAGGGGACAGAATATAAACTAAGCAGGAAAAAACCCTACGGGCCCCTTAAAAATAGGAGTAGCCCCTATCAAATGGACGTACCCTCCTCCATAGGTTGGAAAGTCCCAGGGTGCTTGCGAAGTTCGCAAGCGGGGTGGTGTGGATGTGGGAACCCACCGAGCTCCACCTGTCTAGCTGTGGTGCCATTACATTGTTTAAGTCTCCCCCCACGATATGAAATGTGGATCCCGCCTCTCGTAGGATATGTGCAACTTTCTCCAGCATAGGGGCCTGTAGCCGAGGGGGTGCATAGAAACTGATCAATGTAATGTCCACATGTCCACACAGCCCCTTAACTCTGACGTAGCGACCCAGTGGGTTGACCCATGACTTTGTGATCGCGAAGTGAGGATCTTTCCTAATAAGGATGGCTGCCCCTCTGGACCCGGATGTATATCCTGCATGTGCGAGCGTAACGTATACTTCCCGTCCCATGAATTTACACTGTGACCCCTTGAGATGGGTTCCCTGTAGGAACACCATAGAGGGTTTAACCCGCCTTATATAGTGGGAGACCAGACCCCTTTTGACTGTCTCCAAGACCATTCACATTCCAGGTTAGGACTGAAAGCTCCCCAGTCTCCATTGTCGAGGTACTCATTGCACTAGCTTATAGAAGGGTGACACCCCTCGGGACGACAGACGGGATGCCATCTAGGACACGAAGGCGGCCCATATAGTGACAGGTTCGTTGCTCCAAATACATCACTTGTCGGCATGGTGAATCTCCTCGAACAATATGAACAAAAAAAACAAAAAAAACACCCAATAGCATCTCAGGCCCACCCTCACCCCACACCACAAGAACCCCTGCGAGTAAAACCCCCATCACAAAAATGAAAACAACTCGACAGGGAGTTTGAGAGGTCTGTAGCCCCCCACCCACTAACACAATTTAATCCACTCCAAAACTATAAGACCGCGCGCGACTGTCCCTGGTAACAGTGACCCTTTGAAAGGTAACCAACAGAAGTCATTGTGCTCACAGGTCCAGCATCCAGTGCAGGTTGAAACATTTGTGCCATTTATGATTCTGCTACAAGGTCTAGATTGGGTGCGTACGCAGGGGCACCCTCCAGGTCTTTTTCTACGGCATTGATAGCCTCCACTAGAGGTTGGGAAGTCTCTGCTTCTGTTCCTTGGCCTACCCCGCGGACGAGGGAGCCTCGTCCAAATCAGTGTTAGTTATACTGAACATATTTGACCGCTGGGATGATTTTTTCACATTAGATTTCAAAACTGCATTTTAAGGCAAATATGTGTATCTGGTCATGATTTCTTCTTTTATCCAAATGTCATTTATTTCTCCTAAATGTTATATGCAGATGATCACATATTAGTTTGAACATTTTATGATTTATATTTTTCATAAGAAAAATAACTCCAAGAAACGTAGTGAGAGCAGACTCACCCTAAAATAAAATGAATGATTTTTCATCTGAACTTTCATTTCTAGGTCAAAGCCTCTCAGTTATCCAAAGGGTCACTGTCAGATGGTACAGTGTCTTACCTTTAGAGGTGACATTGACATGCTTTCCAGCTTCTACTTCAGCATCAGGATTGGTACTACCTTCAACAACACGTCAATGTTCTGTAAGCCTCTCATGCATATAGAATTGGCTTCGACAGTGAGGTTCTCTATGCTGGATGTCTGTCCCTGTGACTTTTGCAATTAACAAATTCCTCAATATTGAATCACTAGTCAACATACATGAGTATATTAAGAGCAGCAATAAAGGTATTAGCATCATGGAGACTTTTGAGACTGAGTAGCCATCATGGCACCTAAAAATAATTGCCATAATTTCTAGAGCTGATAATGCAAATGTGTTTCACTGCAGCATCTACTTGGCCATGCCCTCAAAGGCAGGAAAACACTTCTAAGGTTCCTTAAGGAGATTCTCTTTTTTGTAGAGATCAGGTTCCAATTAAGTGGATTATGGCTTTAAAAGTTAAAAGAAGTTAATCTTATTCAGGCACCCTTCTCTCTTAGGGAAAGCTCGATAAATAAAGCAAAATAACTGAAGAGATAAGCAAGATGGTTTGTGCCACCAACTACCTACCTATTGTTTTGCAATAACCTGGGATTTAGGGATCTCAACTCCAGTCACCTCTCCTATAAGAAAGAATCTAGGTGTTCCAAATTATCATTGATTCCTCAGATATATACGTCTCCAGAAAGTTGAGTCCTCCAGATCTGTACTTCAAAGATTTCTTTTTTATATTTTTGCATGTCTGCACAAGTATTCTGCAATTAATGCACATTTCTTTTCTTGCTTTGATTCTTTTAATGAGTGTATCTGGTACAGCCAAAAGACGTCATCTGCAAATTCCTATTCAGAATGTGGATGTCATATTCCTGACAAAAGTCAATATGGCCTATCATATAACACTAGCCTTATCTAGCTTGCATTGGCTTGTGGTGCACTGGTATTAATCATATTTCACTTTGTTTGGTACTTAAGGCTGTATGATGGTGCAAGAACTATGTCACAGTGTACTAATCCTTTTGGTAGTGCAACCAAGGAGATGCATGTAGCAGATGGAGAGATGTGGGAACACTTTAATTAAACTTGTCAGTTCAAAATGAAGGCCGTGGTCAAGATGTGTTCACTAGATGAAAGTTGAGTGTGTTGAGAGAGCATAGATTAGATTAGATTAGAATAGAGTATTTGTAGAGCGCATGGCTGCCTCGGCAATGAGGCGTCCCAGCGCTGAAGCAAGACGGAATGGGGAGCAGGTGAGGAGTTAGCATTGAGAGAAGAGCCAGGTCTTCACAAGTTTTCTGAAGGCCAGGTGGTCAGAATTGCTGCGAATGTGTAGTGTGAGAGAATTCCATAAGGCGGGGGCCAGTTGCCTGAAAGAGCGACCGCCAGATCTGGTCCTTCGTATACGTGGAATTCTTGCAAGAAGCAAGTTCGCCGAGCACAGCGCTTGTGGTGGTGAGTAGTGGGCGCACAAATCGCTCAGGATTTCTGGGCCGATACCTGTCAGAATCTTATGCGTGGTACAGAGCGCCTTGAATCTTACTCGGTGTTCGAGGGGCAGCCAATGCAGGCGGTGGAGGAGGTTGGAGAAATGGCTGTACTTGGGGAGGGCGAAGATGGCACGTGCTGCAGCGTTCTGGACCCGCTGCAATCGGTTCATCACAGTCTTATTAGAGCCCAAGAGAAGCACATTGCAGTAATCTAATCGGGCCAGTATAGAGGCTTGAATGATCAGCTGACGCGTTTGGGCGTCAAATAGACCAAGTATCGGTTTAAGGCCACGAAGTAGCCCGAAGCATTTCCCGGCCACTAGTTTGGCATGCGTCTCAAAGTTAAGGTTTTTATCGAACATAATATCCAGGTTTTTCACTGCAGATTTAGGGGCAGGAGGGGCTCCAAGGGCAGGAGGCCACCATTCATTGTCCCAGAGATGGGAGTCTTTGCCCACCAGAAGAATCTCAGATTTAGCTGAGTTCAGCTGCAGGAAGTTAGCTGTCATCCACTCTGCAACGGCCAATATGTCTTCTTTAAATTTCGCTCTATCCTGGCTAGGATTGTTTGTCAGGGTGATCACCAATTGGGTGTCATCTGCATATGACACCAAGGAGATTCCCCGTGCTTTGGCCATCCGCGCCAGAGGGCTCATATAGATATTAAAAAGCGTAGGGCTCAATGCTGATCCCTGAGGAACCCCACAGCAGAGTGGGTGGACACGGGAGGCAAAAGGGGGAGCTATCACTTGGATAGTCCGGTCGGCCAGAAAGGATGAGAACCACGATAAGGCTTTATTGCCGACCCCTATCTCCTCCAGACGGTTGAGCAGGATTTCATGGGATACCGTGTCAAATGCCGCAGTCAGATCCAACAGAACCAGAGCTGAGGTTCTGCCGGCATCCAAGGCGGTCCGCAGTTGTTCCACAACCGTCAGCAGTGCAGACTCGGTACTATATCTTGGTCGGAAACCATTCTGGGAGCTGTCTAGTATGGAATTAACTTCCAGAAAGTGAGTTAGAGTCGAATTCACATGAGCTTCCAAGATTTTGGATAGGAATGGCAGCAACGAGATAGGACGATAGTTGTCCAACTTGGATGTGTCTAGAGTTGTTTTTTTTTTAAGTAAGGGGACTACTTTAGCATGTTTCCAAGATTTAGGAACCACCGCCGAAGCAAGGGTTAGGTTGAGCAGCTCCAGACACTCAGGCAGGAGGCCCTGTTGAACTTTCCGGAAGGCGTCCGGTCTTAAGGGGTCGTCTGGAGATCCTGATTTTATTTTGACCACCAGGACTTCCAAGTCTTTAAGAAGAATAGTGGGTTGTGACGTAAGAGGGACGATCTCTGGGCCTATGCACGTGTTCCTCCCGGTGACGCAGGGTGTTACGCCGTGGTTGAAATTATGGTAGATACGTTCCACCTTCTCCTGGAAGAAATTCGCCAGCTCTTCACATTGTTGGCTGGAAGATATAATGCTGCCTGATGCCGAGGGGGAGGTAACCAAATCCTTCAGAAGGGAGAAAATGGTTTTGCTGCGATTAGTACTTGTAGTGATCAGGCTGGAGTAGTGAGCTGCCCTAGTTCTACGCACCAATTTGTGGTAGGATTTGATTGCTGATCTATACTGTATTTTAGCCTGGGAATCATATGAACGCCTCCACGTTCTTTCCAGAACCTTGCAATTCTTCCTGGCTAGGGTCAAGTCCTCATTGAACCAGGCATTAGCCCGAGCGCCTTTAGAGTGGGTGAGTTTGAAAGGGATGCAAGTGTCCAGTGCTTGGGTTACCCACCTATGAAAGAGCGCATCAGCCTCTTCCATATTAACGGTTTTATCTAGTGGCTGTGTGCTCAAGGCTGTGAGGAAAGCCTCCTGATCAAATTTGTGCCACTGCCGTTTCAGTGAAGGGTGTTGGTTTGATTGGGACTTAGGGCCGGCTAGCATTAACTGCATTAAGATGAGAAAGTGATCTGTCCAGATCATAGGGAGAGGTGCTTGGACTTCCAATGACTCGAGATTTGAAAAACTCGGGTCAAGGAGATGCCCTGCGATATGCGTAGAGCCCGGGACCAATTGAGTCAGTTGACAAGCTGCCAAGTCCCCAAGGAAACTTAGAATGTCCGGGGATTCCAGCATCTCTAGATGGAGGTTCAGGTCACCAATAATATTAAAATTGGCAGTCTGGAGTGCTAGTACCGTGATAGTATTTGCCAGGGCTTCTCTAAAAGTTTTAGAAGGGCCAGGTGGGCGATAAATGAGGAGGCCAGAAAAAGTGAAGTTTGCACTCAATGCGATTTTGAAGAGCGCACTCTCACAGTCCGGTATATCTTGGGGGATAAGACTACACAAGTGGACTGATTTATAGATGATCGCGATGCCACCCCCTCTCCCTCCTGTTCTATTTAGACTGCATATTGCATATCCTGTGGGGAGGGCTAGTGCCGGTATAGCCACAGAGGCCTCGGAAAGCCAGGTTTCCGTTAGAAAAAGAACTTCAGGTGACCGATCCTGAAGGAGGTCGAACAACTCAGCGTGGTGTTTAGTCAGGGATCGGCAGTTGATACTCAGAATGGTGTAAGTCTGAGCCCTAGGACCTGAGAGTATAGGGTGCCCAGGAGGGTTAATCCCAAAGGTACATTGTCCACAGAGGGTAGGGCAATCATCTGTGGCCCAGCTGTGAGTCCCACAGGCATCCACTCCTTGTAAGGCAAGTAATGCTTCACGGGAGTAGGCTCGTCTTAGTGCCTCAGATGAGGCAGAGTCCCTGGCTTCTGGCGACGTCCAGGCGCGGACGGGCGCAGACAGGCTTGCCTTAGGCGCGCCTTTGGCGCGCCAGCGGCGTTCATTAAATGCCACGGGGGCTCAACAGGCTCCACCCGGGCTGGGCTCTGATTGGCTGAGGACCAACCAATCAGCGCGAAGGCACTGCCAGAGGCAGGAAGTGTCCAACGGAACATACGACGGGTAAAAAGCAGTTTGAGTGCAAGGTAGGCTTTCACTAAAACTTTTTAAAAAGTGCAGTTTTAGCAGCAATTGTGGGTGCAATCATTAAAACTTTTTAAAATAGCAGTTCAACAACCGTTCCCCCAACAATTCCCAAAGCAATACCCCCAGCTCAGTCTTGCCGCGCGTCCGCGCTGCGGCGTTCATTAAATGCAATGGGGGCTCAACAGGCTCCACCCGGGCTGGGCTCTGATTGGCTTAGGACCAAATAATCAGCGCGAAGGCACTGCCAGAGGCAGGAAGTGTCCAACGGAACACACGACGGGTAAAAAGCAGTTTGAGTGCAAGAAAGGCTTTCAGTAAAACTTTTTAAAAAGTGCAGTTTTAGCAGCAATTGTGGGTGCAATCATTAAAACTTTTTAAAATAGCAGTTCAACAACCGTTCCCCCAACAATTCCCAAAGCAATGCCCCCAGCTCAGTCTTGCCGCGCGTCCGCGCTGCGGCGTTCATTAAATGCCACGGGGGCTCAACAGGCTCCACCCGGGCTGGGCTCTGATTGGCTGAGGACCAACTAATCAGTGCGAAGGTACTGCCAGAGGCAGGACATGTTCAACGGAACACACGACGGGTAAAAAGCAGTTTGAGTGCAAGGTAGGCTTTCAGTAAAACTTTTTAAAATAGCATGAAAAATTAGTGATAGTACAGAATGCTGCCTGATATCTGTGGATAAAAATCATAAGGACCTCTCTACCCAAGTGGGCACAAAATGGAGGGCCGATGGCTCTAGATATGACAGTTGTGAAAAAGGAGCCTGATTGATGGCAGCACCAGATTAGGCAGCAATGTAAGACTCCTTAGGACACTTTTTAAGTTCAAGAAAAGGTTTATTGAAAAGATTAATATGATCATAAAAACAATACTTCGTATATGCAGTTATTTGTTAATACATAAATACATGAAGGTGTAATAAAGAATAATAATGATATATAGTATCCATTAAAATAGTAAAAGGATAATATAGAAGATGATATGAATACAATCAAAGGTTCACAGAAATCGTAAATAACAGTGCATGTCAAAAATACACAATTTTAAAAAATATTATAGAAAATGATAAATTAAACATAATTATAAATAAACAATAGGAGGTCAAGGAGGCTTGGTAACTTCTTGTTGTGAGGGAGCAGGTAAAGAAGTTTTCTTCACGGTATCGTCTAGAAATTGTGTGAGTGGGCCCCAAAGGTGAGAACGTTTAGTAGCAAGAGAGATAGGATGGACGAGTGCTGTATCGAGGCGATGATTGTGACATACAGCATACCACCAAGCTAAATAGGACAATTTAGAGGAATCTTTCCAGTTTTTTGATATTTGCTGAAAAGCTACAGCTATTAACAAATCAATAAGTGGTAACTGGGATTGACTCGTTTTCCAGTCCGGTGTTAAACTACCTAGGAAAATGTTTGTGGGGGAGAGAGGAATTGTGGTGTGAAATATAGTGTTGATTTGGTGCCAGACCTGTTTCCAGAATATAAAAACATGTGGACAGGTGAAAAGCATATGATGGAGATCAGCGTCAACCTGGGAACATGTCCAGCAAATGTTGAGATTTGTGTTGTGTATTTTATGTAGGTATGTGGGGGTAAGAAACAATCTGTTGTAAATAAAGAAGAGTGTTTGTATTGTGCTGGCCGCTCTGGAAGATTTCCTAAGTTTCGTCCAAATTCTGTTCCAAAAAGAGATAGGCCAATTCGTTCCCAGATCGGATTCCCATGAGAGTTCCACTTTGGTTTTGTCTCGGATCTCAGGAGGTACCATTAAACGGGAATAAATGGTGGACGCTTTGGGGTTTATGTGCAAAAGGTTATGCCATGGGAAAAGGGGGTGGGAGGGTGAGGAAGGTGAAGATTTGAGTTTAGCATAAGTGTCAAGTATTGCGTTCTGCAAGGTCAAAAATTTAGGTTTAAAGGAAGAAGGCAAATGATAAAGAGTTTGTAATTGCGTAAATTGAATGGGTGCGCCCTGATCTAAAAATTGATGAACCCAGAGTAAACCTTTATTTCTCCAAGCCTTCCAATATATAGGTTTCCTATTAAGAAGGATTTGTTTATTGTGCCAAATTGTGGAATTGAGAAAAGTGTCTAAATTATGTACTACTAAGTGGGGTGCAGTGGATAGTAGTTTACAGGATTGCTTAATTATGGGAGTAGAGAGCTTTTGTGGTTTGCGAGTAAAGGAGAGATATTCCTGAAATGAGAAGGGAGCTAAAAATGAGGTCTCAAGATCCACCCAGAGAGGTTTATCCTCAGATTGATTAGTGATCCAATTCGATAGTTGTCGTAACTGAAAGGCTTTGTGATAGTTGGAGAAATGGGGGAAGCTGACACCGCCTTCAGATTTTGGTCTTGTTAATTTCTGTAACGCCATTCTTGGTTTTTTAGCGTTCCATAAAAAAGAAATCAAAATAGAATTAATCTTTTGAAAGAATTTAGATGGAATGGAAAGTGGAATGTTAGAAAGGATATACAAAACTATCGGAGTCATCATCATTTTGATTGTGTCCAGACGACCCCACCAAGAAAGATGAAGGGGATGCCATCTTGCGACCAATGTTTTAAGTTTGGCAGAACATTTGTCTATGTTTAAAGAGATAGATGTCTTTATAGAGGGAGAGAACCAAATGCCAAGATATTTTATATGTTTAGGGTTCCAAGTAAAGTTGGAGATCTTAAAATCATCCTTAAAGGTGTATTTGGTTAAGGGTAGTATCTCACACTTTCCTCTATTCAGTTTATAGCCAGATACCAATCCATAGGCCTCCACCTCTCCCATGAAAGCTGTAAGTGAAGATTGTGGTTGGGAGAGAAAACTAGAATATCGTCAGCATATGCTGCCAGCTTAATTTGTTGAGGATCCGAGACAAAACCTGTGATTGAGTTATTCTGGCGTATTCTTGAGAGAAAGGGTTCTAAGGCCAAATTGAAAAGAAAAGGGGACAAGGGGCATCCTTGGCGTACTCCTCGTTTAAGATTAAAGTAGGGGGAGATGAGGCCATTTGTAGATATGGCGGCCTTGGGCTCAGAGTAAAGTAGGGCTATTAAAGAAATGATTTTCGGTCCAAACCCAAACCACTTGAGAGCGTGGAAGATAAAAGGCCAGTAAACCCTATCAAAGGCCTTTTCTGCATCTAACGCAATTGCCGCCAAGGAGTCCGGATAATGTGATGATTTAGATAAAATGTCAAAGAATAAGCGTGTATTGTCAGTGATGTTGCGGCCTTTGACAAAACCTGATTGTTCTTTTCCAAGCAGCATGGGAAGATGTAGTTCTAATCTTAGGGCTAGAGCTTTCGAGAACATTTTATAATCTACGTTAACTAAGGATATAGGTCTATAATTCTTACAGTAACGTAAATCCTTATCAGCCTTTGGTATTAGACAGATCAAGGCTTCGGAAAAAGAGCCAGTGGAATTACGGGAAGCAATAAAGGAAGAAAGAAGAGTGTGTAAGTGTGGGAGTAATAGATGAACGAAATGTAGATAAAATTCCACTGTGAAGCCGTCTGGGCCTGGGGCCTTGTCTTTTTTAAGAGTTTTTAAAGCATTTAACAATTCTGTTTGTGTAAGTTCAGCTTCCAAAGAAGCTAAATCTAATTGGGGATTAATATGTTTTTGAATTGTGGAGAAATATTGGGATATGTCTGTATCTGAGGGTGTGTTTTCTGGTGTGTAAAGGGATTGATAGAAATGTACAAATTCTTGGAGTATTTCAGTGTCTTTGAATTTCGGTGCTTGGCTATCATCTATAATGGAATCAATATGAAGTTTCTGTTGTTTAATCTTTAGATAATTGGCTAGAAGTTTGCCTGATTTGTTTTGGCCACCATAATACTTCGCTGAGGATTTCAGTAAGTATAGGGAGGCCTGTTCGGTAGTGGATTCGTTAAAAGCGATTTTTGCATTGATGAGATCTTTAAGGGAGTCCTTCGACTTGGAGGTGTGGAAGGAGTGCTCAAGTTTTTTGATCTTAGCAAGAAGTGTGTTATGTGATATGCGGGAAACTTTACGTTTATTTGACACAAATCTAATGATGAAATCCCGAGCGGTGGCCTTAAAGGCGTCCCAGACTGTATGAAAGGAGACACCATTCGTTAAATTAATCTGAAAAAACTCTTGAGCGAAAGAGGTAAAAGATGAATTGAAATTAGGGTCAAGAAGTAAGGAATTATTGAAACGCCATTTTTTTGGTAATGTGGATTGATTTAAAATGTCTAATTGGATTGAAACAGGTGCATGATCCGAAATGAGTATAGGGCCTATGTCAGCAGAACGTAAGGATTGGGAAATGTTGCGTGAAATAAAAATATGGTCTATTCGAGATTGTGTTTGATGTGGAGAGGAAAAAAAGGAGTATTCTCTTGTGGATGGGTTGCAGAGGCGCCATGAGTCTAATAAGTTTCTTTGTTGAATAGTTCGTGTGAAAACTTTGTGTGGCGTGTTTGGGATATAGGGGGATTTAGAATTTCTATCAATAAACGGGTCCATCACTTGGTTGCAGTCTCCTGCAAGAATAAAGTTTTCTGATGGGTACTTGAGCAATAACTGAGATATACGAGACCAAAACGTGGCATCACCGCTAGTAGGGGCATAAATGTTAAGCAAAGACAGTGGGGTCTTCCCCAGCAGGAGGTTAGTGAGAATCCACCTACCCTCTGTGTCGGATTCTTGAGATATAAGCTTGGCATTCAGTGCTTTGTGACAAAGAGTTATAACCCCATTCCTTTTGCCATCTCCTGGTGAGAAAAAGATTTCACCAACCCAATTTCTTTTGAGTTTTAGTGATTCGCCTTCGGTGAGATGTGATTCTTGTAGTAACGCAATATTAACATCTAATTTGGAGAGGTGAGATAAGACTCTCTGTCGCTTAATGGGGGAGTTCAAGCCTCTGACGTTCCATGTGACAATTTTCAAAAACATGTGTGAGATGAAAGTAATAAAAACATAAGTGAACCAATAAAATCTCGTAAATTGTGAACAATAGTACATGTGAAAAATTCAACAATAAGAGCTATAAAAAACATTGAAGTAAACCTTATATTAGGCACGAAGATATTAAAAGTTAAAACCAATTGAGAGAAGCTGAAAAGGTGGGAAAGATGAAGAAAAGGAAGAAGCAAGATTGGAAAAAGAGGCAAATGATAGAAACATGTATGATAAGAAGAAAGAAGAGGGAATAAAAGAGAAGGGGTGAGAGCTGTAAAGAAGAATATAAGAAAAAGGATCATATCCACATAGAGGTCAAAACAATGGAAGGATGGGGGGAGAGACCACATGGAACGATGACGTACCCGGACTCCATGAGGTAAGGCGGGGAAGACTTCGGGATGTAAACAACATTCAAAACTAAAAGGTCAAGCACACAAGGTTAGGTCCTGTGTAAAAAGAAACAAAAAATGGTTAATACAAACAGGATGGAATATGTCATGACACATTATGACATCAGACGTTATAAGGTTATAACCTGAAATGGAAGAAGATAATGAGAACAAACAAACCATTATATCATGACACAATCCAATCTAGAATTTTGTAAGTAAAACAACATACTGAAAAGCTAAACCCTATTCCAATATATAACAGAAGAAGAGCTATTTAGAGATTAATGAGATCAAACAAACCATTATACCATGGCAAAAGCTATACTAAACTTCTATAGTTAAAACAACACACTGAGGATTTAATCCCTATTCAAATACATTCCAGAAGAAAAGCTATTTAAAGCGAGTGCTGGAAATGTCCATCTTTTCTGGGCATTGTGCATTGAGGAAACTCTTCAGCTTTGTTGGGTCCTCATAAGTCGTGGTGTTATTGTTGAGAGTGACTTTAAACAAGCAAGGATGAAGCAATCCGAAACGAGCTCCAATTGAACGCAACGCTGGACGCATATCGAGGAATTCTTTGCGTCTATCTGCTGTGGATTTGGCATAGTCTTGCGAGAAGAACAGTTGATGACCTGAAAATGAAATACGCTTCAGGAGCCTAACTGCGGAAAGCACTTTGAGGAGGTCCGTATACTCAAGGAAATACAATATAACTCCTCTTGGTCTTTTCGTGCTTGAGGGTGTTGGATGCAGTGGGCCCAGTCTATGAGCGCGTTGTATATTGAGAGTAGTGTCCTCCGGTAGATTTAGTACTGTCGGTAGAAATTTTTGAAAGAAGGAGATGGGATCTGATCCCTCCGCGCCTTCCGATAATCCATAAATGCGAAGGTTGTTGCGTCTGTTTCTATTTTCAAGGTTTTCAACCTGTTTTTGCAGGGATGTAATTTGGGAATGAAAGATGTCTACTTTGTTGTAACATGCACTGAGAGTTTCAACATTATGTTCAACCTTGGTGACTCTTTCTTCCAATTTTTCCCATCCATCGGTTAAGATTTGTATTTTAGAATTTGTCTCCTCAACAAATGGCCGCAGAGCTCGAATTTCTTCCAGAAGGAGATCCATGGAGACAGGCGAAGAAGGCTTCGGTGGAGAGGGTGGATTTTGTTTAAGGCGTTTAGTTGTTGTTTTAGTAAGAGAAGAGGAGCCATTGGTCGTAGTCGAAGAAGCAGCTGTTTTGGGCGTCGATGTTTGGGAGTGTTCCATTTTAATGAAGTTCACACGTGACTTTGAATGGACAATAAATCTACGATTTGAAGATATTTGCAATGAAGATACTTTTTTTAACCTACCCATGCAATGGGAAGAGTTAAAACCTATACAGAAAAGGTTATGTAAAACTGCAAGGTATAACGTAAGTGCGCAATTCCACCTAATAATAGTGGGCAGGGCACACTGCAACAGAATTTGCATACATTTGGCGCATGACAGAATATCAAAACATACAATTACCAATAAGCATGAAGTGAAATATAAAAGTGATATCTGTATGCTTAAGTGGAAGAGAATATATGTATGAAATGTAAGTCACCACAATACATTACAAGAGTGTCTATGCCCAAGCAAACCATACCACATGCTTAGCTTAATACCATATCCAAGAGAGCCACTTTAAATAAAGAATCTCGTGGTACACTCATATAACATTGTAGGTTCTGAGAGAAACACAGCTAAGAAGTGCAGATATTTGCACATACACATTAGCAACACAGAAACAAGGTTGCTGAAATGCCTATCTAAAGCCTATTAATACAAGCGCATGGGAGTAATGTCCAAATTCACTTTGACTTCTAGTGTGAAACATCCATAGTCAGTGAACCGGGGTCAGTAAATGAATAAAACATTGCTCCTTTTGAAGAAATTCAGCGCAATGAAAATAATCTCCTCAGTGTGCAGACTGCTTTGAAGCCACAGTTCTCATTCAGTTAGTCAGGAAGCGATATGCTTCACAGAGGGGGCATTGCGAGGCAAAGTTAGGCAATAAATCACTGCAGAGTTTAAATTTAGAGTTCTTCTCTCGTTAGTTGTTAGTTCGATTTGTTAACATCCATAAATCTATGCTGCCAGTGAAAATGCAAAGTGAAAGGAAAAACGGCTCCCTCAGCGCGTGGGCGGCAGTTAAGCAGCTGTCGCAGATACCTCAGCTGTGAGCAGAAAGGTTAATAAAAGGTCGAAGCTTGCCAGAAAGAAGACGAAAATACTTCCATTTAGAGGCGCTTACATTCCGACCTTAATTTATACAGTTTTGCCGACCTTCAAGACTCGGGTGAAGCCAGAAAATCCCTCGGAAAGCCCCGTCACCTCAAGGGAGTCACGGGAGTGCCGCCATCTTCCTCTGGCGCAAGCCACGCCCCTTCCTTAGGACACTTGAGAACATGATTAAAAAGCAAACATGCATTGGCAAAACGAATAGGCCTGATGTTGGCCTCCAGCCTTTTGACAATTCTTTTTTCATTTTACCATTTATCATTCAGGAAGCTGCAGGGCCCTCAATAAATCTAAATATATATATATAGGCTAAAGGCAATAGTGTATTTCTGGTCTCAAAAAAGTACACATTAACATGGTTCACCTGGCAGTGAAGGGAACTACTGTGTGTGTGGCAGTGCTCCTTGTGAAAGGGCAAAAGACACACAATTGATGGACAGAATGCAGAACAAATCAAACTAGTCACCCCCAGTCAAGAGAATCTGGGTTAAATCCATCATGCTTTTGCTCACCATGCCACCACAGTTTATATGCAAATCAGTCTTGACCCTGTGCCTCATGGGAACAGTCCAGCCCGAATTGCCAAGCCAGGTCCTCCCTGAACTGGAAACAAGCATCCTAGGACCGGTTTTGGGGTTCCACCCCTCATCAGCCAGGATAGCTTGTGAAAGGACAGCATGCCATAACTCATAGTAAAGTCAGCCAATGGCTGAAAGTGGACTAACATTGCTTTATGATGCATCCTGGAGTGGGAGGAAGAAAATGTGACTGAAACAACCACAGACTAATGGAGGAAGTCTGTCTGAAAACCCCTATAAGTAACTATCTTATACATATTTTTGGTAAAATTAAAAGTTTTTGGCTAACACAGACCTATAAGGAAGGAAGGAAGGCAAAGCGAACAAAGGAGGGAAGAAGGAAAAAGGAAAAAAAGGAGGGAAAAAAGTCAAGAAAGAATAGAAGAAAGAAGGAAAGAAAAAAACAAACAAACAAACGAGACAAAAAGAAAGAGAAGGAAAAAGAAAGAAAGATGGTAGAAGAGAAAGAAAAGGGAAAGAAAGGAAAGAAAGGAGGAAAGAGACATAAATAAGGAATGAATAAAAGAATGAACGAAGTAAAGCAAAACAGAAATAAAGAAAGAAAGAGGGACAGAATGAAAAAAGGGAAAGAAAGCAAACAAGAAAGAACAAACAAAAGAAGGAAATAAAAAAGGAAAAAAGGCAGAAAAGAAAGAAAGTAAAGAAAAAAGAAAATAAGGTAAAAAGAAAGAAAACAGAAAGAGAGGCAAAGCAAAAGTAAGAAGGGAGGAAGACACAAAAGAAGGAAAGAAGAAAAGAAAGAAGGAATGAAAAAGTAAATAAGGCAAGAAATAAAGATGCAAAAAGGAAAGATAATGGAAAGAAGGAAGGCAAAGGTAAATAAGGCAAAAAAGAAAGAAAGGGAAGAAGGCAAGAAAGAAAGAATGAAAGAAGGAAAGAAAGAAAGGAAATTAGACAATAAGGAACTGAAGAAGGCAAAAGAAAAAAGAAAGAAAGAAGGAAAGAAAGAGAAATAAGAAAGAAGAAGGAATGAATGAAGGAAATAAAAATGGAAAGAAGGAAGAATCAAAGAGGAAAAAAGGCAAAAAGGAAATTAAAGTAAAAAGTAAAAAAAGGAGGAATGCAAGAAAGAAAGAAAGAAAGGAGGGGAAAAAGTAAAGAATAAAGGAGTGTAAAAGAAAAAGGAAGAAAAAAGGCAAAAAAGAAAGAAAGAAGAAAAAAGGAAAAAGAAGTCTAAAATGCAAAAAAGGAAAGAAGGGAAGAAAAAGGGAGGAAAGAAGGAAGGAAAGAAGGTTCAGATCATAAACCATTTGATTCTAAAACCCAAATTACACCCGTCTATATTTAAATAAAACTGTTACAAGGGTGCTGCAAATTGAAAGTTTGGTGTTCTTTCTGGGCAAAGTTTATTAACCAACTATTAGTGAAACCGGGTCCAGGAACACAATATGGTATACTTTGAATTAGCAGCAGTCCACTTCAAAAGGAATTTACCACAGCATTGAAAGGAGACAGGAAACTGATAACGCTGGAATGTGCCCTGTGCTCACTTCAAATGCCTCCAACTATCATGTCAGGCAACTCTGGCACCAAAGGGAAAAACCTTGTGTGAGTATGTCCACCTTATGAAAGGAACAAATACAGTCACACAAAGTGACGTTAACCAGAGGCTTAAGTAGGCTGACCCACTGCCCCGTGCTCTATGCTGTAGTGGGCAGAAGTAAAATAGGAATGGCGCAACATCAGACCAGTGGGTGAAGCAAGGTGGCTGAAAGCCCATTTAAGTAAGTATATTATACATATTATTTTAGTAAACGCAAAAGGTCTTGGCTAACACCAGATCTAAAAAAGAAAAAGGGAAGGAAGGATACAGAATAGTTTCTTAGTCCTGGTTTGGCATCATAGGAATTTTCATTGAAGTCATAAACAGTAGAATAATACCTCGCTGCATGTGTGGACAATTCATATCAATATATTAGTCCATATTTCAAGTTAGGGTGATAGGTCTATCACGCCCATGTGTTGCGAATCACCCTTAAAAAGCCTATGAAAGGCAAGATTTTCCGAAATTTAGTACGTTTTACAACCAAGATTCTATTTCCAATACTGTATTCTAGTGTCTAATACTGAAACTGCAGCCTACATTCCTTAAATAGAGGAACAAGTTTAGCCTAATTTTATTTTTAAACAAACTTTTATTGAGCTTTTTTTCATGAAAGCATACTGACAATAATAAATGCCATACAACATATAAACATACCCATACCTCATCTAACCTATTTATCGAAGCCCGCCATCATTCCACTGTTCCCTCCCTCTAAAAGGGGGTAACACCCTTAATTGCACATGTTGATACAGTATATAATCAGTCTTTGTATCCATGCCGACTAGCTTTCAACGTCCTCGGTTGCTAGGTTGTAATGCAATGACGCTTGTGAGATGCAATGTCTCTGTTCATTTCCTATCAAGAGGTCGCCCCTTATTTCCCCTACCCTCCCACCCTCCCACCCCCCCAGCCAGGCATATCCTGGAGCACCTATACCTATACTCCTCTAAAGTCCTTCCACTCTACGCTCCATTTCAGAAATCTTATTCGCCACTCAACCTTCAGGTATCTATGCACCGGGTGGCACCTCCACTCCTCTCGTCTCAATTCTATCCCATTCAAGCTTTTATTTCGTGCTGCTCTATGGTACAGGCTCTTGCGAGTTCTCTTCCCGTTCTTCATCCGTGGGTTCGTCTGGCTGCTTAAGTTGCGTTATCAACGCTTACCACGCCCTGGCCGCCTCTAGCGCCTTCTCAGTACCAACGCGCCTGGCCTTTCTGAGACGTACAGCCCCCTCGTATCCTGCCAATCGTTCAAACTCCCTCTTCCACCTGTCTGTGCGGGGCCCCCCGTGCCTTCCAATGACTGGTGATATCCCTTTAAGCTAGTATAAGTCCCAAGTCTTGAAATTTACTTGTGATCTTATTCCTAGAGGTGTGAGGGAATCTATGCAACAGGCAGTACCCTGGTGTCATGCTCACCTCCCTTTCCGTCACTTCTGCTAGAATGTCCGTCACCTCCCTCCAGAACTTCCCTATCTCCGGGCAGCTCCAATACATATGGATAAACTCTGCTCCCTCCTCCCCACAGCAGGGACAGGCCGCTGTTGTTGTGGTAAAGTATCTGTTGATACGTCATGGGGTAAGATACGCCCTATGAAATACATAAAAATTCACCAATTGAAATCTAGTATTCCTAGTGATTTCGCCAACACGGTCCGTCAATTCCCCCCATACCTTCTCCTCCATGGCTTCCCCCAGGTCTTCCTCCCATCTCTGTTGCAACTCAGTAAGGGCCGGGAGAGTCGCCCGAGTAAGTCTTCTGTACAAGCAGGTGATCGCCTTAAATGTCCCTGCTGCGGACACTACATATTGGCATCCCTCATCCAGGGACGGCTCAGCCATGCCGCTTCCCCAATATTGCCGTAGTGCCGCAGTTAAGGATGTAAGCAAAAGAAAATCTCCTCTTGGTATTTCATATCTCTCACTGAATGTGTCAAAGGGCAGCAGAGTGCCATCTTCGAACAAGTGACCCCACTGTGGTTACCCCCACGGTCACCCAGGCCTCCAACCGTCTCCAGTCCGCCCTGTGTGGTAAAGCCGCACACAATGACAGTGGGATTTCCGGTGCATACGGACGCACAATCTTAACCCTTTGTAGACTCCTGGCCCAGCATTTGCGATCCACTTGTACTTCTGTAGACAGGTCCTTTTCCTGAATAGGCAATCGCAGTATTATTCTCAAAAGGAGAATCAAACTTGGGCCACCTTCCCCCTGTCCCGCCGTTCCTCGTATCTGACTCGCCACCCATTTCGTGAGCCATTGCATTTGGGCTGCTCTGTAGTAATATTCAAAGTCTGGCACTGCCAAACTGCCCTCCGACTTTTGCCTCATTAACGTCTTCAGGGCTACTGTGCGCCTCCCCGATCCCCACAAGAATTCCGTTACCATCGATCGGAGCTGTCTAAATCGCTCCACCGGGATCCACACCGGCAGCACTCCGAAGACGTACAAAAGTCTCGGGAGTGTCACCATTTTTAGGAGTGATATTCTACCCGCTAATGATAGGGGAGGCGACCCCCAAAACTCGAAGTTGGCCTTCGTCCCCCTAATAACTTTACCTACATTGCCTTCTAGCAGATCCGCTTGATTGTGGTAAATTCAAACCCCCAGGTATTCAAGGCATCTACCTTCCCATTCAACCCCCTTGACAGCCTGAGGCTTATCTCGCCCCTGTCTGGTGGGAAACAGACACGATTTTCTCCCGTTGACCTTGAGGCCAGCTACCTTCTCCAACGCCAGCAACAGACCCTTGGCTCCCTCGAGGTCGTCCCCCGTATTTCTGAGGAGGAGCAATAAATCATCAGGATATAAGGCTATATGATGGATTCGATCATCCACCTCCAACCCCCGGTACAAGACTCCTGCCCTGGTTTTAGCGGATAAAGGCTCCATGGCCAGAGCGAACAGCAGAGGTGAAAGGGGACACCCCTGTCGCGTACCCCTCTCCACCCCATAGCTATCCGAGATGATCTTACCCGTCCTGAATCGGGCCCTCAAATCGGTATATAGGAGAGCCGTCCATGCTACGAACTCTGACCCGAGGCCGAATGCCCGCATCACCCGGAATAAATACGGCCATTCAAGGCTGTCAAACGCCTTTTCTATGTCAACAGCGAAGATGGCTGCCTCATCTCTGCAGTATGTGTCTGCTTCCAAAATTCTCATCAGCCTCCTCACATTTATCACTGTGTTCCGGGCTGGTATGAACCCCACCTGGTCCTGATGTATAAGGGCCGTCATATGTGGCAAAAGACGTGTGGCCAGAATTATGCTCAGGATTTTATAATCGATATTGAGCATAGAAAGCGGCCTATATGCTGTCTTGTCAGAGGCTTGCTTCCTTGGTTTGAGCAGTGGAACTATCAGAACCTCTCTAGTGGTCCCTGGGAGTCTCCCCTCCTGTTTTGCCTGGTTGTATAGCTCCACCAACCGGGGCCCCAGTAGGTCTGCATATGCGGCGTAAAACTCGACAGGAAGCCCATCTGTCCCCGGTGTTTTATTCCTAGCCATAGCCTTGATAGCCCCCTTCACCTCTCGCAGTTCTATGTCACCCCCCAGTGCGTCTGCCTCTTCCTCAGGGAGCACCGGCAATTTAACACTGCCGACATAAGCATCAAGGTCCTCCGTGGTAGGGAGAACCCTACTTTTGTACAAGCCAGTATAGTAGGCACAGAATAGATCCTTAATATCTTGCTGGCGTTAGCGGACCTCTCCCTGTTCATTTTTCAGTTCCAAAATTACAGAACCTCTTTTGGCCGGGTTGGCTAGCCAAGCTAGTAATGCCCCAGGCTTATCCCGCTCCGCATGTGCTCGTGTCATATATTCTTTATAATCGAAGCAGCGTAAACGCTCCACATGCTCCGCCACTTCTTCCCTGGCTGCTAGTAATTCTTCCTGTTTGCCCACATTCCCTGGCCTTTCCCTTTCTATGTCTCTCAGACGCTGTTCTGCTAGCAAAGTATCCCGCAGTGGAGTCCTCCTCACCCCTACCACCTCAGAGATGCATCTGCCCCTAATTACTACCTTAAATGCTTCCCACTCCATGCTGGGGATCGAGGCTGTACCTGTGTTTTCTGCAAAATATTGCTCGATAGTCGTCTTGACAGTGGACTGAAGCACCTGATCTTCCATCGCCTCTGGCCTGAGGCGCCATGTGGGAATGCACGTTCTGACCCTGGTCCAACCCAGTCCAATCAATAGTGGACCGTTCGAACAAGTTTAGCTAATGGAATAGCATTAACGGAGTACAGGAAAAAGCATTGTATACCTTTTAGAGTAAAAGCTTTCAATACTGATGATGCCTTGTACTTATGTTTGCAGGTTCCAACTATCAACAGGCATTTACAATGCAATAGATTTCGCTTTTGCAAGAGTTTGAGCTATTGGCATTGTAATGACAATGCTTTTAATTTGAGTTTTGAAAACCTGCAATGGTGCGTAAACACCCACTTTGTACTTATAGTGCTTGCAGCCAAGAAGCAAAGCTGCCAGTAAAAAAGGCCCAGTTACCTCCAGCCTTACTTCTCGTAAGCAAGGAATGTAAGTACAAAGTGCGTGTTTAAGCACCGTTTGCAAGTTTTCAAAACACATAATTAAAAGGCATTGTCATTTACAATTCTAATAGCTCAAACTTCCACAAATGCGAGACTTATTGCATTGCAAATGTTCGTTACCATTTGCTGTTGGAGTGAACGTAATCTGCAAGTACATCAGCCTTTCAAAATTCTAAACAACATTTCATATACTTTATATTCATTCAATAATATACAATTGTCCTTAAAACTAATATCCGTGCATCTGGTTGGTAAGTGATTAGGTGCTATTTTAAGAGCCAGTCTACACTTAGGAGATTTGAAACAAAACTGAACCCATCAATGGAAGCGTACTGACAGCAGACACATTTGGGGTAGCCCAACGGTATTGTCTATTATACAATCGTAGTGGGTTTTTGTTCAAAAATATAGGCATATACATCTGGCTTCCCACAATGTATCCGATATGCCAAAACAAGAGTCCCATACCAAAAGCCATAGCAATATTTGCCAAAACGTTTCTTCTGCAAATTGCAATTTCTTATTGCCATGCTTTTCTTTTGCTCAAGGTGGAGTGCCTTAGGTGATTCTATGTAAGCTATTCCTCCACTAAAATGACAACAGCAATAAAGCTCATCCCCCTAATCTCACAAAACATAGGTAAATAAATATGCCAGATGGCTGAATATGTCATGTCCTTTCCCTTGAACTCAGATGTTCGTAGATGTAAACAACAGTAGTTTGCACAGTTTGTGAAAGCCATCTGAACCACTCACAGCACTGTGCATAGGATCGGGCTCTGAAGCAGGGTTACAATTTTTGTAGGTTCACTACAGTTTTAAAAATAGCCAGCAAACCCTTCCTATTGATTTAAAAAATGTATGCATCGTATCCAACATAAAAAGTCACAGTATCAGTGGGCACCTTAGTTTCGAAGAAGGGGAAGATTATGCCCCCAAAAGATGTGGATGGCAAAAAGTAAAATAACCGAAAGTTGCAAAGGCGCTTACGCACAGAATGGTAATCCTAAAACCTTTCATTTTGTGTAGGCGTGGCACTTACAAATACCACGGAGGACAACCTCTGGTCCTAAAGGCAGAAAGAAACCCTGGATAAATAAAAAGGAACATGATGCACTACAATTCAAATCTAGGTAGTCCAACGACAAGAATGAAAGAAATCACCTTACTGCCTATAACACAATATTACAAATCAGCAATCAAAACCATAGAAAATGATTTTGATCAATGCAGACATCCTTCCCAAAAAAAATGTTCTGCAGCCTATAATGCACCACCACTAAGATGCCGAACTCACAGGTCTTCTTTGGCAGAACTGCTGACCAGCTTATCTCCAGAATAAACAAACTGGAAGACTGCCTGCAGAATAAAACAAAAAGAGCTCAACCCACAAAAGACAAAAACCCACGGAACCAAAACAACCACCAATCCTTAAGCTCCTTCAAACTGTTTTCCAAAACTGAATTCAATGAACTGGTCAAAGCAAGTAGACCATCTGGCTCTCCAGCAGCCCTCGCAACAACAAATGTTTTCAAAAGCATTGTTCTAACAACATGTGCTGTGTCTAAACCAAGACTCAAGACTGTTTATATCAGATTGCTAAAAAAAAAAATCATTCCAGACAGGTTACATTAGAAAAACCATAGAGCAAAATGTGTGATCTTGAGCACATTAGCCTATATTCCGTTGTCTCTGTTCTGTCTGTCAAATGTATGGCAAATTTTAGAGACGGTGCACTTTGCAGTAGTCATTATGTTTGACAATATATTAATTTCTAGTGATGGAGTTATGCAATGCCCAGGACGTTTCAGTGTGTATTACAGTTTATGTTTTATAGGTGAGTTAGAGGTCAAACGCGACATGCATTAAAAATGTAAATGATCTCCGTTTATTTTACTTTGCAACCCACATGCTAAGTGTTCACCCTTTCAATCTGTTTGTATGAAATATTTACTGTCACAAATACATAACTGAGTCACAGGCCTAATTGTGCACCACAGACAGTATTAAAAAATTAATTAATGGTCGCTTCTAACCACACTGATATGCATTAACGCTGACATGCTGCCTTGCCCAGGCTTCAAAATGTACCACGCCGGTGTCCTTAGTGTATGACAAGCACTGAGTAAACAATATGCCGCCTTGAGCCGGCAGGAAGTGCGGGTAAATCACCTGTGGAATGAGACAATCAGAGCCGGCAGCAATGGCCCATTATCAAACGAGCTGCAATAACTTTCTCTCCTCTGCTTTTTCTCTGTTTAGATGGCAAACACGCGTAAAATAATAATCAACAAATACAAAGCAGGAGGACATTTTAAAATAACCCCGTCTCTCAAACTCAGCAAATAGATGTGTAAAGTGAAAGTAGCCCGGCCGTGCGTATAACAACCTCACACCAGTTACTGTAAAAAAAACTTAGTTCCACAAACTCTTCGCAAAAATTGACCGACTGCTAATTGTTAAAAAGAAAAAATGTTGTAAACTTACGTTTTTGAAGTTCCAAAACGTATTTCTCGCAGACATGTGTCCTCTTTAGCAGCACTCCTGAGCTGATACACAAAGCGTGAATGCTTCTGTGGGGGAGGATTGTCTGCAGTGTTGCCAGTTTTTGAGACCCGTCCGAAGCCCAAAGCTGTCCAAGTATAAGCCCAAATCCAGCCCAAAATTGCAACTCTCAAGTAATGCACAAATAGCGTTCAGAAAACATTTTAAGGATAAGTCTAAAGTATATTCAGCATACATATAGTTAGAGAAGGTACAATAGACTCCAATGAATGTCTGCAATTATGCACAAAATCTATTAACAACACTAATTTTGAAGACCAATGCCCACTGTCACCTTTTAATTGGCACTTCTGTAATCACAAATCCACACTCAACCTGGCATTAATGAACCTACATGAGCAGATTATAATCAGTCTAAATTAATTCTAAGAACTAGAACATCAAAGCTATTTCAGCAGTGTGGCTCCAAATAAATAACACAGAATGGATCTTGCAGAAGAAACACCACACAATGCATAAATGCCAATAGACCTGATTCAGACAGGAGACCCCCAATTTTTTAAGCCAAAATGTGGTTTATTTTGGCTGTCTTCCGCCTGAAATTGCCTCCCGATCATTTTTTAAACATCTTCCACTTTACTCTTCTAAAATGTTGGCATGCATAACAATGATTTATGTTTTATGACACAACCCTTGTGTAAAAGTAATTCCTGTAGGACTTGTCTTGCAAGGTTTCCATTATATCGATTTACATGAAGATATTTGAACAAAAAGCTTCTTTTTAGAAGGCATTCATGACAGTATGGGACAACAATAAAAATAAAAAGTGTGGCAGACTACTAACTATTGTGCTTAAATATGAATTGACGGGGTAAAAACGTAAAGACTAGAAGGAGAAAAGTCTTGTTTGACAGCTGCGAGGGTCACTACAATAAGATGACGGGCTCACAACCTTCAGTTAAAATGTCAGGAAGAGGGCAGAAAAGAGACAGACACTTGCTCTAACCAATTCCCTTCTCTGCTCTCCACTCCAGAGTCCTTCACCATGACCACATAATCGGGCACTGAAAGTGATACAGTACCAGTGTTGTTGGCTTCGTGCTGCAGCAAAAACTTGAGTAAAGCTCCCAGTCTTGGCATGAAACCGATGTGTTTGCTTGGGGTCTAAAAGACCTAATTTCCCAGAACTTTCGGCAACATCCTCCCCTCAATATCTGAATACTCTCTCAACTCTGTTGACACGGTCATCACCCCTCTTGTTCCACCCCAATCGATTCCACTTCATCATTTGGGCTGTCCCGCTGTCATACCACTGCTGACCTGGGCAATCTCATGAGCCTGTGCAGCTGCTTTATACCGATCACCCCAATGGACTTTACATGAGGGGGGCCCTGAAAGAATGCCCAATGAATGTATGTATGAGTAATTACACCAATGACGTAAATACCACTCACGAATACATTTTTGTATTAAATTCTTTATAGCGCTGTTAATCCTAATGTAGGGTGTCAAATTACTTTACTATAGACAAACATATTATACATAGACAATGAATCGTACAAGTGTGTAAATCAATGTACACAAGGTTTCTATATAAAGTAATCAGTGTTACAAGGTGTAGGAGTCACATATCATCCATACTGTTAGGCATTATACGTTAAGAGTACATGGTCGGGAGAAAAGCAAAGTCTGGCTTTAAAACATAATGCAGTGGTTGCATGTGCTGATAAGACTTTATTACCCAAATGAACCCTTTTTTAGCAACCTTGGAATAATGAAAGCTTGAGGGAAATAGGACCAAAGCTATGCCTTACAGTTTGCATACAGCTCCTTGATGCCCGTTCATTGCTCACTGTGCTATATTAGAAGGATGTTAACTTATTAACTGCCAGTAACTAAAGGATCGTCGTAACAAACGCAGTAACCTACTGAGTGCTCTAAATACAATACAAATCCGTAATCTGCATGTTGCAAGTAAGGTTGTCGCCTGGTCGAATTTGTACCGGCATGACCAGTGTTTTAGGGTCCCACAGTACTGTCTAGTGCCACACACAATGGGTTAATGTAACTCATTATATAGTCACCCTGTATTACCACAGGGTCACCAATTTCTCACGTTTATTAATAGATCTGAGATGATAGCGCATTCATTAACAGTCTGCCTTTCCAGCTTCTGGAGCTAAGAGGACTTTGTTCTGTCCTAGGACACAGTATGATTAGTTAAACGTGAGTATTAACCACGCAGTTTTGATTCTATCTCTGCAACGAGTACTTGAAGTACCTCATCCACACGGATGGAACCACACCTTTTGACCAGCACGTGTCATTTGCAGTCCCTTCTCCGGTCGGACAGATAATAGTGCACTGTGCAGCTTATTTTACAAGGAAGAGTGGAAGCTGCTGCATTACATGTTCAAGTCAGGCCAGGCATAGGTGAACGGACTTTGTCACAGCATGGAATCTGCCCAGGAGCAAAGCTATGAATGATGCAGTAGGTGCAGGTGGCACCAGGGCCCAGGGCTGCGGGTTGCCCACTTCACCCTAATTGTGTCGGGCTGATGCACTGTGTCTTGGGAGTCTGGGCAGGCTGCACTGGACTCATAGATTAGTCTCTGCCTTCAGCTATATTAGCTCTCAGAAACGGCACAAGCTAGTGAACCTAGAAGAAGAGAGCCGAAGCGGCCATCATAAGTTAGATACAACAACTTACAAACGTGTAATGCTACGAAGTACAGGCCTGTGTGTGGAAAGAATGGATGTCTGAGACTACACAAAAGGTTGGTAGTAAGGGAAATAGGTGCCACTTAAACTCATCTTGTCATCATGTTCAGCTACAGTCTTGTTTAATTCACTGTGTTACTGAAGCGGCAAGAGCTACAAAGGCAACACACCACATTACAGGGATGGCAGTGACATTCAGCAATAGCCTGGAGGGAAAAAGTGCACTCATTTAGGACACATGAGAGCCAGAAGGATGGGCGTGCTCAAAGAGCTCCCCATACAGCCGTTAGCTGACTAATAAGGGACACTTTCAGCAAAGAACATTTTAGTTGATAACGGTAAGCATCCTGGGATTTGGAGTTTCACCACATAAGTCACAGTGTTACTGACTAAAACAGCCCTGGGTGAAATTCGCCATTATATTGCGTCGATTGACTGCTATAATGAAATGAGTAATGCAGACCTAGAGAGGGGGGATTCTGTACCACTACTTGTGGAGGGAATACTAGAGGAGGTCAGCTGGGTGTGTTGCTGCATCCTGAGAAAAAAGAAGTGTGGCGTAGACTGATAAGAGTGGTGGTACTGCAGAAGCATAGAGGAACATGGGGGCAGTGAGTTCAGGCTGTAATAGCTTGAAAGGAGGTACTGCTACAAGATCATGGAGGGGGGAGAGAACACTCCTGTAGTGGCACGTTTTGGAGGGAATACCCCTGCAGGGTCCTATTGTCACTAGAGAGAGTCCTTCTGCTGGAGCCGAAAGGGAGGGAGGTCTGCAGTACGACGAGTGAATGCTGCATGAACCAGGATTAAAGCAGTCAGCGTTGTAGTCGTCTTGAGGGATAGTGGACATTGGGTGCCTGGGAAGACTGGGTGCTCCGGGGATCTGGAGGATGGGTGAGAGACTACTACATCAGCTGTTCAAAAGCAGTGTTGGCATCAGGTCAGTCATGATGGCACCGAATTTCTGGTGCAGAGACAGACTACATTGTACTCAATTAATGCGGGGCAGAGTTCTGAAGTTCTGATTTTATGTAAGTACTAAGACCAGTCCAGGCTTTTAATTTTTATTTTGGTGGCAGTAGTATTTTTTCTTTTATGATGAATGCAAGACTCAAGGTACGAGAGAGCAAAGGAAAGTTCTTTCCTGGATGAGATTTTCACACACGGAAACAGTAAAGGACAGCTTTGGAGCAATCTACCATGTCCATGTTATTTACTCATGGGCCTGCTGCTGGTACTGCATAGAGTAATTAAATGCGGAGGGCACTATGTTGCACTGCTTTGGCAATTTACATGGTTCGAGTTCATAATTAAACTTTCAGTGAAGTGTCACTCCAGGTGTCATACAGAAGACATACAAAAGTCACACACAGGCATTCTGCAAACATGTACATTTCACAAATAAGCAGGATGAAAACTAGGCAGCCCGGGTCCCAGTTGGTAGAAAAATAGCAAAATCGGCAAAAGGCAGTCATTTTCACCATGCCAAAAATGAATGCATTGGATTTTATGCAGGGCTTGAAGTGGGATGAAAAAACTGGGGGAGTCTCTCAAAATGGCGTGGCTGATGTAATTGGGGCATGGCTTAAAACACTTAAGATAAAAATCTGTGCTTAGCGTAGTGTGCCGCCCGACTGGTAATTTGCTGCTTCTGTCATAGCATCCAGATTTATAATACAACAAGTAACATTACACCTACAACAAGCCAGGACTATTGGCTTTGCCAATGGGTGTTAGTTCCATAAGCTAAATAAGGAACAACTATGGCTTTGTTGCATATATAATATTGAAAATGCTTCAGTGCTGAAATGATGAGAGTGTGAAAGAACTGTAACAAATCTCTTTGATGTTACATCTGAGGCCGGTGAAGGGTGGTACTGCTGCAGAGTTATGATTTATTTTTTCTAATCTTGTGAGTGTGGGCAAAAACAGAGAGCCCGATAGCGACCCGTCTCAGCACCTGCTTTTAAAACTGCTGGACCACTTAAAGCACTGATTTTATGTAATCACCCATTATCTTACCTGGCTTATCAAACTCCCACATAACTCAGGGCGCCACTTGGAAATACTACAAATGGAAGGTAACTAAATTAGGTCTGACGTCTTAGAAGAACTCATGGTCACCCTTTCTTAAAAAATCTCTTAGTTCCCTGGGAGAAGAAGCTCTGTGGGTCCGGGTTTTTCCATACATCCGTTTAAAAAAATACTGAACAAATTGGCTTAGCATAAGTCCCTAACAGCAAATAAACATTTTAACAAAAAAGCCACACATGGTTAATTTTAAATTTGTCATATTTTTCCCACTTAAGGGTTATCTAGTTTACACCTTCAAAGCCTGTTATAAAACTAGGCTCATGCAGCTTCACTTTGGGCTTTTTTCCCTTCTTTCGATTTTCTGCTGAAATGGGCTGAAAAATCCTTAATGTCAGCTCTGTACAAAATAGAAGGAAACGCTGGCCAATCTGCTGTGCACCTGTCTCAGCTCACTCAATGAGTGCAGGTGTTGGCTATACGAACTCTTTAACCAGTTCACTATTCACACTTGTCTCCAAACCATATTTTTTTTGCTTGCAGGAGACCCATGCACAAGTTGCGACTATGTTCACCAAATACATTAATCTTGTTGACAGGCTGCTGCCAAGGTTGTTATGTTAAGTGTAATTCTGAAGCTTTAGAATTGCCAGGCGACATTGATCCTAATAGCATTAGACTGACCTCGATAGTGGTGGTACCAAGAGCTGTTGCAGAATTATAGCAAATATAAACAGAATTCGAGGAACAGTAAGATCAATTAATTGTAAGGGTATAAAATGGAAATGAAGGAAAGGCATGACCAGTTTATTGAAAGGGCACTGCCCAATGAGCCCAGTTCTGGAATCCTGGATGTGAAGTCTTAGTATTGTTTATTTTCTGGCATTGCAAATATGCCTATTGATGGATAACCCCATTCAGTGAAGACTTGCAGAACCACTTTTTCAGCCAGTAGGTGGTTATAGTTAGGACCTAGTTTCCATAGGAAAAGCGTTTTTTCTTTTGCCAATATCTTTGGCGCCGTTTGCCGAATCTTCGCGACATTTTCAAAACTAATGGGGTGCTCTGGTCAGCTCCTGTCTTGAAAGTTTCGGGGTCATTCGTCAAGCGGGGGCCGAGAAAAAAGGGGTTCCCAAAATGTGTTTTCTCCATGTTAATTTCCATAGGAAGCTTTTGTTGTAGCTACAGCCCGAACTGCTGAACGGAATTACCCCAACTTTGGCAGAAAGGTAGCTCTTGGTCCAGAGTGCACTCTGTGCTTTAAATGGTCTACCCTGTGAAAAAGCCTTCTGCTGGAATATCATGAATCATGTTTGAGAGAAAACTATTTTCTCATGCTTTTCCCATAGAGGTTTGGAAGGTGCTCTAGAAGCTAAAATGAGAGCATATTTTCTGCAAATTCACATTATCTTTCTCAGTCATGTGAGAATGAAGTCTGACATTCTCAGTAAAACGTGTACTTCCAACAGGAGCAGCCTGTCAGTTGATTCCTTTGTGTTCTACTGCAGCTTCCCAGAGTGTTCTAAAGAACAACTAGAGCGCTAACAGTCTTACTTACGACAAAAGTATGGTACACCTGAAGCCATCTTGATTGGACTAAACTGGTAACACTTAAAACATTTAATTTAAAAAGGAACAAAATGAGGGGTTCATTTTGCCATAGAAATTATGATTAGTGCTGCAGAAAGGAAAATTAGGGTACATTTTGATTGACTTCTCAAATGCTCTTCTATTTCATTAATAAATTCTGACATGCAGACTGAAACATACACTTTCAATAGCAGCAGTAGGCTTCCAGTTAACCCCCTGGTGAGCAGTAGCTTTACTACAGTGATCTAATGAGCAACTAGAGTGCTAACATTCTGAATTTATGGCAAATGTGTGACACATCTGAATGCCTTCTTGATGGAATCAAAGTAAAAAACTGAAAGCATTTCCTACTGAGGAGACTTCAGCAAATGAGGAAATGAGGAAACTTCATAACAGATAAGTCTCTCAAAATGGCCACCAGAGAAAAGATAGCCCAAATGTAGCACAAATATCACCCAGATGTAGCCCACGTATAGCCCAATGACAGAAGTGTGCAAAGCACTTTTAATTTTTTGTTTTTTTGCAGTTTTATATAGTGCAGACTGGTCAGGTATTGGAGCGGTGCATCTTACTTTGACCCCTTATTGCGTATTTTGCACAAAGTACTTGAGATTGATATTGCGAAACATTGAACTTTACTATTCTGTTAAACTGAAGTTGCTCTGAGCCGGGCTTTGTAACACTAGTTTTTACCTACTGAATTTAATTAATTCTTATTTATTGTATTAAGAAAGAGGATTTACTGTTTTTATGTACACTTTTATGATCTATGTTTCTAAATCAGATCGAATAAAATTTATTGAATTGAATTGAAGTCTCCCAAGATGGCCACCAGAGAAAAAGGAGCCCAAATGTAGCACAAATATCACCCAGATGTAGCCCAAGTATAGCCCAATGACAGATGTGTGGAAAACAATGTTTTTTGCAGTTTTATATAGTGCAGATTGGTCAGGTATTGGAGTGCTTTACATGAGCATTGGTTACATCACACAAGGACAAATTCATTTTGGTTGTAGGCATGGGGAGATTAAGTGATTTGACCAGAATCACAGAATGTCGAGCTGAAGCAGAAACTCCAACCTGATTCCCCAGTTGCAAAGTCTGCAGCTCTGAAAGTAACACCGCATCCTCTCCCCTAAGTGCAACATTTAAACAAGTGGTCAACTGGATAAAAAAATATTTGAGCTATTTGAGAACAAATATGTCCTCATTTTAGTTTTTTAAAGCACTAGCCATAATTTCGATGCAAATAAGACCCTCTCATTTCTATAATTTCTAAAGGAAGTGCTTTAGGTATTACAGTTTTGATTACATCAAGATGACGTCAGGCGTGCCAAACTTTTGTAATAAATATAGAATGTTAGCAATCTAGTTGTTCATTAGGATACTGTTGAGAGGCAGAGGTCAGGGGCGCGGACTCGGAAAATTGAAGGCAGGTAGGAGGGTGCAGAGGCAACAATTTGACCACACTGGGCAGGCAGGAAGGGCAGTGGCAGCACAACAGACTATGGAGGGCAGTAGAAAGGGGGCAGGGGCAACAAACCAACAATGCAGGACAGGCAAGAGATGCTGTGGCAATATAATAGACCATTGTGGGCAGAAGGAAGAGGCAGTGGTAGTACAACCATACATGCCAATAGACCCGATTCAGGCGGGAGACTACCGATTTTTCAAGCAAAAAATGGGTTTATTTTAGCTGTCTCCCGCCTGAAAATGCATTTTCTGCAATGGAAGTCAATGGGGAAATTACATTCTCCCGATTTCTATTTTAAAATCTCCCACTTCCCTGCCCTAAAATGTTGGCATGTCTGGTACAACCATACATGCCAACAGACCCGATTCAGCCAGGAAACGCCCAATGTTTTCAAGTCCAAATGGGCTTCATTTTATCTGTCTCCTGTCTACAATCTCCTCGTTTTCAATGTAAGTATATGGGGTAAATCAATTCCCTAGTTTTTTTTTTCAAAATCTCCCTCTTACCAAGTTCAAAATGTTAGCAAGTATGGTACATTGGATCTTGGAAGGCAGGAGGAATTGGGGTAGGGACATGGACTCGGATAACAGAGGACAGGAGGGACATGGACAGGTCCACCAAACTGACCTTACAGGGCAGGCCTCAGGGTTTGCAGCAGCACAATACACCACACAGGGCATGCGGGACGGCAGTGCAGCAAAACAATCCATGGAAAGCAATAGGGAGGGGACAGGACCATACACATGGACAACAGAGGGGAAAGAGGCAATGGCAGCAAGCTGACCATAATGGACAGACATGAGAAAAAGCTGCAGCATAACAGACCAAAAAGGGCAGGAGGGAGGGATCAAGGGCATTACAATGGAACAGACAAGCCAGGAGGGAGGAATTAGGGGTCTGCACATGGAAAAAAGAGGGCAGGGCAGGAGCAGCAAGCTGACCATGGAGGTCAGGCAGGATGTGCACTAGAAGTACAACACACAATGGAGGGCAACAGTGAGACTATAATGGCATACACACAGACCATGGAGGGAAGGTGGGAGGGGTCAGGGGCAACTAGTTGACCACACAGGGAAGGTGGGAGGGGCCGTGGCAGCACAGAAGACCATACATGGCAAGCGGGAGGGTTAGTGGCAGCACAATGGCCATGATGGGCAAGAAGGAGGGGGCAGGGGCATGCACAAAGGACCATGGAGGAGAGAAGGGAGGGGTAGGAACTGGGCACAGACAAGAGAGTTCAGGGGAAGGGGCCTCACAACAGACCACATGGGGCAGGCAGGAGGAGCAGTTGCAGTACAACAGACCAGGGAGGGCAGAAGGGTGTGGCAGTAAAATGGACCATGGAGGACAGGAGGAAAGGGATAGCGGCATGGAACGTGGACAGGCAGGGTGGAGGTGGCAGGGACAGGTTACATTCATCTGACAATGCTAGGCAGGTGGGAGGGGAGTGGCAGCTCAACAGAACACTCAAAGTAGATAGGAGGGGAAGGTCCATGGAACATGGTGGGCAAAAAGGATGGAGCAGGGGCATGCATACAGACATCGGAGGGCAGGGGGAAGGAGCGTAGGGGCAGCAAGCTAAGCACAGAGGCTAAGCAGGAGGTCAATGATGGGGCATAGAATTGGGCAATGGAGGGCAGGAGGAGTGGACTGGGACATCATGCTAAATGGAGGGCAGTGGCAGCACATCAGACCATGCATGGCAGGAGGGAGGAGGCTAATGCATGGTTTCAGACAACAGAGGATAGGGAGGAAGTAGATGGGGAGCAAGCTAACTGTTCAGAGAAGGCGGGAAGGCCAGTGGCAGAACAAAGGACACACAGGGCTGTAATGAGGGAGCAGGGGCATGGACTTGGACAATGGATGGGAAGGAGGAGGGGAGGCAGGAGCAGCACAATGCCATGCCAGGCCCTGCTTCCAACCCCCCACCATCCATTGTGATAGGCATCTTACTTAACGTTAAAAAAACCTAGAAATTTGCTGAAAAAAACAAAGATTACAGGGACGTTATAGTTAAATTCAGATTTCACTTGTACAAAACCAGTGAAATTCAACAGTTATAGTTACCTGAGTTAACTATAACTTACGCCCCCGCAATGCACTGCTTATGACCTCAAACATTAAATCATTCATGACATGGTCAGTGACATCACTCATGACATCTCAAATGAGTTGTGAATGGAACTATAATCGTTAGAACTTTATTTAGGGATAGTGTGTGTATATTAACACCCCTTTATTTTATTGTCTTTCATGTAAGAACCATTATAATATGAAACGTGCCCAGATCAATATGGCCGATAGTCTTTCACTTTAAAGTAATGTGTAGTCCATTGTTTATGTTGATGTTTGCAATTGTAAGTATGTTTATTATGAAGAAGTCACGTTGACAAACATACAGGTATGGCAGTCATGGGGCAAGATATGCTGAAATTACATTGTGTACTTATTAACACTTGTTTTCTTTTCTTTATTGTATGGATTCCTGGATTTTCACATCGTGACCAGGCCAATATGGCCGCCAGCTTTTTTGATTAATGTAATATGTAGTCCTTTGTTAATGTTGGCAACTGGAGGCATTTGTACATTTAAATAAGGAAGCTACAATGACATCTTGTATCGTTATCAAGGTTCGGACGGGCCAAAATGCGTGGATCGGGTCCTTTGCAGATTAAATACATCCAAATTACAACCTGTGTACTGATTCCTTCCTTGTAAGAGTGAGGTGAGATTGAATACATATATATAAACTTCCCTGGAAAAAACACAGGTTTCAGGGACGTTATAGTTAATCTGACATTTCACTCGTACAAAACCAGAGAAATTCAGCCGTTATAGTTAGCTGAGCTAACTATAACTCACGCCCCCGCAATGCACTTCTGATGACGTCACATATTACATCACTCATGACATCTCAAATGACATCACTGATGTCATCACTGATGACATCATCCACTTAATATCTGATGCACATTTTCACACCCTAATATAACCTTTGATACACCCACTCTAAAATACAGACACCATTCTCAAAACCATAGACACACCAATATCAGTTAGTACATACCCGCTCACTGATTCATAGGTGTACACACATCCACTCACTCACCCCTACAGTCACTCATTCACGCAGTCACTCTTCTATACAGCCACTGATATATGCAATCATATACCCATACAGACACTCACACACTGCCACTCACCCATAGAGTTACTCACATACCTAGTCAGTCACTCAAAGAATCAATCACATTGCCATTTACTCACCTATACAGTTACACACACACCACCTCACTTATTCATACAGATACTAACACATACTTACTCTCTTATACAATTACTGACACAAGCACCCACTCATCCATACAGGCACTCTCACAATCCTCACTCTCACATATAGTCTCTTATATACTCCAACACTTACATATACTGCCTTTCACATATATAGTTACTCACACATATACCACTGAGATATCCACTCACTCACGTACACAGCCAAACGCACACTCACTCACCCATACAGCCCCTTGCAGATGCACTCATGAACCCATACACCCATTGAATCACCCACTCACACATCCATGCAGGGAGTCACACCCCCCCACCCCCACAGACAGTCAGGCACCCATACAGGTACTCAGACAACCAATCATTAACCCATATAGACACGCATGTAGCTACTCACCAACTCATACAGCCACTTACACACCAACTGACAGACTGATACAGACATTCACACAGATTAGTCACTCACCCATACATTCACCCAGACAGGTATAATCACCCACTTATACAGTCAGCCACACACTGACTGAATCATCAAATATATATCACATTCTTAAACTTTTCAGAAACACTCACAGTCACTGGATAATGTCATCAGTGATGTCATTTGAGATGTCATCAGTGATGTCATCAGTGATGCCACTGACCATGTCATAAGTGATGTAATATGTGACATCATCAGCAGTGCATTGCGGGGGCGTGAATTATAATTAGCTCAGCTAACTATAACGGCTGAATTTCTCTGGTTTTGTACGAGTGAAATGTCAGACTAACTATAACGTCCCTGAATCCTGTGGTTTTTTCAGTGAATATATATATATATATATATATATATATTTTTAATCTTCACAAATATCCTTTAAAAACCAGCCAATGCGTTTCGTCCACCCATGTGGACTCCGTCAGGGTGTATTTATTGGCGAGATTCTTGAACGCTTCTGATAGTGATTCCAAAAGTATTGATATTCACAACACAGCCGTAATTATATATCCACATTCCTTTCTTCCGACCATCCCAAAGTGATAGGTGGATGGATATTGCAATCAAGCCTTAACGGGCTTCATATGTTCCCCGTAACGCTTGAGAATGTTTCTTTAATTCAATTCCCGGCCCCCATGGGCAATTTTGCTCGTGGGCAGTAAACCGTGACAAACTTCAGTTCTATCTCGTGGCGGTCCGTGTTGCTTTCGTATTAGGATCTAATATGTTGTGAATATCAATACTTTTTTGATAACTACTTTATGGTGGTGCATTTCACAATTGAAAAAATTAACTCTGATCAGTTTGATCTCTCTCTGGGAACAGCGGGAGAAGTTTATGTCCACACCAACAAGATGAATATGTTTGGATATGGACTGTAAATGGGCAATCATTGAGGGAGGTGCGGATGTATTATAGGCTTGCTGTTTCATATCTTTTTGGTGTTTTATATATATAGATAGTCAGGACCAATGTTTCCATAGAAAAAGCGTTTTTGTTTTGCCAATTTGCCAATAACTTTGGCGCCGCTTGACGAATCTTCACAAAATGTTCACAAAACGTCCCCTTTTTTGTTCAGCTGCTGTGTTTAAAGTTTCGGTGTAGTCTGTCAAGCGGGGGCTCAGAAAAAAGGGGGGTCCCAAAATGCGTTTACCCTGTGTTATGTCTATCGGGATTTTTCTTTTTTTTAACACAACTGCAGCCCGAACCACTGAACGGAATTCAACCATTTTTGGCAAAAAGCTAGATGTTGGTCCAGAAAATGCGCTTTTGTGATTTGGTGTAAATCCGTTTAGTAGTTTCAGAGATATTCAAGTTTAAAAACTATAGAGCCCAACAGCCGACTGAAACCCTACTGATATTTGATTGAGTGTTGGCAGCCATCATGGGACCGATATACATGATAGCACCCTATTGAAATGCATTTGAAAGTGAATGGCAGGTTTTGAGGGTCACAAAAAGAAGAACGTATAAAGGGTGATAACAGATTTCAATCACAATATAAATCGTTTGTTGATGGTACCATACTAATTTTAGGAAATGTGGTGTGTTCTAAGATGATTTTACCCTGTGGTAAAGCCTTCTGCTGGGTTTTCAAGAATCATGTTTGAGAGAAAACATCTTATCTCATGATTTTCCCATAGAGGTTATGGAAGGTTCTCCAGAGACAAAAAGGAGAGCATATTTTCTGTAAATTCACACTAGCTTCCTCAGCCATATGAAAACGAAGTCTGACATTCTCAGTAAAACATGCACTTCCAACAGGAGCAACCTGGCAGTTGATTCTCCAGTGTTCTACTGCAGCCTCCCAGAGTGTTCTAAAGGACAACTAGAGCGCTAACAGTGTTTATTATGACAAAAGTATGGCACACCTGAAGCCATGTTGATTGAATTAAACTGGTAAAAATGTAAACATTTAATTTAGAAAGGAACAAAATGAGGGGGTTCAGTTTGTCATAGAAATAATGGTTAGTGCTGTAGAAAGAAAAATTAGGACATATTTTAAAGTGAGTTCTCAAATACCTTCCTCTTCTATTTCATTAAGAGATTCTGACATGCAGACTGAAACATGTACTTTCAACACCAGCAGCACACTGCCAGTTAATTCCCTGGTGATTCTCAGATGTACTACATTATTCTAATGAGCAACTAGAGTGCTAAGATTCTGAATTTATGCCAAAAGTGTGGCACATCTGAACACTAACTTGATGGAATCAAAGTGGAGAATTAAAAATTTGCAAACATTCGTGACAAGAATTTTAAATTCTATTAAGGACACGGAGGCGAGGATTATGCTTCTCATTTCTTTACTGTTTATTCACAGCAGCCAATGAAAGAAAAGTAAATAAACACTACATTACCCATGAACACCTCAATGTCACATGATCAACCTTAGAGTATCCCCTATATATGCTCTGACTAAGGTGACAGTGACCTCTTTCTTTCTAACAGTTAAGTCTGTAAACAAAACTTGATCTTGCAGAACCATCCTTATTGTAGACAAACTTTCTCTTGAAGAGACAACTTGCAGCCCAACGGGGCTCAACCTCAGAACCTGGTTCTTGAACCAACGAGTCGCGATATCCTCCTTTTGAAAAACTCTACAACCTTGCATCGATGTGCTCCATCAAGCTCTACTTGCTATCTGCACCTGGAAGTGTAAAGGATAAACCGTAACACCGTTCACCAAATCTGATATCTCATTATAATCAGAAAGGGAAGGGAAAACATAGGAAACTCATTATGCAGTATGAACATACTATGTCAAAATACAATGCAAGAACAATGCAGATATCTATAACATTTGGGTGGGATAATCCTCGCCTCCGTGTCCTTAATAGAATTGAAAATTCTTGTCACCGATGTTTGCTAATTTTTAATTCTATGTCAGGACCAGATGCTCCGATTATGCTTGTTTAAAGCTTAGCCACCACAACTGAAGCCACATCCACAATAGGCTTATAATAGAAAGACTTAAAAGTGGTCTCTGTTGACCAATCATCTGCATTCATAATATCTGTAAGGCTGACACCTAAAGAGAAAGACTTAGAAGCCATAGCCCCTCTGGCTGAGTGGGCTCCAAACTTTGATACATCAATGTCCGCTTCGCCCATGAGCCAACGCACCCATCTTGACAAAGTGGCAGGAGTCACAGGGCGAAATGGTTTTGCAACGCAATTAACAATTGACCCTTCATGTCTGAACGAAACTCAGCCATACTCACCTCATAGTCTTTTAAACATTGCAAGACACACAGTTTAGGATTATTAGGAAAAGCAGGGTAAGATATCGAAGAGGTATTACACTTAGTTCGCTAAGTGATAGCAAAAGTCACACCCTCTAGGGAGAATCTACGTCCCGCTAAGTCTAACGCTCGGACATCTGAGACTCGCTTTCATGACACCAGACAAAGTAGCATGGTCAGTTTGGAAGACAGCTGTTTTCTTGACAAATACTTATTGGAAGGCCAGGCTTCCAAGAATCTCAGGATGGTACACATCCCACAATTCTGAGTATTTAGGGCAAGGGGGCTTGACCATCTGGATACCCCTGAGCAGTTTACACACCAAAGGATGCTCTCCAACCGGTTTGTTCTCCACTGGTACGTGCCCTGCTGAGATGGCTGACCGGAAATTGTTTACAGTCCTGTAAGCTAAACCTGACGCAGCTATAGAGGCCAAAATGTTTACAATCAAAGAGGCATGTGCTTTAGAGGGATCCACTTCCCATTGAGAGCACCAGGTACACCATTGTTTCCAAGCTGATGAGTACCGCTTGTGGGTGTTAGCTGACCAGGCTTCGCTAATAAATTTGTCAGCGTCTCTTGAAAGGCCTGGTACCTTCCATATGTCCCTGAAACCCGCCAGGCAACCAGAGGAAGTTGTCCCGATTCTATCAATGGATGAGGGGCTTTTTGAGGGTCCAGCAACAGGTTCCACCTCTGTGGAAGAAGGATCGGTACCGCACATAACATTTCCAGAAGCACTGGAAACCATGCCTGGGCTCTCCAGAGGGGTTGATCAGTATTAGCTCCGAGTGTTGATGTCGGATTCGAGCTAGAACTCTGGGAATCATCATAAACGGAGGGAAGGCATAGCACAGAGATGCTGGCCAGTCCTGTAGGAATGCATCCGTGACAATCGCCTTCGGATCGGGATGCCAGCTGTAAAAGGCTGGGAGTTGTCTGTTGAGACGTGATGGGAACAGGTCCAATGTGCAAGGGCCTCAAAGGTAGTTCAGTGACTGGAAAACCCGGGGATGGAGTCTCCAGTTGCTGAAATCCCCCAGATGACGGGAATGCCAGTTGGCCACCTGGTTGTTGCGGCCCGGGAGGTATTCCGCCACCACTGAAATTCTGTGCTGAATGCAAAAATGCCAGAAATCTTTGGCGATTTCCACCAGAATCTGGGACCTTGTCCCCCCTAGTTTGTTGATGTAGCGTACCGCTGACACATTGTCCATTTCTAAGAAGGATACAACAGTCCATCTTCTGAGGAGAAAGACAGCAAATCGCAAATGAGCCCGCCAGTAGCTCCAGATAATTGATATGTAATGAAAGCTCCTCCTGTGACCAGCGGCTGCCAGTGGACATCTGACCGCAACAGGCTCCCCAACCGCAACGGCTGGCATTGGATTCGATCACTATTTCCAGGGAGGGTCCGAAGAGGGCTCTCCCATTCCAAGCCTCCATGTGGTCTAGTCACCCACAACATGTCCAACCTCGCCTCCTCTGAGAGTGGAATCTGTTCCGCATATCCGAGGCCTCCGGAGATGCTGAATTTTTAGCCTTTGAAGTGCTTGGTAGTGGAGGGGACCCGGGAAGATCGCCTGAATTGATGAAGCAAGCAGCCCGACGACCCGGGCTACAGATCTCAATGATACACTCTGCTTGTTCAAAATCAATTTCAACTCTCTCTTGATTGACCTGACTTTCTGACTGGAAGGCGAAGTTGGCAACTCCGTGAGTCGATCTGAAAACCTAGAAATTCGATTGATTGGGCTGGAGTTAGTATCGATTTCTGAAGATTCACAATAAATCCCAGACTCTGCAAAAGGTTGATCGCTCATTCGAGGTGGGTCACTTCTAGCTGAGGACAGCGAGCCATGAAGATTATGATGTCTAGGTAAATTATTAGACGAACACCCCGTGCTCTCAATGATTCCACCACTGGACGAAGGAGTTTTGTGAAGCACCATGGTGCTGACGAAAGGCCGAAGGGGAGGACTTTGTATTCGATACATACTCCCGGCCAGTGGAACTGCAGAAAACGTCGATGTGGTGCATAGATGGGAACTGATAGATACGCATCTTTCAGGTCCAAATGGACCATCCAATCCCTTTCTTGAAGGAGGTCGCGCAGAAGATGGATGCCCTCCATCTTGAAGTGTCGATATACTACTCATCCATTGAAATCCTTTAGATTTAAGACTAGTCTGGATCCACCCCCCTTCTTCTCGACAAGGAAGATATTGCTGGTAAAGCCGCAGGGGTGAGGGTCTGTGATCACTATGGCCATTTCCTTAAAAGAGAGTCTATCTCTTCGGAGATAAAGTCCTGCTCTTGTTGGGAAAAATACATTTGAGGTCTGGGAGAACCCTGACTGGGGGAGCTGTAAAGTTCTATCTTGTACCCTTGCACTGTTTCTAGAATCCAAGCATCTTGCGATATTGAGTGCCAAGTTTGCAGAAATAACTGGATCCTTCCCCCCAGAATTACTTTCGAACATGGGATCAGTCTCACCTGAATTACCAGTATCTTGTTGGCCACCCTGATTTCCTCCCTATCTGCCCTTTCGGAATCTATTCTTGGCACATCGGGTCGGGTAGAAAGAGGAGTTAGTATTGTAATTGGAGTCCTGGTAACCTCCTCGTTGTTAGTGGTATTGACCACAAGGGGCGCCTTGGTTGAAGCTCCGGCCGAACGACCGCCCTCGGTATCGTCCGGCCCTGCCGAAAACCGGTCGGAAAGCACGTTTGAGAGAGCCTTGTGCTTTGTCCAACCCACTGAAGGTGGTGACGAATTTAGTAAGCTCTTTAAGGAAAGGCTGGCCGAATCGGAGGCCCTGAGCAAGGGGCCCTGACTCAGAGGAGGAAAGTTCTGCTAATTTGGGGTCCAGCTTCAATAAAATTGAGCAGCGCCTCTCGCTGGACATTGCGCAGTTCGCATTTCCTAAGTGGAATACCGCCCTCTGCGCCCATCCAATCAATTCTTCCACGTCAATATCTAGCGCGGATTCTTTGGCTCTAAAGCCCAGCTCCAGAATTTTCATCAAGGGGCCTGTCAAGTCTAAAACTTTGTCCTGGCATGATCTCCATGCCTGGTCTATGCCCTTTTTAGGGTCTTTGGAGTACTTCCTCAGATACGTAAGCACCGAGGGATCAACCTCAGGAGTCTCCGCCACTTTACCTGGCAGGTCTGGTCTTGGGCATTCCGATCATAGTCGCGCCCTCACGTCCTTGTCGAAGGCCTGCCGAATATGGGATTGGACGTAGTCGGCCACTTCCTGAGGCGGAAGCCAGGCAGAAGAATTAGGATGAATTATCTCTGTGGGCTCGAAAGTAAGGAGCTTAGGTTGGGAGGGGGTCTCTGGGTGTCGCTCCTTCTCCGATCTCTTGGAGGGTGTGGGAGCCTCTTCTTGTTCGGACATGGGGTCAGAGGAGGTATCCTCATCGTCATCCTGAGGCATGTCCGTGACAGTAGCCTCATGAGTTGGGGGACTGTAATCATGGTCACTAGTCATAGCCTTGGCTAGTTTTGCAAAGTCCGCAGCGTGGGGGTTTCTGACCCCCTTCCCACTGGTTTTGGGACGGCTGCCGGAACTGGGGAGACATCCCTGTTGTTGGGCATAGCCGCATAGATGGCGCTTCAGGGGCTCTATGGCTCTCACCAGGGCCTTTTAACTGAGTGTTGCACTCCTGCATCTAGTGCCTCGATGAGGTCTTGCTCCATGGACCCAGAAGGTTCCTCCACATAGTACTCCTCCTCATAAAAATACTCCGACATGATGGCACACAGTAGTGTGGTAATTATCCCACAGGAGGACTGGCTGACTCCCACACAAGGGGTTAAATTTCCCAGACAAAACTAGTGGAGTCTTAGGGTTAAGACCGTTCAGGGGGAATGGTACAACACCAGGCAAGCCAAGGCAAATAGAGAAACTGCCTCATAATGGTTAATTTGTGGAAGGAGGGCTTGCCAACCACTCTAGGCAAAGCCTATGCAATATTGTACAGCCCTACACCAGCAGCAGATGTCGGGCGTCACCGGGAGCCTGCACGAGCAAGTGGGAGATAAGAGCAGGAAGAACGCTGCTCACGCATTAGTTTAAGCCCGAAAGTGAATCACAAAACGGGCAAAGATGGCCGCCGCGCATGTGCGATGCAGGCAGCTCATTAAAACAGAAAGAGGACTGCGCGTCGGGTCGATGCGCGTCGTCGCTCCCTTCCTCCCTCTCCACTTGGATAGAAACACGGGCGCAAATCGCTTGGTCGGGGAAGCAGAGCGCACCCAAGCACGCGCTACTCTGCGATCGTAAAGATGAAAATTTTGGAGTGATATGCTAAAACCATAAAACGCTGAATATTAGCTGCAAACCATCCAAAGTACATTCAGAGGAACTAATAATAACAGCGTATATAATTGCATTAAAATAATTACCAAATCAACCCATAAACTATAGCAAGTGAAACAAACAAGCAATCATAGTATAATGGGGAGGCACTTAACTGGCTGCAGAGCAGCAAAGAAAGAGGACACTGTCACCTTAGTCAGAGCTAATATAGGGGATACTCTATGGTTGATCATGTGACATTGAGGTGTTCATGGGTAATGTAGTGTTTATTTACTTTTCTTTCATTGGCTGCTGTGAATAAACAGTAAAGAAATGAGAAGCATAATCTGAGCATCCTGTCCTGACATAGAACTGAGAGCATTTTCTACTGAGGATACTGCAGTAAATGAGGAAATTAGGGAGCTTCATAATAAATTACTTTACCAAGATGGCCACCAGAGAAAAAAGAGCCCAAATATAGCACAAATATCCCCCAAATGTAGCCCAAGTATAGTCCAATGACAGAAGTGTGCAAAACACTCTTTTTTTAATTTTTATTTTTTTGCAGTTTTATATAGCGCAGACTTGATCCAAAGGTATTGGAGTGTTTCACATGAGTTTCAGTTACATTTCACAAGGATATATTCATTTTTGCTATAGGCATGGGGAGATTAAGTGATTTCCCCAGAATCACAGGATGTTGAGCAGACTCTGAAAGTCGAACCTCGTTTCCCAGTTGCATAGTCTGCAGCTCTGGCTGTAACACCACATCCTGTAATATATAATCAAGTGATCAACTGGATACGAAAACAAAAAGATAGCAAATTATTTATAAGTTCTTTGTCGCTATTTGAGAATTCAGAAAATATGTCCTCATTTTAGTTGTTTAAAGCACTAACCATAATTTCTATGGGAATAAGACCCTCTCATGGAGGAGGGTGCAGAGGCAACATATTGACCTTGCTGGGCAGGTGGGAGTGGCAGCACAACGGACCATGGAGGGCAAGGGAAAGGGGGGCAGGAGCTAAAAACCAACCATGCAGTACAGGCAAGAGGGGCTGTGGCAATATATAAGACCATTGAGGACTGAAGTAAGAGGAAGTGGCAGTACAACTATACATGCCCGATTCAGGCAGGACACTCCCATTTTTTTTTTTAGCTCAAAAGAGCTTTATTTTATCTGTCTCCTGCATACAATCTCCTCTTTTTCAATGTAAATGTCCGTGTCACCAACAGAACCTGCTCAGGACCTTTCCAGCAGGGCTCCAGACTTTTCTTCCTCTGGAAGTTCCGCACCAGGATGTAGTCCCCAGGCTGAGTGCGGTGGACAGGTCCCTCTGGTATAGGAGGTAGGGACTCCCGTACCTGTTGGTGAATAGAACGTAAACTTTCTGGTAACTGACCAAGATAATCAAGCAACACAGGATATTCAATATCGGAATATTTACAAGGACGTGGGACACCCCATACATTTCCCAGGCGTCCGAACACGACCTCATAAGGTGACAAGCCTGTTCTAGAATGAGCTGTAGTTCTAGTTGACACAAGAGTTAACTGTAGAGCATCTGGCCATTTTAACCTTGTCGTCTCTTGGATTTTTGCCAATTTCAATTTGAGAGTACCATTGTACTTCTCAACCAAACCCGCTGACTGTGGATGATTGGCAGCATGAAATTTGTGTTTAACATGCAAACCTTCACAAATCAATTTAATCACTTTCCCATTAAAATGAGACCCGTTGTCACTCCAGAAAATTCGAGGCAAGCCGAATCGAGGAAAGTACTCTTTAAGGAGTACCTTCACAGTTGTAATGGCCGTATTATCTTAAGTGGGGTAAGCCTCAACCCATTTGCTGAATGCACGTATAACCACCAAAATATACTTAAGATTATTGCATCTCTCTAATTCAATGTAATCCATCTGGAGGACTTCAAACAGAAAAGTCGGTGGCGCAAAATTACCAGACGGTGTAGGGATACCCTTCCCTGGATTATTCTCATACATGTCATACAATGTTTCACTAAATGCGCAGCTGTCTTAGAGATGGTGTCATTATGGCAAACCGGGGCTAACAGTTTACAAATGCCTTTCGCACTAATATGGGCTGGACCATGGGCCATAGTAACCACAGGAAGGACATATGCATCCGGCAACATCCATTTCTGTTCTCCAGATTTATCAATCCAACATCCTTCCTCGTTTAACTGTGCTGTACTCTCCTGCCATTTCGCTAATTCCTCTATCGTGGCTTCGCTTTGTATCTCCTTCACACTTTCAACAGTGTTTTCAAACATAGCAACTTCAGGGACCCACCTAGCTGGACCTGCAACAAACATGCGTTTCATTTTACTTCGGGCCATCTCATTGGCTACCTGATCTGGAAATGCATTTCCTCTACCCACGTCATCAGTAACCTTCCTAAGTGTGCTGCACTTAATTATTGCTAACCTCTTGGGGAGCGTTAAAGCAGACAAAAGCCGCAATATAAGGTGCCCATGTTGAATCTTGGTACCATGAGAGGTAAGGTACCCTCTCTCAGCCCACAGTCGCCCAAAATTATGTGCAACCCCGAATGCATACTGGCTGTCAATATAAATATTGACAACCAGTCCTTCACTCAATTCACAAGCTCGGATAAGGGCAGTAAGCTCAGCGGCTTGAGCGGACTGACAGGGGACCTGTGATGTCTCTACGGCCATCCGCAACAAAGTGATAGCATAAGCTGCAGTGGTAGTGCTGTCTGGTAATTTGAAACAGGAGCCATCGACATATAGTTCTCCTTGGGGGTCAGATAAGAGAACATCAGTCAGGTCTACCCATCCTTTTGTCTCTTCTTCTGTCCGGAAAATGCAATCATGTTTGTCGACTGCATCATTCTCAGAAGGGAGGGGTAGTAAGGTGGCTGGATTCACGGTGGCACATATTTTGATCGTAATACGTTTAGCAAACAATGTCAATTCATAACCAGTAAGACGTGCACTGGTGAGGTGCTGTGTCTTTGTCTTATTCAAAAGTGTATCCACAGCATGGGGTACCATAACTGTGAAGTTTGTATCAAGTACGAGTCCAGCCGCTTGCCTGATTGAAGTGGCCACAGCCACAACCGCTCTCAGACAACTAGGAATGGCCCTAGCGACAGGGTCAAGCACAGCAGAAAAATATGCGCATGGCCTCTGTTTATCCCCAAATTTTTGTGTTAGGACAGAAAGTGCGCAACCAGCCATCTCATGAACATAGAGCACAAACGGCTTTCTATAATTAGGTGTGCCAAGCACCGGAGCCGAACAAAGCGCAGTTTTTAATTGCTCAAAAGACTGCTGACATTCTGGCGTCCAAAGCAAAGGCTCATGCACTGCCTTCGTTGTTAGTGCAAGCAAGGGTTTAATTAGTAACGAATAATTTGGGATCCACTGGCGACAGTAGGAAGTAATACCTATAAAAGCACTAAATCCTTTTGAGTTTGCGGAATGGGCATTTTATTAATGGTACTGATGTGCTCAGGGGTCATCCTCCTACCCTCCTTCGACAGTAGGTGACCTAAATAGGTAACCTCCTGTTGGCAATACTGAAATTTCGAAAGAGAGACCTTATGTCCATGATGTGCCAAATGCAACAACAATTTCACTGTACTGTCCTTGCAACCTTGTTCCGTATCAGAAGCAATTAATAGATCATCAACATGCTGCACCAATACATTACCTGGGGAAAGTAATAGTGAATCCAACTGACTTTTCAATGCTTGACTATAAATACCAGGAGTCTCCGTATAGCCTTGAGGAGCACGACAGAATCTAAAGCTTCTGCCGGCCAGTGTAAATCCAAACAAATACCTACTGTCCGGGTGGATAGAAATACTGAAGAATGCGTTTTTCAAATCAATAACTGAGCAGTAGATGAGATCATCGTTAAAAGCGAAGTGATGTCAGGAACCACCGGAAACTGCGAACTACAATTTTATTAACCTCTTGCAAATCAATCACAAAGCGAAAGACATCATCAAAAGCGTCAGGGGAACCCGAAGGTGTTCTCTTAAGGACCGGAAGAATAGGACTATTACAAATGTTGGAGGACTTTTCTTCAACTACTCCCTTCCGTATCAAATCCTGAATAATGTGAAGAAGAGCCCGTTCCCCTGCCTGCGGTATTTTGTATTGAGGAATACGGGGCAAAATAGCATTATCTTTAACTTGTATAGAAACTGGTGGTATATGCAATAAACCCACATCTGTATCACCTGTGGCCCATAATGTAGAGGGTACTGGAGCAAACTCATATGGAGGGGGCACATCCTGATACAAACACTGACTGGTATGCACATCGGGACCCATGGTAATATAGACACCATCAGGAGAACAATAAATGGTAGCATGCAACTTCTTCAACAAGTTCAATCCCATCAGATTTTCACCACAATTAGATGTTAACAAGAATGGAGACTCAACAGTAAAAGGACCAACAGTAAGCGCAAGGGGGCGCCAAATGGTGCTGACGAACGGTACACCGGAAAAACCTACCAAAACATTATTCTGGCCGGACAGGGCTGTGTCAGGGACCATATGTCGAGAAACATAACTTTTTGTCGCACCTGTATCCACCAAGAATTCCTTAGTCTAACCTTGCAAATCCGTTGTCACATAAAGACCACGCTGATCTACAGGTATCTGAACTGGTCCCCCACCCTGTCCTTGGCTGTCCTAACTATAAGACATACCTGTCACATCATCCACATCATAATCATCATGATAATACTGCCCATCTCTAGGGTCATCGAAATAATTATTGTCAGAGCGGCGCACAGGAGCCGCAGCATTCTGATTTCTGTCTGTCCCACGGCCTCTACCACCAGAACCACGGCCTCTAGGGGTCGAAATCTTCTGTAAAAGCACAGGGCACTGGCTACGCCAATGTCCTTCCTCCTTACAATACACACACTGATTTTGTACCAAAGGTGTCATTGAAGGCTGCCTAGTATGTGGGAGTTGTCGAGAAGGACCTCCCCGTCCCCTATTATTCCCCAAAATACCTGCTGCAACAACACTTTCGTCTTTAAATCCTTGTGTTTTGTATCAGTTTTATCCTTCTCCTCCTGATCTCAATGCTGATAATATTGAGCCATATTCAAGATTACAGAGGGAGAAGATGTAGACCAAGTATTTTCAGACGCCCGCAAACGAGTCATTATTTCAGTAAGAAGATTAGTAACAAACCTGTCAACAAACAAACGAACTCCTCCCTCCTTGGACATATCCTGCCCACTATAATCCAAAAACGTATCTTCAAACCTAGTAAAGAAATAAAATACACTCTTATCCTTCTTCTGTCGACAAGCTGTCAATCTATCCCAACTTACTTTCTTCGGTGGAATAAGGGTATGAATATATGTAATAATACGACCCGGCAAGGCGAGTATCTCCGCACGTGGCGTATCTCCTGGCTTCCTTTCTTGATCCCATCCCTTAATCACATCCCATTTGCCACCCAATTCAGCAACATGATCTTGAGTATGCACCTGCCGCCAAATGTCAACCGGAACAAGAAGACCAAAGAACATTTCAATATCAGCACGAGTCATTACAGTAGAAGAGGCAGCTTCTGTTAATTCCTTATAATTAGCTGTGGGATTTTTCCTAGGATCGGGCAGAGTTGCCTTAAGGGCTAAAACCTCACTTCTTTTCCATGGAGTATAAACCCATTGCTCCTGAAAGCGGGCAGCTACCGCCAGTCCATTGACCGTATCGCAGTGGTCCGTTAATTCAGGTATTTCTGGGTGATAAATCGGGTGGACTTCACGCATAGGGAACTGAGTTATTTGAGTAGGACTCTTATCATCCAACCGACCTCTATAAGAAACTATGGTAGTAACATTACCAAACACCTGTCCCGGTTCCAAATCAGTAACATAAACACGGTCTCTAATATCAAATAATATTTTGGGAGCCTCTGACCCAATGTGTGTATGCCAAAGATCAATCAATGTAGCAGACATATGTTGAAGAGCAATAGGGAGTAAGTGAGTGCCTCCTCCACTGTTTTTCAGTTCATTCTAGATGAAGAAAATTTGCTGAGTCCTGGTTGTGGATTTATATCTGTTTATTTATCCAATATTCATTGTATGGTAAAATACAGGGACATTCACGCAGCCATAGCCAACACGTGTTTCGCCCTTATGTGGTCATTTGGACCAGGGCTTTCTCAGGGCTTGGTATACATTCATATCAGGTCTTAGATTCCGAATCGGATTACACGGATTCAAAGCGTCTCTCAATAAGGTACATCATCATCTTGAGGCAACTGTCTCACTGTTGAAGAGCATGCTGTTGTAAAAAAGGCTCAAAATCACGTCTAACTCGCCAAATATCCTCCACACTATAAACTGCATTACAAGCCCACCGCATGGCCTGACTCGCTATTGTCCTCTTCTCTTCCTCCCCTATTTCAGATAGCTTCAATGGACCTGTTCGTTCCCTAAATCTCACCAAATCCCTGTCTTCAACCCCACTTATAGGAGTATCAGTATCCAAAAACATCGGGGGATGTATAACTGCAGGAAGAGGGGTAATAGGAGTAGTAGGTAGAACTGTAGTCAATGATTGCACTGGAGGAGAAAGAACAGAGTGCACAAGAGTAGGGGCAATGGATGTAATAGAGGTCACATCCATCAAGGATGGCGAAGGGAGAGAAAGAATAGGAGGCACCATAACTAGATCTGTGGGTACAACGGTCGTAGATACATGGGCAGCTTCAGCAGATGAGGCAGGCTGCTGTGTCTGCAAAGAGACAACAGGGTATATCCTCTGCGGGGCATAAGGAGCTGGGGGTCGAGTATCTAACAACTCCTCTACAAAAATATCATCATCCTCTTTGGCCACATAGGACATATCAATGTGCAACCAAAATCTCCTATCTTCACATTCTATTCCTGCCTCCTGCTTTTCTCTATCATACGCCACAGCATTCTGTGTAAGAGTCTGCATCCTTCCTTTCCATGCATCTTTCTCCATTTTTAACCATCTTTGCTTTGCCTCTTTCTGCCAAGTTCGAAGAGAGTCAAACAACTGTTCCTGTAAAAAGCCAATCTTCTGTTCATCAAAAGAGCCTGTCAAAGGCCACTGTAACTCAGCATTGTCCCTCGTATATTTGTGCCATAACGTACTAAACATAATAGGGCCAAGACCATGTTTCACATACATATCAAAATTAGGGCTGCCCTCAGGAGGCGCAGGTTGAGCTTCTTCCAACCAAGCATCTGCAAAACAACGACAACACAATTTCCCAAACTTACTGAGGCCAGGCATTGCAAAAGAAAAACAAAATCGTTATTTTTACCTGGCAAAGTATTTGCAAACACTTTTTATCAAAACAGTCCTTAGACCGTACCAAACTCAAACCCAAATGGTACCATATCCACAAAAAAAAGAAAAACTCACCTGATATCAGTAGTAGAAACGAACCGGTTCTCCACTGCCGACTCCTCAGACCAACCAGTCAAATCAAGGGTTTCGCCGTTCAGGACTCCAGTTGGGATGACCACAGGACGAGGCACCGTCCAGCGGGACCGAAGGAGCAGCTGCGAGTAACGGAAACTCTTCCTGCAGGGAGCCCTGAGCCGTCAGTCCGACCCAACGATGCCCTCGTCCTCCCCCGTCTGCGGAAGGGGATGGATCAATCACCCGAAGGAGTCCCTGTTCAGGCACCAACTGAAGGAAGTGACCCGCTTGGGGCCACCCGGGTCTCCTCGGACCACCTCTCAGCCTTCCATACCAAATGAAGAGTCGGAAGAACAGTGGAGAATATACCAATAATTGTTTTATTCAGATGCACTCAGGGTGGAGCTCCGTCTGCACAGTCTCGAAGAGTGTACAGAGGGAACTGAAATCAACAAGCATAGAGATACATTATGTACGTTTCATAGTTGGGCAAAGACATGCCTACAATGGAATATTCCAGGCAGATGCAGCTGGGCAATGAAATGCAAAAGAAATAGGTTTTGATTCTCGTATCTCACACAACCTAGCACATTCCAAGGTCGTTTCACCCTGTGCCCGCCACCAGACAAGTGGGAGAAAACCTCTATTTAGTGAGAAAGGTATGCACTAATATGAACAGTCTATTCATTACAGAGGCAAAACCTAACATTTCAGAAATGAAACTTAACAGAGGCTTTTCTCAGAAACAGCAATGGTCAGTTTCAATCATGATTCAAAATGGCGCCGGGACAGAAAATGGTGCCGCGAATGCTAACTTATGTAGGGCACTGCGTAAGCATTCTCAAATCTATTCTAACACTGTTACCTCTCGTAAGTCCCACACAGCAGGATTGCTAAGAGGTCTTTGGAGGCCATGCCCCCTTTCTCCACCACTCTGCAAAAGCATCCCCTGGTGCACTACTGGTTAGGGAATGAAGTCCTCTTGGGTGGTGAGGGACCTTGGGAAGAAGCCCTCCTGGTACATTCTGTAAGTCCTACACAGTGGGATTCCTGAGAGCTGGTCAGAGGCCCCACCACTTTCTCCAACACTCTGCAAATGCCATTAATACTTAAAATACAACAAATTCACTGAAAAAACCATAGGTACAGGAGCGTTATAGTTAGTCTCAGGTTTCGCTTGTACAAAACCAGTGAAATTCAGCAGTTATTGTTAGCTGAGCTAACTATAACTCGTGCCCCCAAAATGCACTGCTTATGACTTCACATATTGCATCACTCATGACATGGCCAGTGACATCCCTGATGACATCACTGATGACATCTCAAATGACATCACTGATGACATCATCCATAAAATCACTAACGCCCCCACTCACACCGCCAGAGAACCTTTCATACACCCACTCCCACACTACTATTCACAAACACTTTCACAGACCCAAAGCAGTTACACACTCACTCACTGATTCATAGATCTACACACAAATCCCCTCACGCATCCATTCAGCCACTCATACACCCACTCACTCACTAATACAGCTACTGACACATCCACTCATAAACCCATATAGCCACTCACACACTGAGTCAGTCACCCATAGAGCTACTGACACAACCACTCACATATACAGTCAATAACACAGCCATGTACTTATCCATACAGTTACACACATACACACACATATACTTACTCATAGATATACTAAGATTTACCCACTCACCCATACAGTCACTCTCACATTGACTCACTCACCCATATAGTCACTCATATACCCCATCACTTGCCTATACTGACTTTCACATACCCAGTTATTTACCTATATACCACTGACCATCCACTCGCTCACCCACACAGCCATACACACACTCACTCACCCATACAGCCCCTCACACACACACACCCATACTCACTAACCCACACAGACACTGACTCACCCACTCACTCATCCATGCAGGGAGTCACACACACCCTCACCCACCCACACAGACACTCAGGCACTCATACAGGTGCTCAGACAGCCAATCAATCAACCATACAGCCACTCACATACCAACTCTCACACCCATACAGCTACTTGACACCAACTGACAGACTGATACAAACATTCACACAACCAGCCACTAACTCATACATTCACTGAGACACCTAATCACTTACTTATACAGTCAGTCACACACCCACTGAATCATCCATACAGGCACTCATACAACAACTGATTCACCAATACACCTTAGTATATATATTTAACAGTCATCAACTTTTTAAAAACGCTCACAGTCACTGGATGATGTCATATATGTGTGTGTGTGTTTATATAAGTATATATTTATATATAGCATTTAATATTATTTAAAAATAATGTAATTTACATTTACGTTATATTAATGTTATATATTAAAATGTTTAAGATTTACTTTTGTAAACTATATATATATTAAAAAATAAATATTATTGTATTTTTTAGTGATATTAGTGTGAAACAATATTTTTTTTCTATATTTTTGTACTTACCTTGCAACTATAGGGACACAATATTTTTGTTACCAATATTTTTTATACGATTTATTTGTTTCTAGATATTGTTGCTTTTTCGATATTATGTCAGTGATCCTTTAAGGTGTCAATGAGGGTGCTGAGTGCTGGGCATTCAGAAGTGTTGGCAAGCTCTATAGATATTGTTCTGGCCTCAGAACCTTTTTCTCTTATAATGATGTTGCTGGCCCTGTTGCTGATGTTGCCTTTGTGCGCAAATCCAGCAAAGGGATGTAACCCTCTGCGGTTAATAGCGGGGAGCCTTCTGCTTGTGTTGAATTCAAAGAGCTTTTCATATTCCTCAAGGGTCACAGTTTAGAGGGTCTTCTCTTCATTTTTTGCTTTTAGAATTTCTTCTTTTGTATGCGGTCCAAATAAAGAGGAATCTTCAAAATTTTAAGTTGTGCATTAGGTTTAAGTGTAGTAAGGCTCAACCAAGATGACCTCAAAGTAACTCCATGAAAATATCCTGTTTCTGCCAACACAGCCAAGTATATGGTAGTGCAAATCACCTAATTTAATACTAGGAAACTTTCTCTCACCATCTCCTCACAGTCCTGTTTGCAATGTCTATCATCTGTAAAAGCAACTCAGTGGGGCAGTTGCTCTGGCAGTTTTAAATGCCTGACAGATCTGACAATAAGGGAGTTCGGCTTATGATCTGACCTTAAGAAGTCTGAATCCTGTTGAGGAGGTTTATACTTTTCTAGGAGATGTCTTGATGCCATATTCATAGTGGCCGGTGTAAGAAACGCTTTGTCAGCCAGTTTCAATAATGCCGCTAGAAGGTTGGATAAGAGTTCTTGGTGACACCTTCACCTGCAGAATTTCTATAATTACAGAAACTGTTGCTTCTGTTGTATCTAAAGGAATCATCAGTTCTGATGCACCTCTCAAAGGGATGTCCCAAAAAGTGGTAATATCATCCACCTGTGAAACTCTTGTTAGAAAACCCGGAAGGTGACATAGGGGTCGTGGAGGTTAAGATGTACATTTCATTGAGTAATTGAGGAGAAAGGTAACACTGTAGCACGCAGTCACCCAGAACCTCTGACTCCCATACAGGACTTCAATTTGGGAGGGTACATTTTTGAAGATGAGAGGTGAGTTTGGTGCTTTAAGGGAGAAGCACGTTTTTTTGCATAAAAGATAGGGTGACATTGTTGAAGTGTGTGTAGTTAGATGATGATTATTCTAATCCCAAGTCTGGTTGATTTTAGGGTAAAAAATGGTGCTCTGACAGTTTTTACAGATAATGCTCTGGTTTTTTGATAGAAATGGGGGAGATGTTATCTATTTAGCCCCTGGCTCTTCAACATCAAGAAGATATTATTATTTTTTTTTAATATGTTTTTACTGGTAATACAGTATCCTCAAGGATCATTTCTTACTCATCATACATTACAGGGTCACTGAATAATCACCAACGCTTACAACAAACATATTACCCCTTATTTCCAACCCCCCTTACAGCTCAGGCATTGCAACATACATATTTTTTACCTTATCTATAGAGGTATGTGCGACCTTCCAGTGTCGCATTATACTCTCTATCATCTTCATGTCCCAACCATACTCTTCCCAAGCAGAATTTAGCGTACCTCATTGTTTACTGGAAGTCACTACACCTCCTTCTCCTGTTTCCCCCTGTTATTCGTGCATTCTCAGAATCTATGTCTGGCCCCACTTCGCTCACCCTTAACTCCATGAGCATCAGCCTCCATGCTTGTATGTCATCCTTTAGCCGGTCATTCCTTTGGACGCCTTTCATCCGGACTTCCTCAGCCACCGCCCACTCAGACATGTCCAACAACCATTCATTATATCTAGGTGGGTGTTCACTAATCCACTTGATGGCTCTCCAAAATTTAGCAACACTAATCCTAGCATTAGGAATTTTGACCAGGTTTTTACTTTACGGGGGCAGGCAGGAGGCCCAACAGTACCTCTGTAGGTGCGCCCTCTAGCTCCCAGTCAGTGGCCTGTTGTAAGCTCTGGAGGACTTCTGTCCAATAGGGCAGAACCTCCGTACAGTGCCATAACATATGTAGAAAGTCTGCGTCTAGTGTTTCACAACGCAGGCAATAACCCAATCTCTCAGGGTAGATAGCATGTAGAGTTTTTCGAGTAAGGTAGAGTTGGTGTACGTAATTATACTGTATTAGTTTAAAATGGGCATTAGAGCTAACCACACAAGTTTCCTCATGAATCCTGCCCCAAAACCCTACCGTCCAGTCCTACTTCAACCCCTCAGCGCAGCGTGCATGTGATTTTGGGGTGGGAGCCGGGGAGTGCTCCTGCAACGCTCTGTAAATGTGCGTTATGAGTCGTCTGCCCTCAACCATATCCAGCATTCTTTTTTTTAAATTGTTTTTATTAAACATTTTTGAATAATCAATACAAGACAAGGATATTAAAAACAAGAAGAAGAAAAAGAAAAAAAAAACACAAAATGAAATAATAAATACAAATAGGGAAAAACTACAGTCATAGCATTAGACATCACATTCAGTACATGCCTGCATCCTTATGTTACATCTTGCATTTGAGGAAAACATTACATGTTAATCTCGTCCTGGTTTGTCTATACTGTGGTTTCTTTTTTCGTTCATATTTCGGGCGTATTACATCACGGTGACTTTGCCTAAAGTATAATCTAGCCGCGTTCTACATCTTCACTTCAGTCTCCATCTGGTTATGTACAAAGCATAGTCATTCCTTTCGCTCTGCTGTAGCTGGTATATCTATTCTTACTATTGATTTCTTCACTGCCCCGCAACCTCCCGCCTCTCTGGGGTATCTGGTATGGTATCTGGGGTAGAGAGAAGATAAGTCTTCAGGGGTTCCCATATGTCTTTTGGCCTAGACGAGGGTGGGAGTTCTGCATAAGTGAGAAACTGCTCCTGCCATGTTATCATATCCAAGAGCCAATCTTTGAATTTGGGGGCCCTGCCTCTCCCCCACTTGCAAGCAATTTTGCATTTTGCTATCAAAAATCCCAGTGCTAAGAATTTCTTGTGTGCGGTTTCGACATCTTCGGTATATCCCAATATGCCTGTAATCGGGGTGGCCTGGAGTGGGGAGCCCACCATCTGTTCCATTGTAGCAAACACCTGTTGCCAGTAATCATTGATGGCAGGGCATTCCCACCCAGGTGTAGGAAACCCACCCTTTCTTGTCCACAATGTATACACCTGTTGTTAATGCTTAGGTGGAGCTTGTATAACCTGGCCGGTGTATAATACAGTCGGTGTAGAAATGTATAATGTATCATTCTAAGCCTACTATTGGCTGAGATGTACCCTGTTTGTTTGCAGCAATGGTCCCATTGCTTGTCCGATATTGGCGTGCCAAGTTCCCCCTCCACGCTGTTCGGGATGATACCTGCAGTATTTTTATAGCGCTTTGTGTATTGTGATATATGAGCAAAGTCACATGTCGGGGTGGTTCTGTTTGAAGTATGCCATGTAATGGTGGGAGAGTCTGAGGCTCTTGTGGGAACTTTGCGGTGATGGCCCGAACGCTTTGTCTAAGTCTGACTAACATAAATAGTTCCATCGCAGTGGGGCTATTGTCCCGGAAAAACTGTTCTTTTGTTAGGAACTCCCCATCTACGTAGAGGTCTCCCCACTTCTTTATCTGGGCTCTATCCAAGACTTGTCTGCATAAACTTTCGTAAGTGACTTGTAAGTCTGGATTGTACTCTATTGGCAGGCGAGGGGAGTATAGCATCTGCATATCTAGTCTGGCAGCTATTTTCCTCCATGGGGTATTGGTGCATGATACCGTCGAGGGTTCGACTTCTCGCTGAAATCCTGACAGGGTGGGTGGGGTCCATGTAACCCATTTCTACTGCTAAATGTGGCATGAAGGGGGGTGGGTGAAACCAGTACACCGCGTAATGTGCTTGAGCGCAATGATAGTATAGTTCGAGATCGGGTATCTCGAATCCTCCTTGTGAGTATGGGAGAGTGAGTACTTCCCACTTAAGTCTTGGTTGTTTGGCCCCCCCCATGTCAAGTGGATCGTTTGCGTTCGCAGAGCTTTGAAATATGCTTTGCCTGGGTTGTATGGAATGTTTGTGAATAAATAAAGCATTTTGGGCAGTATGACCATTTTTATTAGTGATATCCTCCCTGCCATGGACAGTGGCATCGCGATACAGCGAGTTATAGAATCTGTTAGGGTGTCTAGGGTCTTGCCATAGTTTGTGCGCATCAATTCACTTTTGTCCCTTGTAACCTTAATCCCTGAGTATTTGACTTCCGTCTCGCTCCATTCCAGAGGGTAGTCCAGGGCATAGGGTGTGACCTTGTCAGTGAGGGGAATATGCTTACTTTCTCCAATTTATGTTAATGCCTGAATACTCCCCGAACTTAGTAATTGTGAGTAAAGTGGGTCCTTTGCATATAAGGTTATATCATTTGCATATAGCGATATAAGGATGTGCCTGGTGGGGTACGCTAATGCCTGCTCTTTATGGTGCTGTCTTAATTTTGCCGCTAACAGCTCAATTGCTAAGGTGAATAATATTGGAGATAACGGGCAGCCTTGCCTTGCCTTGTTCCCCTTGTGATTTCGAATGAGGAAGAGCGGGACCCATTTAGGAGGACAGTGGCCCGGGCTTCCGATATAGGAGTTCGATCCACTTAAGGAAGCCGTGGAGCACTCCCATATGCCAGAGTATCCCAATGAGGTAGTCCCATTCTACGGACTCAAATGCTTTGGTGCCATCAAGAAATGCCGCCGCCACAGCAGTATCTGGGTCTATGTCTTGGAGAACCGAGAACAGTGTTTGCAGGTTGTGCGATGTCGCTCTTCCTGGGATGAACCCATCCTGATCGGGCAACACCAATCTGTCCATTAACAGATTTAATCTATTTGATAGGGTCTTGGCGAGAATTTTAGTGTCACAATTTATTAGCGAAAGCGGTCTATATGACTCACAATATTCCGCTGGCTTGCCTGGTTTGAGCAACGAGGTTATCATGGCTTCTCTCATTGTCAATGGAAGTATCCCATCTTCGCCCGCCTCGTCGAACACCTTCTTTAGTATAGGAACTAGTTGTATGGCATATGTTTTATAAAATTCTACAGGCAGCCCATCTGACTCCGGGGCCCGCCCTGAGTTCATTTGCATAATGGCTGCTGTGATTTCGTCCTCTTCTAGGTCTGCTGCTAGGAACTCTCTTTAGGAGTCCCTGAGCCAGGCTAGTGCAGTGTCTTCAAGGTATTGTGGGAGGCTGAGAGGTTGTGTTCTCTGTGAGATATAAAGGGCAGAGTAATAAGTCATGAATATATTTATTAAATCAATGGCATCTCTATGGATTTTTCCCTCAGGGTCATACAGTTCGGTAATATAGTTGGAAAAACTGGGTTGTCTGATGTAGTCAGCGATGGCCTTCCCTGGGCGGTCACCTTCTCCATAGATTCTCGCTCTGTGGTATTTACTCTTGAATTTGCATTGCCTTTCCGCTGTGTCTTTGTAGTCCGTTAGTTTTTCTCGTAGGGTAGCTTTCGTGCTTCCCCGGTGTTTGGCTTGGTCATTTCCTGTTCTAGCCCTTTTATCTCTATCTCTAGCTTGTTGAGCTGCGTTCGAATATCCCTTAGTATACCCACTCCTTTCGTAATACAAAGCCCCCTCATGGTAACCTAAATGCTTCCCATACCGTGGTAATTTTTGGGGCAGTGTCGATACTGCGCTAAAAAAAATCTTGTATTTCTTGTCCTATTTCTTCTTTAAAGACTGTAACTAGCAGGACCGTTGGGTTTAATCGCCACTTGTTATATGGCAGTTCACAGCCTGGAATGGAAAGTATCATTTTCACCGGGGAGTGGTCGGAAAATGTCTTTGCTAGGTGGTCAATCTGCTCAGTGTCCCATTCCCCTTGAGATTAACCAGTAGTCAATCCTAGACCAAGTTGAGTGCACTGTGGAGTGATGTGTGCCTTTTTTGACATTGGCGTGCAGTTGCCTCCATGCATCTAGGAGATAATTGTCTGCAATGATTCCTGCTAGTTGTCCCTGTGCTGCAGTGTAATGTTGTGCTGACGGATGAGATATATCCATAGTGGGCGAAACTACTGTGTTAAAATCTGTTGTTCCTGTAGACAGTATTTTGCCCCATAATGTAGTAAAAAAGTGGGGGTCATCAGTGTTGGGGCGATAACAATTAGCGATAGTGACCACATGCGACCCTAATCGGCCCCAGACCATAGACCATATCCAGAATTCTACTCAGTATTTGAGACAGTATGGGCTCATCAGGCAGCTAGCCATAGTTCACAGGCGGTGGCCTATATTATATTATATTGTAAGTATTGCTCTGCGTACCATGCAAAGGAGTCTGTCGTATCATACCGGGTGGTGAAGTGGCCCACCAAATATTGATCTCCCAACACCCCCCTCTCTCCATTTGCGCATTGACATAGTGCCTTCAATGTCCAGAAATGGCTTAAGTGTCCACATCAGCATGTCACTTGCCTATAGGGCTCTACGTATGACTGATTTTACCCCCCACTCCCATATACTGCCCATTTGCCTGACCAGGTAGGTGCACCCAAGTGGGACTCGCACCACACACATGAGGAGCTCCGGAAGGGTGCGGCGGCCATCAGGGTTGCCAAGCAGTTTCCTCTCCCAGTTATCTCCTTCATCAAATCAATGGACCGCATGTTTGCGGTGGGTTGTGAAATAATATAATTCCAAATTAGGGAGTTCAATGCCCCTCCGCTCCCATGTTTATCGTAACATGTGCAGCCCTATCCTTTTCTGTTTTGTGGACCCCAGCAAGTCATTGAAGCGACTGTCCAGTTCCCTGAAGTATCTTTTAGGGATCTCATAGAATGTATTCTGTAGGGTGTAAAAGCAGCAGGGTAACACTATCATTTTTACTAGGGCCACTTTCCCCATCAAAGTTAGGGGGAGATCTCTCCAGAACAGGACCGACACGCGTAATCCAGTAATCACCCTACCAATGTTTATATCTAGGAATCTTTGCTTCTCTGTGGCAATCCTGACTCCCAGATAACATATCTCCTCAGGACTCCATGGCAGCGCCAGCGCCGGGAGCAGGCCGGGGTCCATCGCCGCTAGTGTTCCCAGCGGCAAGAGCTGGGACTTCCGGGCATTCACAGAGAGTCCAGACACCTCGGTGTATTCTGACAGTGCCTTGGTCGGGTCTCAAAAATTTGCCAGGGCATCGTCGGCGTATAATGAAATTGTGAGTATGGTGCCACCAACCTCAATCCCCCAAGGGGCAAGTCTACATCTCAGCAGCTCCGCTAATGGTGCCACCGCAAAGGGGAGTGGTGATAGTGGGCAGCCCTGTCGAGTACCACAGCACACCTGAACGGCCGTTGATACATAGCTGCCCATGTGTACTCTGGCACTCGGCGATGTATACAGTAAATTAATTCAAGCAATAAACTTGAGTCAAATCCCATTTTACCCAGGATTTGCCAAAGATATACCGACCCCACGGAGTCGAATGCCTGTTCAATATCTAGGAATGGAAGTGCAAAGGGACTGTCTCGAATTTCAGGAGCATGGAGGATATGACATAGTCTACGTAAGTTATACAGGGTGCTCCACTTGGGGATATATCTGCACTGATTCTCATGTGTTAGAGTGAGTAAGTGGGGAAGCAGTTGGGCCGCCAGAAGATTACTCAGTATCTTGGTGTCAACATTCAGCATTGAGAGAGGTCTGTAGGATATTACTTCATCCACTGCTTTGCCCATTTTGGGCACCAGCACAACCAATGCCTCATGCATAGTGTCGGGGAGGTGTTGTAAGGAATAAGCCTCATTATACACCTCCATCAACTTGTCGACCACAAAGACGGCGTAATTAAGATAAAATTCTGCTGGGAGGCCATCACCTCCCGGGGTTTTCGCTGTCTTCTGGCGCTTGAGAGATGCAAAATTTTTCTCCTAAGTCAACTCTGTCTTGAGCTGGCACATTCCTCCGGGCCAATGTGGGGGAGCTCTATATACACTCGCATGATTGGCTCGCATCACCTCATTAATAGCTGCCTGGGAGGTGACAGTTCAGCCCCTCGAGTCCCGCAACACTAATATAAGCTCACAGGAGAGCTCTTGTCTTGCCAGCCTTGCCAACATAGCACCCACCTTGTCCCCCTCTGCATGGAGTCTTTATCTATCGGTTTAATAGGTAAATTTTTCCAGTCTACACCAGTCATCAAGCACTGTGCTTCAGAGACAGCGCCATTCCTCCAGCCTCAGGGGCTGCGTCGGGTGCACCAGCTCCACGTCCAGCAATCTGGAGTCAGTTTGCTCCAAGTCCCTCGTAGGTTGCTGTCTTATCCCATACGTGGCGGTCATGCATACCCTCTGAGCACCACCTTCATCGTGTCCCAATCGTGAGCTCTACTACTGGAACTACCCCAGTTCTCCTGGAAGTAGTAGACAAGGGCCTCCCGGACCATCAGCACGGAGGACGCATCCGTCAGTGCCTCCGTCCTGAGTCACCATAGTGGCACCGCAGGGCATGGGCGCCCCTTCGCCATGGAGACCAGCAGTGGGCAAGGGTCTGATATGTACCTTGTCAAATATATCACATCTGAGGCCTGTACACCAAGAACAGGCGTCAGCAAGCAATAATCCAGTCTGCTATGTGTACACGCGGCTGGCGTATACCATGAGAATGTTCTAGTACTCGTATAACGTTCCCTCCACACGTCCAGTAACCTAACGTTCTGCATCAGTGTCCTTAACTGGGTTGTCATATGTGGTTTTGTATGCAATATTGGGGGCTCTCGGTCCAAAGTGGCATCTTGAATGCAGTTACAGTTGCCTGCCAGTAGTGTGTCGGCAGTAAAAAACTGGGCTACTGCTGACGCCACCTCAGTAAAGTACTGTGGGCTGTCTATGTTCGGTGCATATACCTTTATAAGGCAAATCTCTCAACCATCTAGAGCTCCAGACAGGACCACGTATCGGCCTTCAGGATCAACTACATGCCCACTACATTGAAATGGAACTCCCGGTGCTACCCAGAACAAGGATCCCCATGCAAACCCGGAGTATGATGTAGCGTAGAGCTGACCTCTCCAAAGCTTATGCAGGGCGGGGATGCAATTGCTCCAACAGAGGTATGATATCTCCTGAGGTAAGCATGTACTGCCCAGCGCTTCTCAGTTTGGGTCAATCCCCTGACATTCCAGTTCAGGAATATGAATGTCGACTCAGCCACCCCAACCACTGATCCAAGCCTGTCTAGTATCCAGACATACCGACGAGCAATGTCCTGTCACACTTCTCAACATCCATGCACCTGAGCTGTCCCATTTCCCTTTAAGATATAACAAAAATCAAACTTCCCCTTCCCTCAACTCCCCACTCCCCATGGGCAGTACCCCTAACCCGTCCTGCTTTACAACAAGCAGCACTAGAACCTGCAGGTCCCGCCCCTCACTCAACATTACCCGCATGTTTAATTCAAACAGAAATCTAAAAGACTAACACGCAAAGGATACCTCCGCGGGCCAGTCACAGCCAGATAACAGCTGGTCCATAAATATCTAGGCTGTACACCACATCCCAACTTATAAAGGAGAATAAGAGGAGTCCCATAATAAATTAACCATATTCAGACCCCTCCGCGAAGGGAGGAAAAGTATCATCAGTACCATCAACAGTAACATGCCTAAATGAATTTTCCCATCTGGTTAACAACGTGAGAACAAGAAAGGACAAGAAAGGACAAGCACCCCAGTGTGAGGTGCATTCTCACTGTTGTTCATCAGGACCTACAGAGGGGCGGCCACCTGCACCACTCTCTGTCCACACTTCCCACTTCCCACTTCCCACTTACAGTTCATAGGCATCCCACAACAGGGAACTCATTGCCAGCCATCATCCGTACTGTCTGTGCTGTATTCAGAGCCACTCCATCTGTGCAGATGCAGATTTAGCGTTGCCGGTGGGGCATCTGTGTCTCGCAGCGTCCCATCAGAGCACACCTCAATTCACCCCTGCCTGGTGCCTGTACCAGGCCATGTTAGCTGTACAATTCGTAGTTGATGAATCGATTTGCGTCTAGGCACCGGAGTCAAAGTCTGAGCTCTGCCCGAGCTTTGGCAGGGCATATCTGTTAGCGCATCACCCAGTCCAAAGCCGCGGGTGCCGATATAAAGAAGTGAACCTTACCCTAGTAAACCACCCAGAGTTTCACAGGGAACATCAGGCTATATCGCAGGTTGAGGTCGCAAAGACTCTTTATAACTACTAAGAAAGTTTGCCGCTGTTCTTGTACCTTCAAGGTGTGGTCCAGAAATATGGATATAGGATGGCTCTAAATGTTCAGCGGCCCCTTCACTTGCACCTGCTGCAGGTTAGCGTTCCTGTCCCTGTAAAAGAACAGCCGTGCAATGAGGGCACGTCGCAGTGCACCCGGACGGGGCGGTTGGGCCAGCGCTCTGTGTGCCCGTTCTACTGTGAAGAAATTCGACAGCTGCTGAGGGTGCATGATCTTTTCCAAGCCAGTCCTCCAGGAGTAGTTCCGCCGACTGTCCCTCCGCCTTTTCAGGGAATCCCATGAATCAGAGGTTGTTTCTCCACGATCAGCCCTCGGCGTCTTCAACTCGGTCTTCTAGTCCAATATTCACCTTCTGGAGCAAGGTTACTGTTTCTCGCAGAGTCGCCACCTCTGTCTGGAGATCCGCCACTTTTCCCTCTGCAGCGGTCACACGGTCTGCCATGCCTCGAAGGTCTGCTCTCAGCAGGTTTACATCTATGGCCACCAAAACTATCTTGTTAACCAGTTCAGACTGTGTACTCTGAATGGCCACCAAGAGGTCCGATAATGTATGTTATTTATTGCAGGTGTCCACAAGGGGCTGCTCAGCAGGTCTTGCATGTGTTTCCTCTGAACATCCCGATGGCGCAACTGTGTGGGTGTAGTCGTCCATTTTATTGGACTGCGTAGTTTTAGGAGCTTTATCCTTTCCCATGATGGTAGCGCCTGGGGGCCCCTCTCACAGCAGAGAACAGCACTCTGGAGTCCCACCCCTTGGTGCCACAGCATGTGCAGCCCGCTGTCAGAACTCAGATGGACAGCGTATGTATGTGGGGCTACCCACAGTCTGTCTCTCAAAGCAATCCAGGGGCACACCAGGCTCGCCGCAGCCAGCAGCAGCCCTCGTGAGCAGCACTCTCCTATCCCACACCTTTAGAAGGTGGCATGGCTCCCCTGCACCTAGAATGCACAGCTATTTTCCAAGGCCCCACACCACCAGAAACAAGCTCAGGAGAGGGAAGGGATATGGCTCCTCCCAGCAATGTGGAAAGCGGGGTGCAAGAATAAATGCAAGGAGTGCACTTCTGTCCTACCGTGCAGGTATTTCACAGTGCCACTACTCTCCTTGGCCATCATAGGCTTTCCAGGTACCATCGGCACCAGCACCCACACATCCAATGGACACCGGAAACCAAGGACATCCACAGTCTGGCCGATGCAGCAGAGGGGCAGTCATCAGCAGGGCAGAGCACACTCACACCTGTCACCCCAATCCATCAGGGCCACAGTGCAAGTAGCAATCCTCCTCCGGACAGCCACAGGGACAGTGCACCAACCCCGAGCTCATCGCATGCCAGGGAGGCAGGCACATCGGTCCATCATTGCTTCCAGGGGGGAGCCCCATGGGTCTCCCAGGATCATCAAAGGCCGCCGTGGGGGCTCCCAGTGCCAACACCTCACCCCTAGTGATCAGGGACCCGCTCCTAGTGTAGTTCCAGTTGGCATATACTGCAGTAGGGCTCCAGCCCATACAGGCAGCTCGGCGAGGCCTCCTCTCCTCCTCGGATCAGGGTCAGCAGTCACTGCCTGCCCCGCAGGCAGTCCCTAACTACCGCAGCCTCCAGGGATGCAATCAAGGGCCCGGCAGCTCCCTCAGAGCGCTTCCACGGAGGTGACACCAGCCGGCCGGTCGGAAGGGCACTGCTCCGCCTACCAGACTGCGCAGCAACAGGAGATAGCACTTCCAGGGCCAACTGCTGTGGGTCCAGTCACACAGGGCTGCTCACTCCAGGGATCTCTGGGCTGAAAGGCGGCTGGCAGCCAATTCGCGGCCCTTCGGGTGTCCCACAGGCTGTCACAAGCCACATCACTCTGTCTAGACTGGCTCCCAAACTCGGGCCGCTGATTGCATACAGGGCAGTCAGCCCCACAACCACAGGCTCAACCTCCGGTCCCAGGCTCCAGCACCCACCAACGAAGTCGGGGCAACTTTCAGGACTTCTAGAGCATGGAAGTCTTTGTAAGAGACACAGGGAGATCCCGGCACATCTGGAAAAATAGGTGTCAGCAGGTTGGTGTATGGATTTCCGGGAATAGATGGTGGATCCTCACTAGAGTGTGTCCGCCATCTTCATCAAGAAGATATTATATCTGGAAAGATTTTTATGAGGTGAGAACATGTTTAGATGTGTATGCTGATTATTAGAGGCAAAAGAGTGTGTCGGCAGTAAAAAACTGGGCTGCTGCTGACGCCACCTCAGTAAAGTACTGTGGGCTGTCTATGTTCGGTGCATATACGTTTATAAGGCAAATCTCTTGACCATCTAGAGCTCCAGACAGGATTACGTATCGGCCCTCAGGATCAACTACATGCCCACTATATTGAAATGGAACTCCCGGCACCACCCTGATCAATGCTCCCCATGCAAACCCCGAGTATGATGTAGGGTAGAGCTGACCCCTCCAACGCTTACGCAGGGCGGGGATGCAATCGCCCCAGACATGTGTTTCCTACAGGAATGCAACTGATGTATGATATCTCCTGAGGTAAGCATGTACCGTCCGGTAGTTGAGATAACTAGACTCCCCTGAGGATACATCACAATAGAGGTATGATAGCCCATGTATCTAGCGCATAACTGGAAGTTTGAATTTGGTTTATAGAAAAAAGTCCTGGCCCCAAAAACACATAGACAGCTCCTTTTTAGAGATCAGGGTACCAACTACAAAACTTCACCTTAGAACAGGATACTAATTAGCTGAATCTTTGACCTCAGGGTCTTCAATACATAATGCAATAGCGTGATTTGTGAGAGTAGTGATTAATTTTTTGACCATGGTTACCTATAGATGTAATAGTGCCATTATAAGATTTTTTGGTATGGGCACTAAGATAAGTCCATTGCACAAAAGATATATGAGGTGTTATGGCAATCTGAGTTTTGGAGGAAAACTTCTTTCAATTATCAATTTGTAGGTAGGCAGGTATACATGGCATTTTTTCATTAATTGAGATTTTCATTAGGTGTCATGTAATGAGACACCTATGTAATAGCCAATGTGATGTCAAGGCTTATGAAGATAATTCAAGCTCATATTCCACACATTCATACAGTTAATCAATTCCCTGTGCTTTCTGATTGACTCCAATCCATTGACACTCTAGTGTCAAAGTCTAGTACTGCATATTTCAAGTCTAACCATTTCCCTGTAATAACTAACAACTCTCCAAGATGGGAGGAAGATGGTGCAGGTCTCATCATCCATCCAAACTTAAGTAATGATCAGGTACGAAGGTTAGACACAAACAGGGATTCTTCCTCCTCTCAGCCCTCCTTTGGGGGACACATTTCCCTCATCAGCTAGAACGTTGCTGGGTTAAAATCAAAATTGAATGATAATGACTGGGGCCAAATTACATGGGATTTGGATAATGTCTGGATACAAGAGCTCTTGCATCCCAATAAAACATACTCAGGCGGGGAGATCCTCTGTTGGTTTGGTAGCATGGATGAAAATCTCCTTGAAGTGCTCTATTAAAGAGATGCCATCTGATAGAGACTTCTAGCTACAGTTTCCTTACCTTAGAATATTCCCCAGAAATCAGACTGAAGCTAGAAAATCTTGAGCTGTACCGCTGCGTGCTGGTAGGTGGCATTGGTCGGCTCCACGTCAGTGTTGTCCATACTGGTAGTGACGTGCGTTGTGCCTATAAAGGCGCCACCTCAGAGCACTGACATTTATCCTTTACTTTCCTTCCTTTCTCCACAATCAGCACAGATCGGAAGAGAGCTACCGGAGTCATTTGTTTTGGACTTTTTTTTTAACCTTTTGCCAAAATTCTTTTTGAGCTTAACTCCCAGTGTGTATATGTATGTCCCATAAAAAACCTCTGGGGTTAAAATGCGGTGGTTCCTGTCACAGACAGATGTCTGTGAGGGACCCCCACCTGGTTTGCCTGTGATGCCTGGAGCCGAGCCATGAGTCCACGGCCGGCCATGACTGTCAAGCAATGATCTCTACAGCGGTTCAGGAGCTCTCCCTGCAGCACTTGGTCGCCCGATGCCTGTCGACTCCATGATACTCCAGATCCCATTTTCGAGGAACATCCCGGGCCCTCTCGCGGTTCAGTTCCTAACAATCGTTGTCATGCTTAAAGTCATCATTGGGTAAGTCCCACAAAAATCCAAAAAGTATAAGAGGTCGAGGTGCTCTTTGACTTCAGCACGCTAGTCCATGTGTTCGGATGAGGCAGGGAATAACGTCACAAATCTAGGCCTTGCTTCCTCATGTCAGACGCAGAGCCTGAGTCTGGGTCGGATATGCACCTCCCAGAATTTCACAGAGCTGGTGCAATCTCCACCCAGAAAAGGAGTTTTATGAGGGCATGCACCTCATATTTGGGTGGGCCAACCCAAATGAGTGTCTTGGGACACCACAGGTTCAGCTTGTGCCCCCACTGATTTCCCACCAGCGGGTTTGCCCTTGGCGCCAGTCAGGCCCTTTGGATCCCTTCCCAGATTCACTCAGGTCGCAAGACCGCAACCTTCCCCGGAGCCTAGTCAAGTGGTGCCATTCCTGGACGTGGTTGACACCCCTCAGCGCTGCCAACCCTGATACGGAGCTGGAATGGCATAACTCGACACCAGCTCCAGTGCCTGCCGAAACACAACCATCCGAGCTGGAGAGTCTTTGCCTCCTTTCACTGTGGAGAATACGATTGGGGCATTTTACCAGGTCTACTTGCCAATATGTGAGACTTTCCAAAATGTGTGACCGGGTCGAGACTGCTCATAAACAAAATTAAACGGTCCACTAGCGTTCACAGAGGGTTAGGTGTGCGTGCCAGTAGGACTGCATCGTCTGTGCATAGCAGTGTGGGCACCTGGATGTAAGCAATCCTAGGGGTGTCCATGGGGCTCACGGTCAGATGGGAACATAGGCCATTGATGTATATAATGAAGAGTAGTGGGGCTGAGATGCAGCTTTGGCGCACGCCTCGCTTATGGGACAATTTGGGGGTCATTTCCCCGTTGGTGCCCAAGCATACTCTTGCAACTAAATCTGTGTGCAGGGAGTGCAGAAAACTCACTAAAGATAGCTTTACCCCTAGGTCCAACAGCATCAGCCACAACTTGGACCTGTTCACACAGTCAAAGGCTGTGGATAGGTCCATGAAGGCCAGGTACAGTGGGCAATGCCTTACAAAGATATATTTAATAATGACCAGGCTCAGTTTAGGCATTGCTTCACCATACCCAGTCCTGGATAAAAAACAAACTGGAAGGGAGAGAGTGTTATTTTCTTCGGCCCATGTGGCAAATCTGTTAAAAACCACTGTGCCTATGATTTTAGCTGCACTATCGATGAGAGAAATTGGCCTTCAGCATTTTGGGAACATATGGTCTCCCTTTTTAAAAAACTGGCACAGTGGTGGACAGCCCCCAAGAGCGGGGATATTTTTATTCTATGTTCTAAGTACTTGATATCGCGTGTGATTCATCCCCGTAGGGATATCTCGGCGCAGCGCAGTAATTGTGTTCAGGAAACGATTGAAAACGTTGGTGATCAAAGAGCCCAACAGAGCTATTCTACACTTTATGAGGTCGACAGGGACCCCATCTAGCCCTGGAGCTTTCCCACCTAAGCTCTGGCATATAGCCTCTTCTACTTCAGATAAAAGCGCATGAACAGGCAGTGAATACTGTAATCTGCATGGCAGGGAATTGACCGTGTACGTATTGCCTCAATGTGATATATGGCACTAAAATGCGGAATCCAATCAGACCCAAAGATGTTACAGTATAGGTGAGTGCTTTCTGGGGTGTGTCTGAGCCTAATTCCATTGACTGTTTCCCAAAAAGTCTTGCTATTATCCTTCCTGGATTTCAAGGTAGGTTTGTATGTGAGGTGAGTGGCTTGTAGAAGACAAAGCCTTCCTTGGTCTAGGGTTGGCTGCCGAACACTGATCTTGAAACCAGCGTGACCCCTCATTATCAGGCTGGGAGGGCTTAGGTAGTGAGTCTCTAATGCCAAGATTTAAGCTATCATAGTAGACCAACAAATCATATCAGCTTACATCTACCAAACAGTTAAGAAACAGGTGGATAAAATGAATACAAACACTGTTGGCAAAGCTATTGTTATAAAATTAATTAACTAAAATAGAAATAAGATAATTTGTCATGTATCATCAGCAGAATTAAAAAAGCTGAACTCTCAGAGTCAATTACTGTAGCTTCCACATGAAGACTCAGACTAATCCAGACCAGGAACCCTCCCTTAGCTCTGCCTCGTGGAGAGGGAGTGGCTTGATTAAAATAGCATGCATAGCCATCGTAGGTGGTTGAGGAGATGGTCCCAGTTTCCTGAAGAGCTATAACATCAAACTTGGTAAATAATAATGGATATTATAATTGGACTTAACAGTGATAATTTTGCCCAACTGCGTTGTGGACTCCCCGGAGATGACTGAGCCCTTTCCTGTGGAACGAGGGGTAAGGCAAGGTTGTGTTCTTGCCCCTACCCTATTTTCATTGTATGTTAATGGTTTGATCTCCTTTTTGAATTACTGTGAAGGGAATGTTCCCCAGATTGCAAATACTAAAATTCCTACATGAGTGTTTGCGGATGATACCCTCTCAATTGTGGAATCACCTACGGGGTTACAAAACATTTTATACCATTCTGAGAATTTTTGCAAGATGAGGGGACTGGAAAAAAATGTTGATCAAACAAAATGTATGCTCTTAAACCAAGGCCATTCTGCCAGATCTAACCCTAAGCTCAGCGGACTCCCCCTCGATCGTGTGAGGGTTTTCCACTACCTTGGGCTGACCCTCACTGAAAATCTGGATTGGGGCTGTCATATTGAAAAATGTAGGCTGAAACTAATACAACATGCTGGGGCACTACTTAGAGTACAACAAGGCTCTCATTACCGTTCAATTACACCTGCCATGCAAATGCATAAATCGCAGGCCTTGGGAGCTGCCCTCTACAGGGCTGAGCTCTGGGGGTATAGTGATATCCCAAAATTGGCAGTATCTGAGTGTAACTTTCTGCAACAGTTACTGGGGCTCCCTACTAGCACACATCTACTTCCACTGAGGCTAGATCTTTGACTTAAGCCAATCACAGAGGGGGTGGAGATCAGGCCCATTCTTTAATGGAGATGAATTTGGGCCTCACCGGAGTTACACTCCTATCAAGAGGGCCTTAGGAACGTGTTAGGTATCCTTGGATCAGGAAGTACCCCTTGGATTAGATATGTCAGATATATTTTATCTAAGGTGTGGTGTAGTGCTCTGTGGACTGAGACAGAGGCTGCCCTTGTAATTAGTAAAATACTGTTAAAAAGGAAGTACACCTTGGAACAGCTTCTTGATGAAATTGAGCCTCCTCTGGCACAAAACTGACTGTATCTAAAGCTCAGATACAGTGCACTACCGACTGCCTCCTTTACTGGCAAATGGGCTTGTAAGGAGGACCCAGTTGCATATTCCTGTGTTACCTGTGGTGCGGACAGGGAGACAAGAGAGCATATTTTATTATTTTGCCCGGCATACGTCAAAAGTAGGAACAAGTGGATAATTCCCATCTGTAGAACACAGAACTGCTCTTTGTATTTTAAAGACTGATGCTAGGCAATGTTTTACTAAGGAGGGGACATAGGTGTACTTAGTCGCCTCTAGGAATATATTTATAGCAAATGAGATTTTAACTGTCCTATGTAATTTTGATTTTAAATTATTTGACAATTTTATATTGCACTATTATATTTGCAGTGATTGCGTGTAATTGTTTTATTCTTTGCTCACTTTTATCCCACATTGCCGAATAAAGCAAATATTGAATTGTAAAGAAGTAATAAAGGCCAGCCTTTCAGGATTTATTAATTTATCCTTAAGTCCTGAGATGTTCCAGCTAAGTATGGAGTATGAATGAGCCGGGCTGGATGCTGAGAGACCGTCCTTTAGGGAGAGAGTGTACAAGGTTGTACCTAGAGCTGTTGCTTGGTTGGCCTTATCTGGGAGTCAATCAGGGCTACAGAGAGCACCAAATGTGTTGGCAGTGGAAATTGAAGAAAGGGCAGCTGGTCTTGAACAGGGAGCTAGAGACCCTTGGAAGGCGTTCAATTTAACGGGACTTGAGATCAATGCAATGGAGGCTGTTGATGGTTTCCAGGGATGTTTACAAATCTGGCAGCTTGAGGTTCTGTGAGTTCGGTGAGACAGGTGAATCTCTGATAGTAAGGAATGGGAGGTTTGTAAAAGTATCCTAAAGGAGCCATGGTAACGCTACTCATTGTTGAAGTTTAACTGCTTGGGCCAAAGAGTAGAATGCGTACCAGGAACGGAAATTTGAAATTCACTATTATGAAATCGCAAGGAACATCTTTTGGGTCTGGCCAAATCCAAGTGAATCTCTGATTGGCCAAAATGCCTTTAGCATGGAAAATAGGCAGCCCTTTGTGGCGCACAGGCCAGTCTAATGTTTTATTAAACAACTCCTCATAGGATTCCTTCTGTTAATTTCGGAGGGAGGGAGGGGTACCCCGGTGAGAACTACCACATAGGGATAATCGGCTGAGGGGAGATTAACAAAGGCCTGACCAGACACAGAGTGTGCAATGTCAATCACTGGTCCTGTCCAGCATGACCTATACCCGGGGCGGCAGCAAGAGAAGACGCACCCAAAGCAGAACTAAATGATTGAACCACAACCATTTGCTCAATTTGATCAGGGACTCTCGGCGGTACTACAACCTTGTCTGTGGGAGTGTGGTAAGAAGAAGCAAGTTTTGCACTAGGGGGCTGAGTAACAGACCACAGTAGAGGCTCTCCTGCCCTTGGTGCATTGCTACTGGATGTGTGAGAGGGCGTGGGAGGCAAAGCTATCAATGACGCTAAGTTGGTTTCAATAATGGCCAGATGTGAGAGTAGGGGAAAGATTTCAGTTCTCAACTGGGATTTAAACTTCTCAAAGTAACCCTCCATAAGTTGAACCAGGCCACGGTGGGAATAAATTTGGGGCTATCCTGCTCTCATAACGGAGATATTGTGGTTAGGGGAATTGCTAACTGCCAACTCCTCAACCTGTGGAGGGACTTCCTGTGGGGCAGTGATGCTGTTACTTGTATGTTTAGGCCGAGCACCTCGTTTGGATTTCCCAGGAAGTCCAGGGATAGGGACACCGCTCGCCTGAGGTGTAGGGATGGATAATTTAGACAACCCCGTAAAGTCAGTGGGAGGCGTAGCTGTGGTTGGCAAGGGTAAGACCTGCCACAGGCGAGCTTAAAGATCCTGACTCAGCCCCAGAGTCCAAATTCAGGGAGAGTCTTCTCTCTGTGAGGGTAATTTCAGTGTTATTGACACCCACAGCTCTCTCTCTAGCATACTATCTATGGAGGGGGATATGACGGTAGGTGTAGGAATAGAGCTGCAGCCAGAAACTTTCTGCTTCCCCATGGTAAACATAATTAATTTAACTTAAGCTAAAGTTTGACAGGATCCGCCAGCTGGTCAAAATCAATATGGCAGAGGAAATAAGTCTCCTCCCATATAAGACGAAACATTACATTATGGAGCTTAAAAGCCAAAGGGTGTGGCCCATCCTGGCCTCCTAGGGGTGATGACGGGTGAAGATGTGAAGCTGTTCGCGCATTTAAGTGCTTTCTGCAAGTCCTGGCCCCTTCTGAGACAGTTGAATGCTAGGGGAAGTAGTGCCACCCCAGCCGGGCTCCAAAGGTAAAGTGCGGGCAGAAGATACCACTTCCAAGACGTTTTCTTGGCTTCAGCTAGCTTGAAATAACTTGTATGAGTAGACTTGCATCCAGGTTTGCCTCTGTGTCCAGTAGGGAAATCTTTTTGCAGGTGTTAGGATAGGAGAGAATGTGGTCTGAGGGCTACATTGCCCACTTTGGAGCTGAGAAACCACGGTTCGAGCCTCGGGAGCGCGTCCACATCCTGAGATTCTGGGCATATCACTTAATCTCCCTGTGCCTAACAAAAATGAATGTGTCCTCGTGTAGTTTAACTGGTGCTCATGTAAAGCGCTCCAATACCTTCGGGTCGAGTTCGCGCTATATAAAAAATCTGCATAAAACTGTGTACATTTTTATGTAGCAGTTACAATATCGACCCTTTGTAGGATGATGGTATTAATTCTGGTATGTAGCAGGCATTGAATAAAGGGTTTAGCCATTGGCACCAATAATCATTGTCAGATTTAAATAATGAAAAAGGCAGACCACTTGGTCCTGGAGCGCCATCAGGTCAGTTTGCTTATAAGTGAGACTATAGATTTCAAATGTGCACTATTGTTCTGGGATACACTTTTACAGAACCCCCCACCCCCGTGCCTTGAGACCCTCTGATTTGAAATTGATGCACATGCTTATATATACCCCAAACCTCCTTGAATCTATGGATTTGGAAATGGCTGGGAGGGTAGCCCACTCTTTCTCCCTAAGCATTTGCTTTGCTTCCCATAGGTTTCTGTTATATACTTTCCAAAACTTTCGAGAGAGTGTTTTGTCAGTTTAAGCTGTTTAATGTAACCAAAGCATCCGTAATACACTCTTTTTAAATCTAAGCTCCATTGTGAGCCATGACGTTCGGAGCCTTCTTTGAGCTGTTCTGTGTGTGATTCTTTCATCTCTATCAGAGTTGCAAATAATCAGAATCTGTCACCGCGCTCGATACTGTGGTATTGTTGTTCTTTGCTGTTGTTGCTTGTATGCTGGCTTGCCATTGGGTCACAAGATCAATTTTCCTTCAGGCACCAAGTTCTGGAGATGAATTGTGCAACACTTTATTTAGCCTGTTTTGTAGGCCTGAGAATACACATAAGTTGAATGCCTTATCAGCTGCCCGACATTAATTAACAAGATTGCAGTTTGAAAGAACTTATTGCTTTTAGAGCATTTAAGCATGTTATAGTCTGTTATGGAATTGAACAAAGGAGACTGGCAAATGTATAATCCAGAACTGTCACACTGTGTTTACTAACTCTAACATGTCAGAAGGGACTCTCCCATTTAAGCTGTGCAGACCTAAAATGTGTATTGAATCTAGAAATGTAGCTCCCTCCCTGGGTTAAAGTTTTTGGGGGCTGGGACAAGATCTCTGGAATATCCCACACCAAAACCTGAACTTCAAAAGTGCCTTCTGTTACACATCCATGAAGTAGGTTCAAGTAGAAGTAACCTGTTAATATAATTTCTGCTGCAATGTTGGTTACCTTTATATCTCCAACGATTTCTAATGATTTGTAAAGTGATCCTTTGTTGTTTTGTAGACGGACTGATGTATATTTTCATAATTATGATTCGACCAAAGGCTGATTCACTGTTTCTTGGCTCAACTGATGCTATTTGGACAAAAGGCTCATTGATGATAAAATCTAGTGAAGTTCTGATGTGTGCTGAAATGCTGCTGGGGTTCACTCATGGTTGTGCTAGATGCCAGTTTTTGATGTTGTTGCTTTATCCACCTCGAATTGTAAATGGTTTCTGGGAGTGCAATAAAGATCTTGGGATTTGCTTATGATTTGTGGTCTTTGTTAGACCCCTTTGTTTTTTTCAGCATTTGACCTTTGTTGCATTAAGTTCATTCCCTGGCTGACAGTTGAGGTGATGGTCATTTATATTATGGATGCACTGTGCTACTGGCTGATTAGATGTGAGTTGTGTTATAAGTAGCACTTGTGGTGGTCCTTTTATTATGGGGCTTTGCTTTGGAACTTCATTATGCTGCCCTGATACTTGTGCCTCTGAATGTAGCCCTTCTTTTTTATGGCTTTGCTTTGATCCTGCATTATCCTGCCTTGGTATAGTCAATTCTGGATGTACAAAAATGACCTTTCTTATGCAGTATGATTGAGATAGTTTGTAACCTTCTTTATTAGGTCTCTTACAGATCTTTTTTGATAATTCTGGTTAGAATGACTGAAGCCCCTGGGGCTAAAGAGGTAGGCATTTCACTTCTCTGATTTTATATCTGCTTGGTTGGATTTACATTGCTAGAGAGTGCAACCACGTTTTCACGATTGCCATTTCTGTCCTCAGATAGAACTTTAATTTTATATTCAAAACAAGCAGGGCCATTGATGGATATGCCTTTTGTAACTTGCTTTCCCTGTTTTTCATCCTTAAAGATGACATTAGGTGGTAATCTTGCTATGGCTTCTGTTTTCATGAGGTTGTCATCAAGAGTGGCATTTGTTGTTAGTATTAATCTTATAGGTGATAGATTGTTTTAAGTTGTCTGTCACTGATTGTGAAATTTGGGCAGAGGAAGCAACGCATCGAGAACTGGGGAGCAATGGATATTGTAGGCATGGAAGATGAACCTTGGTATCTAGGCAGCAACTTACACTAGTCAACACACACTTACACTTACACTAGTCAACAGTGCCTGGGGCAGAAGAAGTGGAAGATGGCTGAGCAACTGGGTGCAGGAAACACAAAAGAAGGTAACATACAGTAAATATACTTGGAATGAGCCTGCTCACTAACCTGCGGTCTACCATAATGTCCACCAACTACAACTCTTTTGCAGTCAGGGAGCAAAAGGATGGTCGGCTTGTGTTCTTCTGCTAAGCCAACCATAACTCGCACTCCAGTCATGCCCTACTGATGACATCGCATATAACAACACTTACAACATGTTGAATGACATAATTGATTACATAATTTATGGCATCTCAAATCACATAATATTCTCTTAGCTGGAGGCCTTTTTCTCCTTAATAACTTAATACCTACCTTATGTGATAAGCCACATAAAATATCTCAAGTCTGAAAGAGAAATCAAGGACTTGGATCAGTGAACTGATACTTGCCAAGCACCCTTTGTGTAATTGCTTTGCAGGTAATTGGGAGAGATGTCCTTGATGAAGAGGACCTACTTCCTTCATTTCCTCTGTTTTCAGTGCTTTTTGTGGGGGCATGTTAAACATAAGTGGATCTCATTACAATTCCAAACTGTGTTATATAACTCTTTTCAAATATGTGTGTTAAAGTACAGATAATTGACATGACAAAACAAACTCCCTTCTTCCCTGTTGACTGTGCCATTCGTGCCTCATTGGTTTCCTCCTTCTATTATTTGTTATTTGAGGTGCTCTGACGAGAGAGAGAAGGTGAGAGAGCAGAGGAAGGTCTGAGAGGTAGGGAGATGGAGAAAGGAGAAAATTATAGAGAATGAGACAATGAGTGTTAGAGGATGAGAATGTGATTGTTAGAAATTGGGTTTCTGGTTCGCAGAGTATGCGCCCTGTCCAAGCAGGAACTACAATCCTAGTCAGGGTAAGTCATTACACAACCTAAATTATCCTGTGCTTACCCTCTGGTAGCATGGCAAAGAGCAATCAGGCTTAACTTATGAGGGAATGTGTCAAGTATTTGTGCAACACTTAAAGAGTAAAATAGTGAAAACACCACAAAAAGACTACATACCATTTTAGAAGAATAACATATGATTTTTATGAATAAAATAAGAGCAAAACAATAAAACTCCAATGGGTAGAAGTCAAAATGTGAATTTTTAAAGATTAAATGCAAAAAGAGCGCTTAGAAGCAAATAGCATCTAAAGAGTTAATTGGCTTCGCTGGACCGGAACATATACAAGAGTTCAGGCCGACTGCAATGGAGCGGGGCCGGATACAGAGATCCACTTAGGCCCACTGAACAAAAGTACCTTGTTGCTAGGCGTATGTCAAGAAAGATGCGGGTGCCTCAATGATTCCTAAGCAGTTGGGGTGATGCACCGGATTTCGCCACGTAACAGCGGCAAAGTGACAGGTCTGTGGCAAAGCGTTGGTTCCGGAGTGCGGAGGTTCTGAAGGCGATGCGCCAAGTATCTCCACGCTGTAGAGTCCATGCGTCAATCTTCTCCACGCAGTGGAGGTGATGCATTGGTTCCGGTGCTGGGGTTCTGAGTTTGATGCGGTGTCTCTGAGTGCGATGTGCCGATCCAACTACCGCACCAGGAGCGATGCAGTGATTCTGCTCTCGCAACAGAGAAAGCTTTGTTTTAACTGGAGCAAGCTCCTTGGGCCACTTCCAAGGGTCCAGGACTGGGGTGGCACCTCTTGGCAGGACAGATTCACAAGTAGATGAGCCCAAGTGTTGGAAAAGGAGGGTTCTAAGTCTTTTGTATCCCTGAGACATAAGCAACAGGTGGCAAGCCAGCAAGCCCTTTAAGTCACTCTGGTTTCTAGTGGTGCAGTTTCAGTCCTTCTTACCAAGGCAGAGAGAGACCAGCAGGGCAACACAGCAAGGCAAGAGTTCAGCAACAGCAGTTCCAGCAGAGTGGCAGTGCTTTATCAGCACAGCAGATCCTCTTCTTCCTGGCAGAGTGGTCACATGTCCAGAAGTGTACTGAAGTTGAGGTGTCAGGGGTCTAGTACTTATACCCAGTTGTGCCTTTAAAGTGGAAGAACTTCAAAGAAAGCTATTAAGGGTGCACAGAGGTCTGTCCTTCCTTCCCTGGCTCCGGACTCACTACAGAGGGGTATGCAGCCCTTTGTTTGGGGGCAGGGCACAGCCTATTCAGGTGTAAGTGTGAGGCTGTATTTAGCTCCTCCCTCCTAATCTCCAAGGAAGATCCAGCAGCCCCAACTAAGGGCCCAATTTTGATTACGGGCGGACCTGTGTCCGTCCGACATCGATTCGGTACTGGGACCGACCGACTTCCTCTCGGTGGTCCGAACCCAGCAATTAGGATGCGACCGAACACTGTTCGGTCGCACTCCTATTCTTTACAATGGGAGCATGCATTCCGACTGGAATGCATGCTCTCATTGTAAAGAGAAGAGGTGCAGTTCTTCCCTGCACCCCATGGCAGGCACCACGGGGTGCAGGGATCAACAGGGGGACACCATAGGTGCCCCCTCAGCCTTCAACCGGAAGCCATGCTACTACCCCTCCTGTTAACTCCAGTAAGTCCCACACAGCTGGATTGCTAAGAGGTCTTCGGTGACCACGCCCTCTTTCTCCACCACTCTGCAAACGTGAGTCCTGGCACACTACTGGTTGGGGGATGAAGTGCACTTTACTCCTGGGGCACCTGGGGGCCTAGAAGCCCTCCTGGTACCTTCTGTAAGTCCTACACAGCAGGATTCCTGAGAACTGGTCAGAGGCCCGCCCCCTTTCTCCACCACTCTGCAAACACGACCACTACTTAAAAAAACATAGAAATTCACTAAAAAAAACAAAGGTTACAGGGACAATATAGCTAGGAATTAGCATTTAAAAGCCTTAGAAATTCACTGAACAAAAACAAAGGTTACAGGGGTGTTATAGTTAGGAAATGGAATTAATAAAACCTTTCAAATTTACTGAAAAACCAAAGGTTACAGGGAGGTTATAGTTAGGCTCAGGTTTCACTCATACAAAACCAGTGAAATTCAGCCATTATAGTTAGTGAGCTAACTATAACTCGCTCCCTGCAATGCACTGTTTATGACCTCAGATATTACATCACTCATGAAATGATAAGTGACATCACTGATGACATCTCAAATGACATCACTGATGAAATCATCCAGTGACTGTGAGTGTTTTTGAAAGTTTATGAGTGTTAAATATATATGAAGGTGTATTGGTGAATCACTGGGTATATGAGTGCCTATATGGATGATTCAGTGGATGCGTGACTGACTGTATAAGTGAGTGATTAGGTGTCTCATTAAATGTATGGGTGAGTGACTGGTTATGTGAATGTTTGTGTCAGTTGGTGACTAAGTGGCTGTATAGGCGTGTTAGTGGGTATGTGAGTGGCTGTATGTGTGATTGATTGGTTGTCTGAGTACCTGTATGGGTGTATGAGTGTCTGTGTGGGTGGGTGAGGGGGTGTGTGACTGCCTGTATTGATAAGTGAGTGGGTGAATCAATGGCTGTATGGGTTAATGAGTGTTTGTGTGAGCGGCAGTATGGGTGAGTGAGTGTGTGTATAGCTGTGTGGGTAAGTGAGTTGGTGTGTGAGTAGCTCTATGGGTGACTGACTAAGTGTGTGAGTAGCTGTTTGGGTGTATGAGTGGATATGTCAGTCGCTGTATTAGTGAGCGAGTGGATGTAGGAGTGGCTGTATGGGTGAGTGAGTAGATTTGTGTATAAATCTATGAATCAGTGAGTGGTGTGAAATTACTGGTATGGGTCTGTGAATGGGTTTATGAATGGTTGTGTGAGAGTGGGTGTCTGAAAGGTTGTATGGGGGTGTCAGTGGGTGCATTGGTGATTTTGTAGATGATGTCATTTGAGATGTCATCAGTGATGTCATTGACCATGTCATGAGTGATGTAATATGTGAGGTCATAAGTAGTACATTGCGGGGGCGAGTGAAATCTGAACCTAACTATAATGTTCCTGTAACCTTTGCTTTTTCAGTGAATTTCTAAGGTTTTTTAACTTCTATTTCCTAACTATAACGTCCCTGTAACCTTTGTTTTTTTCAAGGAATTTCTAAGGTTTTTTTAACGTGAAGAAAGTTGCCCATCGCAATGCACAGTGAGGGTGGGGTTGAACACAGGGCCTGGCCTGGCATTGTGCTACCCCATCCAAGCTTGCTGCTCCTGCCCCCCTCCTACTTGCCATCCAATGTCCATGACCCTGGTCCCTCATTACAGCTGTGTGTGCCTGTTGTCGGCCACTGCCCTTCCTGTCTGCCCTAAACAGTTAGCTTGCTGCCCCATCCACCTCCTCCCTACCCTCTGTTGTCTGAGTGTGTACAGCAGTCCTTCCCTCCTGGCCTGCATGGTCCGATGTGCTGCCACTGCCTTCCATATAGCTCGATGTCCCTTCCCACTCCTCCTGCCCTTGGTTCCCCAATTCTATACAGCAGCATTGTCCTCCTGCTTAGCATCTGTGCTTAGCTTGCTGTCCCTAAACTCCTTCCGCCTGTCCTCTGATGTCTGTGTGCATCCCCCTGCTCCCTCCTTTCAACCCACCATATTCCATGGACCTGCCACCCTCCTATCTACTCTGAGTGTTCTGTTGAGCTGCCACAACCCCTCCCACCTCCTTAGCATAGTCAGATGGCTGCTGCATGTCCATGCCACCTCCACCCTGCCTATCCAAGTTCCATGCCCCTATCCCCTCCCACCTGTCCTCCATGGTCCATGTTGCTGCCACTCCCTACTGCCCTCCATGCTCTGTTTTGCTGCAACTGCTTCTCCTGTCTGCCCTGCATGGTCTGTTGTTAAGTCCCTTCCCCTGCCCTCTTATGTCTGTGTCCACCCCCTACCCCTCCCTTATGTCTTCAATAGTCTTTTATGCATGCCCTTGCCCACCATGGCTGTTGTGCTGCACTAACCCTTCCACTTGCCATGCATGGTCTTCTGTTCTGCCACAGCCCCTCCTACCTGCCCTCTGTGGTCAGCTTGCTGCCCCTGACCCCTCCCACTTTCCCTCTGTTGTCTCTGTGTGTGCTATTATAGTCTCACTGTTGCTCTCAATGGTGTGTTGTGCTTCCAGTGCCCATCCCACCTTCCCTCCATGGTCAACGTGCTGCTCCTGCCCTGTCCCTTTGCCACCTGCCCTCCGTTTTCCATGTGCAGACCCCTATCCCCTCCCTCCTGCCTTGTTTGGCCCGCTGTCATTCCCCTGCCCCCTCCCTCCTGGCCTTCATGATCCTTCATGCTGCAACTGTCCCTCCTGTCTGTCCGCTATGGTCAGCTTTTTGCCCTTGCCTCACTCCCTCTGCTCTTTGTTGTCCATATGCATGGCCCTGTTCCCTCCCAATTGCTTTCCATGGTCCGTTTGCTGCACTGATGTACCACTTGCCCTGTGTGATATATTGTGCTGCTGCAACCCTTGACGCCTGCCCTGTAAGGTCAGTTTGGTGCTCCTGCCCATCTCCCTCCTGCCCTCTCTTATCCAAGTCCGTACCCATACCCCATTCCTCCTGCCATCCGTGATCCAATGTACCAAACGTGCCAACATTTTGAACTTGGTAAGTGGGACATTTTGAAAAAGAAACATGGGAAATTGATTTTCCCCATTGACTTACATTAAAAAAGAGGAGATTTTAGGAGGGAGACAAATAAAATAAAGGCCTTTTTGGCTTAAAAACATCAGGAGTCTCCTGCCTGAATCGGGTCTGTTGGCATGTATGTTTGTACTGCCACTGCCTCTTCCTTCTGCCCTCAATGGTCTTTTATATTGCCACAGCCTCTCTTGCCTGTACTGCATAGTTGGCTTGTTAACCCTGCCCCCCTTTTCCCTGCCCTCCATGGTCCGTTGTGCTGCCACTGCCCCCTCCTGCCTGCACAGCGGGGTCAACTTGTTGCCTCTGCACCCCCCTCCATGAGAGGTTCCCATTCCCATAGAAATTATGGTTAGTGCTCTAAACAACTAAAATGAGGACATATTTTCTGAGTTCTCAAATAGCAACAAAGCACTTTTAAATAATTTGCTATCTTTATGTTTTTTTTATCCAGTTGATCACTTGATTATATGTTACACTTAAGGGAGAGGATGTGGTGCTATAGCCTGAGTTGCATACTTTGCAACTGGGGAACCAGGTTCGAGTTTCAGCATCAGCTTGACATCCTGTGATTCTGGGAAATCACTTAATCTCCTCATGCCTAAAACCAAAACGAATGTGTCCTTGTGTAATGTAACTGATGCTCATGCAAAGCACTCCTATACCTTCGGGTCAAGTCTGCGCTTTATAAAACTGCAAAAAAACAAAATAATTAAGTGTTTTGCCCACTTCTATCATTGGGCTACACTTGGGCTACATTTTGGTGATATGTGTACTATATTTGGGCTGGGCTCTTTTTTTCTCCGGTGGCCATTTTGGGAGACTTATTTGTTATGAAGCTCCCTAATTTCATCATTTACTGCAGTATCCTCAGTAGAAAATGCTTTCAGTTTTCTACTTTGATTTCATCAAGATGGCATTCATATGTGCCACACCTTTGGCATAAATTCAGAATGTTAGCACTCTAGTTGCTCATTAGAACACTGCAGTAAAACTGCTGATTGCCAGGGAGTTAACTGGCAGTCTGCTGCTGGTGTTAAAAGTTCATGTTTCAGTCTGCATGTGTTGAAAGCACATGTTTCTGTCTGCATGTCAGAATGTTTTAATGAAATAGAAGAGGATGATATTTGAGAACTCACTTAAAATGTATTCTTATTTTTCTTTCTACAGCACTAACTATAATTTCTATGACAAACTGAACCCCCTCATTTTGTTCCTTTCTAAATTAAATGTTTTAAGTTTTACCACTTTGAATCAATCAACTTGGCTTCAGGCGAGCAACATTTTTGTCATAAATAACACCGTTAGTGCTCTAGTTGTTCTTTAGAACACTCTGGGAGGCTGCAGTAGAACACAAGGGAATCAAGTGGCAGACTTCATTATCATATGGCTGACAAAGATAGTGTGAATTTACAGAGAATAGGCTTTCATTTTAGCTTCTGGAGCAGCGTTCCATAACCTCTATGGGGAAATCATGAGAAAACAGTGTTCTCTCAAACATGATTCTTGAAATCCAAAAAGAAGGCTTTTCCACAGGGTAAAATCACCTTAGAACACACCACAATTCCTAAATTTATTATGGTACCATCAACAGATGATTTATATTGTAACTAAAATCTGTTATCACCCTTTATATGTTCTCCTTTTTGTGACCCTCAAAACCTGCCATTCACTACATTGCATTTCAATAGGGTGCTATCATGTATATTGGTCCGAAGATGGCTGCCAACACTTCCTGGTTGAAGTGTTAGCAGCCAACCAAATTTCAGTAGGATATCAGTAGGACTTTGGGCTCCGAGATATCTATATTATTTAAACCTAAATATCTCTGAAACTACTGAACGATTTACACCAAATTACAAAAAACACGCTCTCTGAACCAACATCTAGCTGTCTGACAAATTTGGTGTAATTCCTTTCTGCGGTTCGGGCTGTAGTCGTGATCAAAAAATGAAAAAAATCCCCATAGACATAACATGGGGAAAACACGTTTTGGGACCCCACTTTTTTCTCGGCCCCGGCTTGACAAATCACCCTGAAACTTTCAATACAGCAGCCGAACCAAAAAAGGGAAGTTTTGTGAAAAATTCTTGAAGATTTAGCAAGCGGCGCCAATGTTTTTGGCAAAACAAAAAACGCTTTTCCTATTGAAACTTTGGTCCTAACTATAAACGGCCCATGACAGATGCACACTCCTCTTGCAGGCAATCTTTATTAAAAGCAGCTCAAACAACTTTGGTGAGTCACAAAATATTTCATTAGTCATATGCTTTTCAAACCTTTTGTTCTTTGATCACTGGACACATGCTCATTATCATCACAAACTTCCTTTAATAGCAATTTTTCCCCCATCGGGCCTCAAGTGATCAATGCATATATGTGTATTTTGAGTTCCAGATACAACTCAGTGGGCTGACGATATCAAGCATGTTGAAACTTCTTTACATTCAATCCAGGGCTTAGTGACTAGCAGAGTCCTTTCCCCAGAGTTCACTGCCGTACCTGCTGTTCCAAATGAGGCCCCAAACATCAAGGCCTTGGACCTGCGTCTCTGTGGTGGTGCGCCTCCATGGCTGGACAGCCTTCTCACATCAAAAGCACAAATGTCCCAAGATGGAGTCACACTCCTCTTGCAGGGTTTAGGGTGGGTATGGGTTTTTGGGTGGCAAGAGTAATTTTAGAGTTTAGGGTGGGTATGGGTATTTGGGAGGCAAGGGAATTTTTAGGGTTTATGGTAGGTATGGGTTTTGGGGTGGCAAGGGAATTTCTAGGGTTTAGGTTTGGTATGGGTTTTGGGGTGGCACAGGTAATTTTAGGGTTTAGAGTGGGTATGGGTTGAGGGTTTGTGGTGTTTTAAGCATATATATATATATATATATATATATATATATATATATATATATATATATATATATATATTATCTACTGGCGGTCGCCAGTAGATAGTTATAGTTAGGACCACGTTTCTATAGGAAAAGCGTTTTTTGATTTGCTTATAACTTTGGCGTCGTTTGACGAATGTTTACGAAATTTTCCAAAAAGTTCCTCTTTTCAGGTCAGCTCCTATCCTGAAAGTTTGGGGGGATTCGTCAAGGGGGGCTAAGAAAAAAGGGGGGTCCCAAAACGTGTTTTCTCCATGCAATTTCCATAGGAAACTTTAGACAAGGCTACAGGTCAAACTGCTGAACGGAATTACGCCAAATTTGGCAGAGAGAAAGGTCTTGGTCCAGAAAGCACAATTTTGTTTTAATGGGGTAAATCCGTTCAGTAGTTTTTGAGAAATATCAAATTTTCCAGATATTGATATTTAAGAATTCTGACATCTGATTGGCTGAGGCATTACGAGCACGAGCGTGCAGCTCATTGGCTGCAAACTGTTAAAACTAGGAAGTGTTGGCAGCCATTTTGTGATTGAGTTGAAAGGCGTAGGGGGAAAAATAAGAGAATAATTGTATAAGAGGGTATAGTAGGAACACTGTGGTGTTAGTTTAAGCAGTCTGTACGGTGCAGAGGCAGGGAGTTTGAATGTTGCGTAGGCCGTGGAAATCACATCCACAGAACAACGGTGCATGGTATTGCGGCAAGGTTGCGTAGGCTCTGGAAATCCCGTCGGGAAAACAATGCGCCGTATTGCGGCAAGCAGTGTGTAGGGTGCACACACAGGTAGTGTGAATGTTGCGTAGGCTGTGGAAATCACGTCCGCAAAACAACAATGCACGGTATTGCAGCAATGTTCAGTAGGCTGTGGAAATCATATCGGGAAAAAACAATGCGCCGTATTGCAGCCTTCCTTTACCTTCCTTTAATATAATGCGCAGTAATGTTTACTTATAATGCGGTGTTCACTTTGATCACGGACAGTGAACAAAATGAACGTTTAATTGGCTGAGGTGTTCCAACAACGAGCTCAATGTTCATTAGCTGCGAACCTTTAAAAGTAAAACTGTTGCCAGCCATTCCCTCCCCCTGCGCGGAGTAGCAAGGACATCTTATTGGCTCACATGTTCCAAGCAGGACCTTCCAGAGGTTAATGTTCATTGGCTGCGAACCATTGAAAGTAGAAGTGTTGCCAGCCATTTCCTCCCCGTCCGCTGAGTAGCAGGGGCATCTGATTGGTTGACGTGTTCCAAGCAGGACTTTCCCAAGCTTAATGTTGATTGGCTGTAAACCATTAAAAGTAGAAGTGTTGCCAGCCATTCCCTCCCCCTCTGCGGAGCATCAGGGACATCTGACTGGGTAATGTGTTCCAAGCAGGACCTTCCCAAGCTTAATGTTCATTGGCTGTGAAGCATTAAAAGTAGAAGTGTTGGCAGCGATTCCCTCCCCCTCTGCCGAACACCATGGACATTTTATTGGCTAAAGTGTTCCGAGTACAAGTTTGCTCATTATTGGCTGGGAACGTTTTACTGTTGTGAAGCGTTTTGTGACGCACTTCAATCGAGTACGGGAAAACAAAGTAGTAGCGGGGAGGGTAGAAACAGTATTAACTCTGTAAAGTGGTCACAAGGTGGTGAACAGGGATTGTGAAGGTAAAAATAGTTTTTTATATATTTTAAGGGCCATTTATATAATTGGCGTGGGGTGTACAAATCACGGCGGGAAAATAACAGAGTGTGTTGCGGTCTTCTTTTTATTAAGTTTGCGGGTAGGATACTTCCCAGTAGCACTATTTACTTATAATGTGGTGTATACTTTTCTGGCGGGGAGGTGTGGTTGCGCAGCAAAAATTTCACTCTAGGTTTGAAACAGTTTTTATTAAGCAAAATAAACTTTCTTCGAAAACTGAAGCTGTATATATCAAAGAGGTGACAAATAAAAACGCAAATCATAAAATATCCCTTAAGCGTGGCCAACCCCTCCCTTTTTTTTTCTGCTATAGTTTGTAAAAGTGTTGCCCCATATTCTTGATAATATAAGAGGGCATGAGTTACTTTTAGATAAAGTAGAAAAGAAGTGCTACAAGAAACACTCCCGCACTACATCATCTCAGGTCACAAGAAGAATAACAAGTAAAAAACTGATAAACACAAATGACTTTATATTACATAGAAATGTCCGCTTCATCATTTTTTACAATTTCTATTCTGTAGAACTCTGGAAAGTTCAGTTGTAGTGCTTAGAGGTCGCTCACTGATCCGCTAACAGATCACGGACTCCTTTAAGAACATATAGGATAGTAGTAATATATACACTACCATTCCTATCAATTCTATAGGGAGAACGAGAATAGGAACCACAACAGAGAAAAACAGAAATACCAAAAAATCATTCAAAAATGTAGGGTTTATCAAAGGCATTCAGTAACAAAGTGTCTATGCAAACAATCTTTTTTTAAACTGCAATTTCGAAAAATATTCTCACTGTAAAAATATCTGATCAAGTAAGTTATAAAGGTCAGTAAGTTGTATTTCAGATGGTTTACTCCTGGCGGCGACAAATCTCCAATTCCTGTTGTGTGAAAATATGGCACTCTACGACAATATAGAGAGTGACACTGATGCCACACAAAAAGGAAAAGGAAAATAAAGTCATGAACACAAAACAAGATCAATAACCAAATACTTTCCAGCGGTGAATATGTTCAGAGCTTCTTTTATCCGGGACTTCAAAATCTTTCAACTTCGCGCCGATGGGTCATAAACTCCTCTGAGATCATAATGACTGTGAATATTACAATATACATACTCACACTATATGATCCCAAGGGGGAAACAGAGTAAGAACCAGAAGCTGCTGACGTTACATATAAATCTTTAGTCTTCGCGCCGACGGGTCATAAACTCCTCTGAGATCACAATGACTGTTAATATTTTAATATACATATTAACAGTATATGATCCCAAGGGGGAAACAGAGTAAAAACCAGAAGCTGCTGACGTTACATATAAATCTTTAGTCTTCGCGCCAACGGGTCATAAACTTCTCTGAGATCATAATGGGTGGTTAATATAATATACATAATCTCACTATATGATCCCACAGAGGAAACAGAGTAAAAATCAGAAGCTGCTGACGTTACATATAAATCTTTAGTCTTCGCGCCCACGGGTCACCAACACCTCTGAGGTCAAGTACAGTGTCAATACTATAATATACAAAGTCACAGTATATGATCTCAAAAGAGCCAGAAAAGGAACAATGTTTGCTGTATTATGTCTGTTTCTGAAAACAAACTGCTGACGTTACATATAAATGGCAAAAAAAAACAATAACACTTTTTTCTAAATACAAATGTTTAAATATTGACAAATAGCTACGTATTATAAATATCTACTATGCCATAATCAAACAACTTACAAATCTGGAATATGTTTGGTTGCCGCAAAACAAGAATCCGACGCTAGAAAAGGGAACGTGCATCACAGAATGGACACGCATAAACGAAACTAATCAAACAATGGGTGTGGTTTATATACTTTTTGGTTACTGAGTAGTCTATGGAAGGAAGATGCGGCTCTGCCCATTTATATGTCACGTTTTACAGTTGACACGTGCTCACGTTTTCACTGTTTAACTTGTGCACGTGTTGGGAAAAGTTACAAAATGTGAAGCGGTAAAGGTTTCGATTTCGATCCTAACACGTATAAGGTCCTTAATATGTACATACGTTGGAGAGCTTAAAAACTGTTACCCGGCAAACCGTGTCATTTCCATTCGCATGACTACAAACATCTATTAATTGCCGTAATTCTAAATAGAAGATATAAAAAAAATTATCGTTCTGAATAGGAAAAAAAAAATACATGCTAATATTTCTCATCACTATGGTTCTAAATTTAAAAAATGCCAGCATTTGTAAAGCGTACAGCTTCCCCCGGAAACGTGTGCCGGCGCTCGGGGACGTCAGGAACATTAAGCAAGGTGTTGCCCAGAGTGACATAGTGGTGGGCTAACGTGCCGCTGGAGCCGGGAATCAAACTGTGAACGCTGTTGTTCGAAATCAGGTATCATAGCTGCTGCGTCACACATTTTCCACACGTAAATGTTAATTAGTGCTAATTAAGTTTTAAACATTGTTAAATTATATAAATTGGTACAGTTAGTTTTTCACTACAAAAAGTATGCACGTCTTTTTAAAATTTACTTAAAAACAATATAGGTTTCAGGGACATTGTAGTTACAAATTAGCATTTATAAAACTTTTCAAATTCACTAAAAAAAACATAGGTTTTACACACGTTACAGTTAGAAATTAGCATTTAAAAAACCTTTGAAATTCACTGAAAAAACCATAGGTTTTACAGACGTTATAGTTAGAAAATAGCATTTAAAAAACCTTTGAAATTCACTGAAAAAACCATAGGTTTCAGGGACGTTATAGTTAGCTGGACATTTCACTCGTACAAAACCATAGAAATTCCACCGTTATAGTTAGTTCAGCTAAGTATAACTCGCGCCCCGTAATGCACATATTACATCATTCATGGCATGGTCAGTGACATCACTGATAACATCACTGATGACATCTCAAATCACATCACTGATGACATCACTGATGACATCATCGAGTGACTGTGTGTTTCTGTAAAGTTTAAATATGTTTTATATATATGGCAAGGTGTATTGAAGAATGAGTGGGTGTATAAGTGTCTGGATGGAGGATTTAGGAGGTGTGTGACTGATTGTATAAGTGACTGATTAAACCTGTCTTACTGAATGCATGGGTTAGTGACTAAACTGTGTGAATGTCTGTATCAGTCTGTCTGTTGTTGTGTAAGCTGCTACATGGGTTGGTCAGTAGCTACATGAGTGTCTATATGGGTTATTGATTGTTTGATTGAGTATTTGTATGGGGGACTGAGTGTGTGTGTGGGTGGGTTGGTGGTGTGTGACTCTGTGCATAGATGTGTGAGTGGTTGATTCACTGGGTGTATGGGTTGAAGAGTGTATGTGGAAACAGCTGTATGGGTGGGTGAGTGTGTGTATGGGTGTGTTGGTGAGTGAATGGATGTCTCAGTGGTACATGAGTGAATAACTACATATGTAAAAGGCAGTATATGTGAGTGATGGTGTATATAAATAACTATATGTGAGAGTGAGTGATTGTGAGAGTGGCATGTATGGATGAGTCTGTACTTGTTTCAGTGATTACATAAGAGAGTAAGTATGCGTTACTGTCTGTATGAATTAGTGAGGTGGTGTGTGTATAACTGTATAGGTGAGTAAATGGGAGTGTGATTGATTCTTTGCATGAGTGACTAGGTGTGTGAGTAACTCCATGGATGAGTGGCGGTGTATGAGTGTCTGAATAGGTGTATGAGTGCATATGATAGTGTTGTATTGATGAGTAACTGCATGTATAAGTGATTGTATGGGTGAATGAGTGGATGTGTGTGCAGACCAAGGAATCAGTGAGTGAGTATGTAGTAACTGGTATTGATGTGTGGATGGTTTCGAAAATGTTGGTCTGTACTTTACAGTGGGTGTATTAAAGGAGATATTAGGGTGTGATGAGGTGCATCAGATTATCACATGGATGATGTCATCAGTGATGTCATCAGTGATGTGATTTGAGATGTCATCAGTGATGTTATCAGTGATGTCACTGACCATGCCATGAATGATGTAATATGTGACATCATGAGCAGTGCATTGCGGGGGCGTAAGTTATACTTAGCTGAACTAACTATAACGGTGGAATTTCTATGGTTTTGTACGAGTGAAATGTCCAGCTACCTATAACGTCCCTGAAACCTATGGTTTTTTCAGTGAATATATATATATATATATATCAACCCCACTCCTGTTTGCAACGCTCAAAACAAAGGCACTGACACGCTGTGAGAGATTTTCATAATTTATTCAAGGAAGGCTCTTGACGCGTTTCGGTGGTAAGACCACATTGCTCACACAGCGTAGACACCATTCCAGAGTTGTTTTATACTGTCATGGTAACCATGTTGCAAACATGGACAGGAAAGAAATGCTACGACAATTCTTATGCCTGTTACAAACACAGAGCAATGCTTAAATTAACAAATCATTGAATGTCATATGTTCAAATGTAATGCAAGTGCTAATGTGGTGGTACCTATTAGACATCAAATAAGATGGACAATCAGATAGGATCCAAAATTAATTGTGAAATAGTAGGTGAAAATACTAAATCTGAGTATACCTGACCCCTAGTGGGTATTTATTCAGTACATTTATAGATGGAGGATTTTCAACTTGCTGGGGTACTAAGCAGTACATTTACGTGCCAAACTGCCAGACTGGACCCTCCAATCTAACTCATACAATCTTAGAAATCATACGAAGACCACCTTAGTTTAAATCATCATTGCTCGTAAACACTATACTGACGCAATGTCACATTTAAAGTTGTACAAAAGAAAACTAACAGAACTTGAAAAACAGCCAAAATAACCATGACATAAATTCTATATCTTTAACTAGGGCAAACTGCTAATGGCTACTAAAGAATGGTAAGGATGTTTACAAATGCAAATATAAATCTTCATCTCAATTTAATCCATGCAGAACTTTACTATTCAGAATTAATATGTATCGTGATTTCAGTCTCCTAAGTTGTAGCTCTCTATTCCCTCCTCTTGAATTCTTTGAGATACAGTTGATGACAAAGTAAACCAATTCCTTGGCATTACCCCCAAGAAGCTCATGTATATGACGTGCAACGGGGTAGGTCTTGTCAACATTGGCTATGGACCGTAGGTGCTGTAGTATTCCAACATGTATTATGTGGATGGTGCTCCCTACGTACAATTTCGGACATGAACACTGTAGTGCATAGACCACATATTCACTTCTATATTTGAAAGCCCCACGTACGGTTATGGGAATGTTGCGTAAGGGTGTCTGAATAAACTTAGTGTTCTGCCCATAGCGGCAGGCTTTCATCTGAAGCCCTTTTGAAAACTCGGACTACCCTTGAGTCAAACATCACCTGGGTTCTTTTGGGGGCAATTCTGCACCAATTCATGTTGCATCGATTTTGCCCGTCTGAAAGACATTAATGGAGTTTGCGGTATGCTATTACCAATACCTGGATCACTCCTAATGAGTTTCCTATGTCTAAGCAGAATACCCCTAAGTCTGTGATGGTACGTAGAGTATCCTGTGATAAATATAGTCTGACTGATATCTCCTACAGGTAACTCCTTTTCTGACAGAATAGTAAATCCTCTCTCTTAACAGCATTAGCCTTCTTCTTGGCTGAGTGAAGTATTGTCTCACTATACCCTCTCAGACGGAGCCTTTCATTTAGTTCCTCTTGTATCCCTTTAAGTGTGTCATCATTACTGCAATTACGCTTCATGTGGAGATTTTCCGCATAGGGAATACTATTTTTGAGTTTGGTCAGGTGGAAACTGCTAGTGTGCAGTATGGAATTACCTGATGTAGGTTTCGTAAAAGTCTTTGTGTGCATTTTATTGTCCTTCACATCCACAGCTAAATCCAAAACATTTACCTCCTCCCTACTTATGTTACTAATAAAGGAGTGTTGTGTAGGTCCTATATAACCTATACAGGATCTGCGCGTTTGGATAACATATACTGTGGGATTGGTGGCAGACTGATTCCATGCACCCCCACCGGATACGTTAGCCTGTCTGTATCAGCTAGCTCACAGTGGCACTATAATCTCCTCTTACCAAGGAGAGAATAGATTCTGGCAACCTCAGAACATGACAACCCTGATCCCTCAGGATCGTGGAAACAATATACTACCTTTCGCTCAGTCACTCGTGCTCACTTAGTTTGTCTCAGAGAGATACACAGAATAAACAGGCTGGGCGTTTTCAATAAGAATTTATTGAACAGTTGTTATTCTAGTGTAGAATAGATGAGCTGCAACAACCATTAGTCAGTAGCAGAGATGTATGATAAGAAACACTACGTAGGTAAAAGGATGGTAAAGCTCTACCATCTTGCAATAATCATGAATACGTACAAATATATAAAACACATGATAAGAATGTTAAACTGTGAGTAAGGGGAAGCCTTTTGGTGCCTCTGCCGAGATATTGCATCAAGGAATGGGACCTAACGGGTAAGCGTGAGACGCTAGCGGAGCTGTGTTGGGAGGGGTTTGGGATTGGAGCATCGAACCTAGGCTCTTCGAAAGGGACCTTGGGGAGGAAGGTTCTTCCCGATCCCACCCGATATTTTCTGCAGTGCACATTCACATCAGGAGATCACATCAACCTCGTTCTTAGAGGATACAAACATTTAAAGGCATAGGTCCGGTAAACACAGTTGGGAAGAGTAAACTGTTGTGATAACAGACATTAGGAGCAGAGATATTGAAAATAATAGAAGGGTGTGTTTGATGCCCATGCACACCTCCGACAGTATGACACAGGGATAACTAGAGTCCTAAAGGATCAACATGGCAGATAGAAGGATGTTAAGGTCCCAGAGGGGCAGTGAACTGTTCAATGATGAAAGAGCAACAAATGGCAAAACAATGACAAAACAGGCGGAAGAGACAAAAATAACTCCCAGCACTATTGTCAGAGAGCTCGAACAGACTCGGTTAATAGAATTAAGCAAATGGTGGGAAATTACATCACTCCAAAAGCATATTGAACACAAAAGAATTCCAAGAGTGTTGAGAAAACTAATATTGCCCACCCTGAATGATCTAGATGAAGATCTCATTAAAAAACGGTAGAAAGATACCAACAAATGTTCATTTAAACTAATGTGAACATTAATTTTAAACACAGAAAGAAATTTGGAGCAAGCAATTAAAAGAATTAAAGAGATTTAACAAGAGCTGGAGAAACGTGCTGTCACAGAAGAAATAACTAAATCATTTGAACAAATGGAAAATAAGATAAACAAATATGAGGCTGAAGTAGAGAAGAGCAAGGCAAGAAAGTTTAATCAAGATTTGATCGATTATGCCAGTAGGTTTATATATACCATCACTCATAAATATGATGGTTTGAGGCAAGGAACAACGATTGACAAGACTTTAGAAAACAGGGGAAAGTCAAAAATGTCAGCAGACGGCTCTGAATTGAGCTCAATGGACGAGGAAACAAATCTGGCAAGTTTGGATTTTTCCGGAGAGCTATGCTTGGTCCGCATGAGCACGAGACAAAGAGGAAGGGGGAAAAGACCAACAAGGAAGATGCAGGGGCAGAAGGAGAACAAAACCAAAAGGTGCAGAGGAAGGTGGAAAATCAAGAGCAGATGATGACAGGAAAAAGCAAACCTTGAAAAGAATCTGATGAAAAAAAACCTAATCATCAGCCTTTACTCAAAAACCCTGAATGAAAACTAAATACGACCCCTTAATAAAGGGCTATCCTTCTGCCCAGATTCCGAAGCGGACATAGCCAATCTAAGAATCGACCTTTACAAATTTTCCTGAAAACTGAAGCTGAAGAAACACTTTCTGACACATCCCCCCCCACGAGTGAGGGCAACAAGTTCAAAGAGTAAATCCATGATAACAATAAATTAATTACCATGTTTGAGAACATTAGCAACTCTGGAAAGTGAATCAGACGGAATGGAGGAAATGGACAAACCTGGTGAAATGACAGATGAGCAACTATGTATGACAATGGGCATAGAAACAGGAGAAGGAGGAGATAGTGGTCTTAAACCACAATCGACATTCTGCCCACAATTACCTCCTGGCAATAAAGTTGACCTTTTTTAGGAAATGTTTATCGAGGACTTGAATTGGCTATTCCGGAAAAACACAACCAAAAGAAGACAAAATATCACTCCTGGAGTAAAAGCGGCCATCAAAGAACTCAGAGAAGACACGCAAGTTATAATAAAGGCATCTGATGAAGGTAGGTCCCCGGGGCTACGGATGGCCTGAGGAGGGGGGCCACGCAGTCCCCCTTCTTGTTTTAAAAATAAATAAATTGTTGCAGGCCCCGGGGGATGGGGTCCCCGGGGCGAATACGAAATAATAGAAGTGGGCGGTTTTTTTCCCATCAAAGTTTGGAGTCGCGACCCCAGCGCGGGCCCCAGTGTAAACGCAATGGGTGCGGCCCCCCAGTGTAAATGCGATGGGTGCGTGGCTCTCAGCGCGGCCCCCAGTGTAAACGCAATGGGTGAGCGGCTCTCAGCGCGGCCGCCAGTGTAAACGCTATGGGTGAGCGGCTCTCAGCGCGGCCGCCAGTGTAAACGCGATGGGTGCGCGGCTCTCAGCGCGGCCCCCCAGTGTAAACGCGATGGGTGCGCAGCTCTCAGCGCGGCCACCAGTGTAAACACGAAGGGTGCGCGGCTCTCAGCACGGCCCCAGTGTAAACGCGATGGGTGCGCGGATGTCAGCGCGGCCCCTCCCCGGTGTAATCGCGATGGGTGCGCGACTCCAACCAAATGTTTAAAAAAAGATATATATATTTTATCTAAAGTTAGGTTATATGTTGGGTTATTGGGTGGCTCTAAAAAGAGCCCTTGTTTTCATTGTGAGTTTGTTGTAGCTACATGTAAGTGCGGATGCAGAGCTTCAGGTTGTTTAGAAAGACTCTGTTTCCTTTATCTGTGAAGTGTACTCCATCACTTCTGTAGATGCCATCCATATCAAAACGTAGATTGTTGTTATAGTTGGAGCCCATCCTATGGTCTCTGAGGTAAGCAGAAACAGCTTTATTGACATTCTTTCTAGCTTTCTCAATCTGTGGACAGAATTGATTGGACCACTTCCATTTCTGTCTTTGTCATATGTTAGAGTATACAAAGACAGTTTGAGGTAAAAGCAACATCAATTGGGCAAAGGTGTCCTTCATTAGCATTTCCAAACCTACCCCAGTCAATGTGCCTAGGTCATTGCCACCACAGTGCACAATCATGAGGTCAGGGGGTTGGAGATGTAAAAAGGTTTTAACCAAAGGCATCAATTGGTGCCACTTTAATCCTCTCTGTGCAATCCATTTAATGTTCACATTTTGCAAAGCTAGGTCTTTGTCAATACCTGTGCGTTCAGCATACCTTTTGCACCAGAAAATAATAATAATAATTAAAAAAAAATTTTTTTTAAATTAATATAGTTTTGCTAAGTATAAATTATTCTTAACCTTTGTTTAATATATATATATATATATATATATATATGTATATTATCTACTGGCGGTCGCCAGTAGATAGTTATAGTTACAACCTATTATCCATAGGAAATCGGCGACATTCTATTTGAAATAACTCTCTTGCCGGTTGACGTATCTTCGCAAAATTTTCAAACTTTGTGGCCCGCTCCGGTCCGCTCCTACCCTGAAAGTCTCGGGGGATTCGTCAAGCAGGGGCCGAGAAAAAGGGGGTCCCAAAACGCGTTTTCCCCATGCATTTTTCCATAGGAAACTTTAGACACGGCTACACCCGAACTGCTGAACGGAATTACACCAAATTTGGCAAAGAGGTAGTTCTTGGTTCAGAAAGAACCCTTTTTGTTAAATGGTGTAAATCCGTTCAGTAGTTGCTGAGAAAATGAAAAGTAAAAAAGATAGTGATATCTAGGGCCGCGGATCCTCCCGAGCACGAGCTTTATGTTAATTGGCTGTCAACACTCCAAACCAGGAAGTGTTGGCAGCCATTTTGTCCCTCGGTAGAACCGAGGGACAGAAACAAGTGCGCAAAGCGCACAAAGGGGGCAGGGTAGAAACACCCTGACCCCCTAGGTCTGCTCAGGGGGTCCCACAAGGACCCCCTGGGCAAAATTTTTTTTTTTTTAAAAATCGGCAGGATGCGCTCAGGGAGCGCGAACCCTGCCGAAAAAAAAAAAATCGAAGCGCGGTCTCCCGCGCTTCGATGTTAATTGGCCCCCGGGTGGGCCAAGTCCCGGGGGCATGCTGGGGGGGGGTTAATTTTATGTGTGGGGGCCTCTAAGGGCCCCCCAAGCCCGGGGACCACCACCCCCCGGGGCCTTATGTATAATGGTGCGGGAGGGCTCTGAGCCCTCCCGCAGCCCCGGGGACCACCACCTCCCCGGGGCTTCTTTTTTTAAATTAAAAACCTGTGTGGGGGCTCCAGCCCCCACACGCCCGAGGACCACCACCTCCCCGGGGCACTAAGAAAAATTAAAATGGGGGTCCGTTTTGGACCCCCAAGCCCCGGGGACCACGACCTCCCCGGGGCTTTCAAAATGTAGGGAGAGGGGCCGCGCGGCCCCTCCTGGAGCCCTTGATGGCCCTGGGGACCACCACCCCCCAGGGCCGGCTCCTGCAGTGTCCCGGGGTGCCTACCCCCGGGACACTGCTGTTTGCAATGACAGGACGGGAGCCTCGCGGCTCCCGTCCTGTCATTGCAAACTTGCTTTGGATATTGGAACAGAGAGCAGGAAACCTGCTCTCTCTTCCAATATCCAAAGCACATTGCTTTTCCACATGGGGAGCAGCATGTTAGCTGCTCCCCATGTGTAAAAGCAATGCCGGCTCCCGTAGGACACGGGGAGCCGGCGGGACTGTGGGGGGTTTGGGGACCCCCCCACAGTCCCCAACGAGAGGCCAGGCCCCGGGGGATGGGGTCCCCGGGGCCATAAGAGGCCACGGAGGGGGGCCACGCAGCCCCCCTCCCCAAAGTAACAAAAAAAAAAAAAAAAAAAAAGTGCAAGGCCGGCCCCGTGGGATGGGGTACCCGGGGCCTTAAATGGCCTGAGGAGGGGGGCCACGCAGCCCCCCTCCAAATAAAAAAAAAAGAGGCCATGCCCCGGGGGATGGGGTCCCCGGGGCCAATACAGGCCCAGGGAAGGGGGGCCATGCGGCCCCCTTCCCGTTTTTTTTTTTTTTATTTTAATTAAAAAAAAAGGGGTAAGGCCCTGGGGGATGGGGTCCCCAGGGCCTAAAAATAGGAAAAAGGAAGGGGAGCCACACAGCCCCCCTTCAGGGGAAAAAAAACAAACAAAAAAAAAACCGATCGGGCCCGTAGGCCCCGCCCCCTTCCTTCACCACTCTGCAAACGCGCCCCCTGGCGCGTTTGCAGAGGGGGAATGAATTCCCCTTGAATACTGGGGGTCCCTGGGGGCCAACTAGCCCACCAGGAACCTCCAGTATGCGCCAGGGGGCTGCCTTGCAGAGAGGTGTACAGAGGCCACGCCCCTTTTACACCTCTCTGCAACGCAGCTCTTTGGCACTTTTGGAGGTATATGGTGGGCTAGATGCACCCCAGGGACCCTCAGGATTCAAGGGGAGTTAATCCCCCGACTTAAAACGCGCCACGGGGCGCGTTTGCACAGTGGTGAAGGGAGGGCGGGGCTTCAGGTGACATGTGTGCAAACAGGCCCCGTGGCGCGTTTTAAGATGGGGAATTAAATCCTCTTCAATCCTGAGGGTCCCTGGGGGCCAACTAGCCCAACAGGTACGTCCAGAAAGCGCCACAGAGCTGCGTTGCAGAGAGGTGTAAAAAGGGGTGTGGCCTCTGTACATGTCTCTGCAACGCAGCCCCTGGCGCATACTGGAGGTTCCTGGTGGGCTAGTTGGCCCGTAGGGACCCTCATGATTCAAGGGGACTTAATCCCCCAACTTAAAACGCGCCACGGGGCGCGTTTGCACAGATGTCACCTCAGGCCCCGCCCCCTCCCTTCACCATTGTGCAAATATTCCTCTAAAATCAGCCGAAATACGAATTCTGATTTACTCACCTGTTATCAGGAGAGACCTCAGTGCTGCATCTTTCAGCCCAGTACTGATCCTCAAAAGTAATTTTAACCGTACTTACCAGTAACTTGAATTTCCTTCCATAGGATATCATTGCCTGCTTTTTGCTGAAAAAGTTTCTAAGTGTTGATTTTTGAAACATACAAATATTCCTCTAAAATCAGCCGAAATCCGAATTCTGATTTACTCACCTGTTATCAGGAGAGACCTCAGTGATGCATCTTTCAGCCCAGTACTGGTCCTGAAAAGTAATTTTAACCGTACTTACCAGTAACTTGAATTTCCTTCCATAGGCTAACATTGACTGGTTTCACTTGGAAATTCTTCTAAGTGTGGAGTTTTGGAACTTTAAAATATTCCTCTAAAATCAGCCGAAATCCGAATTCCGATTTACTCACCTGTTATCAGGAGAGACCTCAGTGCTGCATCTTTCAGCCCAGTACTGGTCCTGAAAAGTAATTTTAACCGTACTTACCAGTAACTTGAATTTCCTTCATAGGCTAACATTGACTGGTTTCACTTGGAAATTCTTCTAAGTGTGGAGTTTTGGAACTTTAAAATATTCCTCTAAAATCAGCCGAAATACGAATTCCGATTTACTCACCTGTTATCAGGAGAGACCTCAGTGCTGCATCTTTCAGCCCAGTACTGATCCTCAAAAGTAATTTTAACCGTACTTACCGGTAACTTGAATTTCCTTCATAGGCTAACATTGACTGGTTTCACTTGGAAATTCTTCTAAGTGTGGAGTTTTGGAACTTTAAAATATTCCTCTAAAATCAGCCGAAATACGAATTCCGATTTACTCACCTGTTATCAGGAGAGACCTCAGTGCTGCATCTTTCAGCCCAGTACTGATCCTCAAAAGTAATTTTAACCGTACTTACCAGTAACTTGAATTTCCTTCCATAGGATATCATTGCCTGCTTTTTGCTGAAAAAGTTTCTAAGTGTTGATTTTTGAAACATACAAATATTCCTCTAAAATCAGCCGAAATCCGAATTCTGATTTACTCACCTGTTATCAGGAGAGACCTCAGTGATGCATCTTTCAGCCCAGTACTGGTCCTGAAAAGTAATTTTAACCGTACTTACCAGTAACTTGAATTTCCTTCATAGGCTAACATTGACTGGATTCACTTGGAAATTCTTCTAAGTGTGGAGTTTTGGAACTTTAAAATATTCCTCTAAAATCAGCCGAAATACGAATTCCGATTTACTCACCTGTTATCAGGAGAGACCTCAGTGCTGCATCTTTCAGCCCAGTACTGATCCTCAAAAGTAATTTTAACCGTACTTACCGGTAACTTGAATTTCCTTCATAGGCTAACATTGACTGGTTTCACTTGGAAATTCTTCTAAGTGTGGAGTTTTGGAACTTTAAAATATTCCTCTAAAATCAGCCGAAATACGAATTCCGATTTACTCACCTGTTATCAGGAGAGACCTCAGTGCTGCATCTTTCAGCCCAGTACTGATCCTCAAAAGTAATTTTAACCGTACTTACCAGTAACTTGAATTTCCTTCCATAGGATATCATTGCCTGCTTTTTGCTGAAAAAGTTTCTAAGTGTTGATTTTTGAAACATACAAATATTCCTCTAAAATCAGCCGAAATCCGAATTCTGATTTACTCACCTGTTATCAGGAGAGACCTCAGTGATGCATCTTTCAGCCCAGTACTGGTCCTGAAAAGTAATTTTAACCGTACTTACCAGTAACTTGAATTTCCTTCATAGGCTAACATTGACTGGATTCACTTGGAAATTCTTCTAAGTGTGGAGTTTTGGAACTTTAAAATATTCCTCTAAAATCAGCCGAAATACGAATTCCGATTTACTCACCTGTTATCAGGAGAGACCTCAGTGCTGCATCTTTCAGCCCAGTACTGATCCTCAAAAGTAATTTTAACCGTACTTACCGGTAACTTGAATTTCCTTCATAGGCTAACATTGACTGGTTTCACTTGGAAATTCTTCTAAGTGTGGAGTTTTGGAACTTTAAAATATTCCTCTAAAATCAGCCGAAATACGAATTCCGATTTACTCACCTGTTATCAGGAGAGACCTCAGTGCTGCATCTTTCAGCCCAGTACTGATCCTCAAAAGTAATTTTAACCGTACTTACCAGTAACTTGAATTTCCTTCCATAGGATATCATTGCCTGCTTTTTGCTGAAAAAGTTTCTAAGTGTTGATTTTTGAAACATACAAATATTCCTCTAAAATCAGCCGAAATCCGAATTCTGATTTACTCACCTGTTATCAGGAGAGACCTCAGTGATGCATCTTTCAGCCCAGTACTGGTCCTGAAAAGTAATTTTAACCGTACTTACCAGTAACTTGAATTTCCTTCATAGGCTAACATTGACTGGATTCACTTGGAAATTCTTCTAAGTGTGGAGTTTTGGAACTTTAAAATATTCCTCTAAAATCAGCCGAAATACGAATTCCGATTTACTCACCTGTTATCAGGAGAGACCTCAGTGCTGCATCTTTCAGCCCAGTACTGATCCTCAAAAGTAATTTTAACCGTACTTACCGGTAACTTGAATTTCCTTCATAGGCTAACATTGACTGGTTTCACTTGGAAATTCTTCTAAGTGTGGAGTTTTGGAACTTTAAAATATTCCTCTAAAATCAGCCGAAATACGAATTCCGATTTACTCACCTGTTATCAGGAGAGACCTCAGTGCTGCATCTTTCAGCCCAGTACTGATCCTCAAAAGTAATTTTAACCGTACTTACCGGTAACTTGAATTTCCTTCATAGGCTAACATTGACTGGTTTCACTTGGAAATTCTTCTAAGTGTGGAGTTTTGGAACTTTAAAATATTCCTCTAAAATCAGCCGAAATACGAATTCCGATTTACTCACCTGTTATCAGGAGAGACCTCAGTGCTGCATCTTTCAGCCCAGTACTGATCCTCAAAAGTAATTTTAACCGTACTTACCAGTAACTTGAATTTCCTTCCATAGGATATCATTGCCTGCTTTTTGCTGAAAAAGTTTCTAAGTGTTGATTTTTGAAACATACAAATATTCCTCTAAAATCAGCCGAAATCCGAATTCTGATTTACTCACCTGTTATCAGGAGAGACCTCAGTGATGCATCTTTCAGCCCAGTACTGGTCCTGAAAAGTAATTTTAACCGTACTTACCAGTAACTTGAATTTCCTTCATAGGCTAACATTGACTGGATTCACTTGGAAATTCTTCTAAGTGTGGAGTTTTGGAACTTTAAAATATTCCTCTAAAATCAGCCGAAATACGAATTCCGATTTACTCACCTGTTATCAGGAGAGACCTCAGTGCTGCATCTTTCAGCCCAGTACTGATCCTCAAAAGTAATTTTAACCGTACTTACCGGTAACTTGAATTTCCTTCATAGGCTAACATTGACTGGTTTCACTTGGAAATTCTTCTAAGTGTGGAGTTTTGGAACTTTAAAATATTCCTCTAAAATCAGCCGAAATACGAATTCCGATTTACTCACCTGTTATCAGGAGAGACCTCAGTGCTGCATCTTTCAGCCCAGTACTGATCCTCAAAAGTAATTTTAACCGTACTTACCAGTAACTTGAATTTCCTTCCATAGGATATCATTGCCTGCTTTTTGCTGAAAAAGTTTCTAAGTGTTGATTTTTGAAACATACAAATATTCCTCTAAAATCAGCCGAAATCCGAATTCTGATTTACTCACCTGTTATCAGGAGAGACCTCAGTGATGCATCTTTCAGCCCAGTACTGGTCCTGAAAAGTAATTTTAACCGTACTTACCAGTAACTTGAATTTCCTTCATAGGCTAACATTGACTGGATTCACTTGGAAATTCTTCTAAGTGTGGAGTTTTGGAACTTTAAAATATTCCTCTAAAATCAGCCGAAATACGAATTCCGATTTACTCACCTGTTATCAGGAGAGACCTCAGTGCTGCATCTTTCAGCCCAGTACTGATCCTCAAAAGTAATTTTAACCGTACTTACCGGTAACTTGAATTTCCTTCATAGGCTAACATTGACTGGTTTCACTTGGAAATTCTTCTAAGTGTGGAGTTTTGGAACTTTAAAATATTCCTCTAAAATCAGCCGAAATACGAATTCCGATTTACTCACCTGTTATCAGGAGAGACCTCAGTGCTGCATCTTTCAGCCCAGTACTGATCCTCAAAAGTAATTTTAACCGTACTTACCAGTAACTTGAATTTCCTTCCATAGGATATCATTGCCTGCTTTTTGCTGAAAAAGTTTCTAAGTGTTGATTTTTGAAACATACAAATATTCCTCTAAAATCAGCCGAAATCCGAATTCTGATTTACTCACCTGTTATCAGGAGAGACCTCAGTGATGCATCTTTCAGCCCAGTACTGGTCCTGAAAAGTAATTTTAACCGTACTTACCAGTAACTTGAATTTCCTTCATAGGCTAACATTGACTGGATTCACTTGGAAATTCTTCTAAGTGTGGAGTTTTGGAACTTTAAAATATTCCTCTAAAATCAGCCGAAATACGAATTCCGATTTACTCACCTGTTATCAGGAGAGACCTCAGTGCTGCATCTTTCAGCCCAGTACTGATCCTCAAAAGTAATTTTAACCGTACTTACCGGTAACTTGAATTTCCTTCATAGGCTAACATTGACTGGTTTCACTTGGAAATTCTTCTAAGTGTGGAGTTTTGGAACTTTAAAATATTCCTCTAAAATCAGCCGAAATACGAATTCCGATTTACTCACCTGTTATCAGGAGAGACCTCAGTGCTGCATCTTTCAGCCCAGTACTGATCCTCAAAAGTAATTTTAACCGTACTTACCAGTAACTTGAATTTCCTTCCATAGGATATCATTGCCTGCTTTTTGCTGAAAAAGTTTCTAAGTGTTGATTTTTGAAACATACAAATATTCCTCTAAAATCAGCCGAAATCCGAATTCTGATTTACTCACCTGTTATCAGGAGAGACCTCAGTGATGCATCTTTCAGCCCAGTACTGGTCCTGAAAAGTAATTTTAACCGTACTTACCAGTAACTTGAATTTCCTTCATAGGCTAACATTGACTGGATTCACTTGGAAATTCTTCTAAGTGTGGAGTTTTGGAACTTTAAAATATTCCTCTAAAATCAGCCGAAATACGAATTCCGATTTACTCACCTGTTATCAGGAGAGACCTCAGTGCTGCATCTTTCAGCCCAGTACTGATCCTCAAAAGTAATTTTAACCGTACTTACCGGTAACTTGAATTTCCTTCATAGGCTAACATTGACTGGTTTCACTTGGAAATTCTTCTAAGTGTGGAGTTTTGGAACTTTAAAATATTCCTCTAAAATCAGCCGAAATACGAATTCCGATTTACTCACCTGTTATCAGGAGAGACCTCAGTGCTGCATCTTTCAGCCCAGTACTGATCCTCAAAAGTAATTTTAACCGTACTTACCAGTAACTTGAATTTCCTTCCATAGGATATCATTGCCTGCTTTTTGCTGAAAAAGTTTCTAAGTGTTGATTTTTGAAACATACAAATATTCCTCTAAAATCAGCCGAAATCCGAATTCTGATTTACTCACCTGTTATCAGGAGAGACCTCAGTGATGCATCTTTCAGCCCAGTACTGGTCCTGAAAAGTAATTTTAACCGTACTTACCAGTAACTTGAATTTCCTTCATAGGCTAACATTGACTGGATTCACTTGGAAATTCTTCTAAGTGTGGAGTTTTGGAACTTTAAAATATTCCTCTAAAATCAGCCGAAATACGAATTCCGATTTACTCACCTGTTATCAGGAGAGACCTCAGTGCTGCATCTTTCAGCCCAGTACTGATCCTCAAAAGTAATTTTAACCGTACTTACCGGTAACTTGAATTTCCTTCATAGGCTAACATTGACTGGTTTCACTTGGAAATTCTTCTAAGTGTGGAGTTTTGGAACTTTAAAATATTCCTCTAAAATCAGCCGAAATACGAATTCCGATTTACTCACCTGTTATCAGGAGAGACCTCAGTGCTGCATCTTTCAGCCCAGTACTGATCCTCAAAAGTAATTTTAACCGTACTTACCAGTAACTTGAATTTCCTTCCATAGGATATCATTGCCTGCTTTTTGCTGAAAAAGTTTCTAAGTGTTGATTTTTGAAACATACAAATATTCCTCTAAAATCAGCCGAAATCCGAATTCTGATTTACTCACATGTTATCAGGAGAGACCTCAGTGATGCATCTTTCAGCCCAGTACTGGTCCTGAAAAGTAATTTTAACCGTACTTACCAGTAACTTGAATTTCCTTCCATAGGCTAACATTGACTGGTTTCACTTGGAAATTCTTCTAAGTGTGGAGTTTTGGAACTTTAAAATATTCCTCTAAAATCAGCCGAAATACGAATTCCGATTTACTAACCTGTTATCAGGAGAGACCTCAGTGCTGCATCTTTCAGCCCAGTACTGGTCCTGAAAAGTAATTTTAACCGTACTTACCAGTAACTTGAATTTCCTTCCATAGGATATCATTGTCTGGTTTTCAGCAGAAAAGTTTCAAAGTGTTGATTTTCACAAACTACAAATATTCCTAAAAAATCGCCTGTATGACTTAAACGCATTCTTTCAACTGTTTACAGGAGATGCACCAGTGCTGGATCCAGGATCCAACACTGAGTAAGAAAAAGTAACGATAACAGTTTTTAACTTCTAAGTGAATTTCCTTCCATAGGATAACATTGGTGATTCTATGAGAAAAAGTTTCTAAGTGTGAACTTTTAAAGTACAATAATATTCCTTAAAAATCACGACTGTAACCAAAACGCTTTTACTCAACTGTTTACAGGAGATGTCCCAGGACTGAATCTAGGATCCAGTAATGTGGTTAGAAAAGTAATCCATAAAGTAACTAATTGCATTTAACTAGAAATTCACATTGAGCTGAATGTTGCATTGTGTTTGAAAATATGTTGCCCATTGCAACAACTGTAACTACTGTACTTAAAAGTCTATTGCCTATGTGCAAAGTAATTAAACTAAAGTAATTCATTCTGAGAAAGTATTTTTTGTAATGTAATGTATAATGTAATTACAATGTAATTTAAAAAATAAAATATGTAAAAACAAATTGTTTTTAAAAAATTTGGAAATCAGTATGAAAATTTTATATAACAATTAATACATTTAAAAATTGTCATTTACAAAACCTTTGAAATTCACTGAAAAAACTGTAGGTTTCAGACATGTTATAGTTACAAATTAGCATTTAAAAAACCTTTGAAATTCACTGAAAAAACCATAGGTTTCAGGGACGTTATAGTTACAAATTAGCATTTAAAAAACCTTTGAAATTCACTGAAAAAACCATAGGTTTTAGGGACAGTTATAGTTAGTTGGAGATTGCACTCGTACAAAACCCGTGAAATTCCCCGTTATAGTTAGTCCAGCTAACTATAACTCGCGCCCCGCAATGCACTGCTGATGATGTCACATATTACATCACTCATGACATGGTCAGTGACATCACTGATGACATCACTGATGACATCTCAAATGACATCACTGATGACATCATCCACGTGATAATCTGATGCACCTCCTCACACCCTAATATAACCTTTGATACACCCACTCTAAATTACAGACTGCCATTCGCAAAACCATAGACACTCCAACACCAATAACTACATACCCACTCACTGATTCTTAGGTCTACGCACACATCCACTCACTCACCCGTACAGTCACTCATACTTACGGTCACTCAGTACAGGACTATCATATGCACTCATACTCCTATATAGACACTCAAACACCGCCACTCATCCATAGAGGTACTCACACACCTAGTCAGTCATGCAAATAATTAAACACACTACCATTTACTCACCTATACAGTTATACACACACCAGCTCACTTACTCATACAAATAGTAGCACAATCTTACGCTCTTATACAATCACTGATACAAGCACACACTCATCCATACAGCCACTATCACAATCACTCACTCTCGCTTATAGCTATTTATATACTCCAACACACATATATACTGCCTTTCACATATGTAGTTACTCACACATGTACCACTGGGACATACATTCACTCACTAACACACTCTTACACACACTTACCCACCCATACAGTCTATCACAGTTGCACTCTTGAAACCATCCACCCAGTGAATCACCCACTCACACATCTATGCACAGAGTTGCACACACCCCTCCCACACAAACACTCAGGCACCCATACAGATACTCAGACAAGCATTCAATAACTCATATAGACACTCATGTAGCTATTCACAAACACATGCAGCCACTTACACAGCAACAGACAGACGGATACAGACATTCACCCAGTTTAGTCACTAACCCATGCATTCAGTAAGATACGTTAAATCACTCACTTATAGAGTCAGTCACGCACCTACTAAATCATCCATACAGACACTTACACACCCACTCATTCTTCAATACGTCTTTTCCTATATATATTAAAAATATTTAAACTTTACAGAAACACACAGTCACTGGATGATGTCATCAGTGATGTCATCAGTGATGTCATTTGAGATGTCATCAGTGATGTCATCAGTGATGTCACTGACCATGTCATGAGTGATGTAATATGTGACGTCATCAGCAGTGCATTGCGGGGCGCGAGTTATAGTTAGCTGGACTAACTATAACGGGGAATTTCACGGGTTTTGTACGAGTGCAATGTCCAACTAACTATAACTGTCCCTAAAACCTATGGTTTTTTCAGTGAATTTCAAAGGTTTTTAAATGCTAATTTGTAACTATAACGTCCCTGAAACCTATGGTTTTTTCAGTGAATTTCATATATATATATATATATATATATAAAATCAAAAAAACAATAGGTTTCAGGGACATTATAGTTAGAAATTAGCATTTAAAAACCTTTGAAATTCACTGAAAAACCATAGGTTTCAGAGACGTTATAGTTAGAATTGAGCATTTAAAAAACCTTTGAAATTCACTGAAAAAACCATAGGTTTCAGAGACGTCATAGTTAGAAATTAGCATTTAAAAAATCTTTGAAATTCACTGAAAAAACCATAGGTTTCAGGGACGTTATAGTTAGAAATTAGCATTTAAAAACCTTAGAAATGCACTGAAAAAAACACAGGTTTCAGGGACGTTATAGTTAGTTGGACATTTTACTCGTACAAAACCAGAGAAATTTGGCCGTTATAGTTAGTTGAGCTAACTATAACTCGCGCCCCCGCAATGCACTGCTGATGACGTCACATATTACATCACTCATGACATGGTCAGTGACATCACTGATGACATCTCAAATGACATCACTGATCACATCACTGATTACATCATCCACGTGATAATCTGATGCACCTCCTCACACCCTAATATAACCTTTGATACACCCACTCTAAAATACAGACTATCATTTTCGAGACCATAGACACACCAATACCAGTTCCTACATACCTGCCTAATGATTCCAAGGTCTACACACACATCCACTCATTCACCCATACAATCACTTATACATGCAGTCACTCATCAATACAGCACTATCATTTGCACTCATACACCTATACAGACACTCACACACTGCCACTCATCCATAGAGTTACTCACACACGTAGTCAGTCATGCAAAGAATCAATCACACACCTATTTACTCACCTATACAGTTATACACACACCACCTCACTTACTCATACAGATACTAACACATTCTTACACTCTTATACAATCACTGATACAAGCACGCACTCATCCATACAGCCACTCTTACAATCACTCAGTCTCACATATAGTTATTTATATACTCCAACTCTCACATATACTGCCTTTCACATATGTAGTTACTCGGACATGTACCACTGAGACATACATTCACTCACCAGCACAACTATACACACACTCACCCACCCATACAGCTTTTCAATTTTGCACTCTTGAACCCATACACACAGTGAATCACCCACTCACACATGTATGCACAGAGTCACACACCCCCCACCCACCCACACAGACACCCAGGCACCCATACAGATACTCACACAACCAATAAATAACCCATATAGACACTCATGTAGCTACTCACCAACCCATGCAGCCGCTTACACACCAACTGACAACCATTCACACAGTTTAGTCACTAACCCATGCATTCAGTAAGACACATTTAATCACTCACTTATACAGTCAGTCACGCACCTACTAAATTATACATTCAGACACTTATACACCCACTTTTTCTTCAAAACACCTTCGCATATATATATAAAACATATTTAAACTTTACAGAAACACACGTTCACTGGATGATGTCATCAGTGATGTGATCAGTGATGTCATTTGAGATGTCATCAGTGATGTCACTGACCATGTCATGAGTGATGTAATATGTGACATCATCAGCAGTGCATTGCGGGGGCGCGAGTTATAGTTTGCTCAACTAACTATAACTCCTGAATTTCATTGGTTTTGTATGAGTGAAATCTGAACCTAACTATAATGTTCCTGTAACCTTTGCTTTTTTCAGTGAATTTCTAAGGTTTTTTAAATGCTAATTTCTAACTAATACGTCCCTGAAACCTATGGTTTTTTCAGTGAATTTCAAAGGTTTGTTAAATGCTAATTTCTAACTATAACGTCTCTGAAACCTATGGTTTTTTCAGTGAATATATATATATTTATATATATAAGGAGTTTATACTTACCTGTAAATTACTTACCTTATAATTGCGTGTAAAACCTTTATCACACATATGGCTATACCATTCATGCTTTTACAATGATATTCGTCGTAAATCATGCGTGGTAAAGGCATATGCATTGTAAAGGCATGTGTGGTAAAGGTTATGTGTGGTAATGGCATTCGCATTGTAACGGCTGCGTTGTAACAGCATGCATTGCAACGGAACGCGTGGTTCTGCCATACATCCGCAAGGAGAACTGGTTGATCCCGGCCCTCATCATTTACCTGTGATAACACTGCCCAAATCCCATGCTCTAAAGCATCTGTCTGGACAATTAACTCTCTGCTATAGTCTGGTGCTTTTAGGACAGGCACTGTGCACATTGCTCATTTCAGGGTGTCGATCAAAGGCCTTCTGACACTCTTCAGTCGCAGTCAGACCAAGAAACGTTTTTGCCTGGGTTTGGGTTTTTTGGGGGTTCCTAAGCCAGAACTGTCTGGATCTTGGCATGAACAGGTTATACATTATCCCCACCTACAATGTGGCCTTGTTACAGAGCAGTCCCTTGTCCTATGTTGCACTTGCTTGCCTTAATAGTAAGGCCTGCCTGTTGCTGGTGAAAGAAGTGGTCCTGCCAAGTGGAGGTAAAAACAGAAATATCATCCAGATATGCTGCAATAAATGCTTCCACCTGAGAGAGAACTCTATTTATTTTATTTTTTTATTTTTAAAGTTTTATATAGCGCGAACCAGATCCCGAAGGATATCAGAGCGCTTTACATGAGGATCAAATGAGTCAACAAGTTACAAAATACAACCGTTACACAGGCAAAGAAACAATGTTACGGGAATTCGTCAGGAATAGCAAGAGTAACAGTGATCATGGAGACACGAAACGGGGAGACCAGGAAAACAATGTCAGATGTCCAGCTGGGTAGGTGACGGCCAGGGGCCAGACTCCTCTATAGCTGCATGGGACAGCTCCACTGGGCATCGGCCAAGGTTGCTCGGGCTCCGCAGTTGGTGAAAACAGTTTTGGTGTCTACATCAGTTGAATCAGCGAGTTGCAGGATACATGGTTACAAAGTATGAATCAAGAAACCCCGGGGAGGGAAGAGGGGGAGGGAAGGAGACACAAGGAGAATATTGTCAGATGACCGGCTGGGTAGGTGATGGCCAGGGGGCCAGACTCCTCTATAGCTGCAAAGGACAGCTCCACCGGGCATCGGCCAAGGTTACTCGGGCTCCGCGGAAGGTACAAGTAATTTTGACATCTACAACAGTAGAGTCAGCGAGTTACAGGTTACATAGTAAAATCCGTATGAATCAGGGAGTCACAGAGGGAGGAGGAGGGGAGACCCATTTGGGTAGGTGACGGCCAAGGGGCCAGACTCCTCTATAGCTGCATAGGGCAGCTCCACCGGGCATCTGCCAAGGTTGCTCAGGCTCTTGGGAAAGAAACACAAAGGGGAAACGAGGAAAACAATGTCAGATGACCGGCTGGGTAGGTGACGGCCGAGGGGGTGAGACCAGGGCCAGACTCCTCTCTAGCTGCATGAGACAGCTCCACCGGGCATCGGGCAATGTTGCTCGTACTAGCGAAAAGCACAATGGGACGCATCCTAATGATAGGATAATACCATAGTATGTAGTACTAGGGCGAGGTGTAGTAGAGGCAGCATGAGGGTAAGGAGGGAAGGGGGAAAAATAAGAAAAGGGGAGAAGGGGAGTAGATCAGGACAGATAAGTGACCGGCAAGTGACCAGCAAGGATCAATAGTCACAACATCCCAAGAAATAGGTAATAGGGATGAAAGTGAGAGGGGTGTAGTGTAGTGTAGGGAATTGGGACCGGTAGTCTCAACAACCCGGTACACTGCGACAGAGAAAGGTGGGAGGAGGGAAAGAGACCTGGGAGGGGGGGGGTTGGGGGTGAAGGTCAGTCCATCGAACAGACATGGAGCAGTCCTTCGGTAGAGACAACGTTCGGGTCGCCCCGATGGGATCCGGCGGAGAAGAGGAAGTACAGAGGACTCCAAAATAGCGGGTCCTGGGCACCGAAAGAAAATAAACCCAAAAAGCGGGATACATACTAAAAACCAAGTCCTAACACCAGGAGAGTTGGATCCAAGACGGAGCAGGGAGGGGGATGCAGTCAGAGAATCATGGGGGGAGGTGGGCTGGAGATCATCGAAGAACACATGGGAGCACATCAAGGTTTTAAACAGATCCAGGTGTAAACAAACATGGGGGAGGCGTTTACCCAATTGCTTTCAGGCTCCTATCATGACTTCGGTGACACTGTTGCTAGGTGGCGTGCAGGCTGCAAGTGCGGGGAAACAATTTCCGACTTGAGGAACCTTTTCGTACCGTTACCAGGCAACACCGCGTCAGCGTGGCACCTCGAGAAATGCTCACGAGTCGTTTCCAGAGTTCCCTCGTGTGAATGGCACAAGCGCAACCGCAGGATTAATGGCACAAGCGCAACCGCAGCGTCAATAGAAAAGGCTGGGAAAAGTTACAAAAGATGCTGGAACTTAGATACAAAGAATGCTCTGGCCAGGACGACCCACAGGCATCAGGTTCGTAGCAGCGAGTGGAGGCTGCGGATTCAGGGAACACGGGATCAGTCACAGCCGGCAACCACTGCCAGGCAGCCGAGCTCCGGGCCAGATAGAGGGCAGCAAGGCAAAGCTGCAAAATGGCGCCGGAGGCCAAATGGTGCCGGTGAACACAATTTAAAATCAAGGAGCAAAATGGCGCCGGAGGCCAAATGGTGCCGGTGAACACAATTTAAATCAAGGAGCATGCTCTGGCCAGGGCGACTCACAAGGGCATCCAGAATCATAGCAGCGAGAGGAAGCTGCAGAAACGGGAATCGCTTGATCAGTAAGCGCCGGCAGCCACAGTTGGGCAGCCTAGCACCGGGCCGGATAGAAGGGCAGCAAGCAAGGCTGTAAAATGGTGCAACAAGATTAAAACTAGGAGCAGGCTCAGGCTAGGACGATCAACAAGGGTATTCGGCTTCGTGGCAGTGAAGTGGAGGCTGTAGATTCAGGGCTCCCAGGATCAATCCGTGCCGGCAATCCCTGTCGGGCACCGAGTTCCGGCCCAGATAGAGGGCAGCAGAGCAGGCTGCAGAGAGGTGCCGGAGACCAAATGGTGCCAGTGGTCGCAGCCCCTCTGTCGGAAGAGGGCGAGCATGACGATACTCCGGGGAGTTGATGAAAAGATCCACCGACCAGGTGCTGCCCTCAGGGCTCCGGTCAGGTCCTCCGGGGCAGGGATGACGATAGCAGGCAGGGGCTCGAGGCTGAACTTCTCAGGTCCGCGGGGAAGTCCTGGCCGATGGCGCCTGCATAGCGGGTAACCCCCCAGCGCCCAAAGATCTCAATCTTCAGGAGGCAGGCACGGGAATCAGGAGAGCCGACAAAGTCAACCAATGGCTCGCCGCCGTGGGTATCTGCCTTCCGGCAGCAGATTAGCCACGGAGCAGGAGATCAGCTGAGCAGTGCCGGGGACCGGGCAGTGTAGGCACCGACCGGTGCAGCAGCGGCAGTCGATCCGGGTAAGTTGGTTGTTGAGATACGCTTCCGTGGTATGATTCAGAAGGGTGCGCGGTCCGGTTCAGGGGGCAGGCGGGTGGACGGCCAGTGAGGTGGTTTTTACGGGGATAACTACCAAATTGTTAATCCCCAAACCGGGAGCTCCTCGGGAGGCTCCCACCCGGCGGCCATCTTCAAAAAGAAAGAAAGTCACCAACCTTTTGTATGTGACAGGGGCATACTTTAACCAAACAGCATCACCTGAAACTGAAAGTGGCCCTCTTGTATGGAGAATGCAGACTTCTCCTACTCCCCTTTAGGACAATGTGTCAGCACCCTGAAGTGAGATCAAATGTGCTTAATTATTTGACAGCCCCAAATCTATCTAAAAGCTCATCAGCTCTTGGGATGGGGTGAGCATCAGTCTTGGTTACTGCATCGAGTCCCCTGTAGTAAACACAAAACCTCTGCTCTAGTTTCCCACCTTTTGGGTTGGGTTTGGATACCAGCACCACTGGGCTGGACCTGGGACTACTGGAAGACCCAATCACCCACAACTCCAGCATCTTAGCAACATCAGCTTTGATTCTGGCCTTTACCTGGTCAGGCAGCCTGTAGAGTTTGCTCTTGACACGCAAGCTGTCACCTGTGTCCACATCATGGAGAGACCACTGGGTCTGATCTTGTGTTGCAGAGAACAAGTCAGCAACTGTTCTCTCAGTGTAGAGGAGATCACTTCTTCCACTGAGCCATCCTTGGCATTATGTGACAGGTGGTGTTGGAGAGGCTCGCATTCCTTTTCCTCTTTCTCGTCCATCTGTCACCATGAGCATGGCCATGTCAGCCCAGTCACAATGCTGTTTTAACCTGTTTTTATAGATTAGCCTATGAGGGTGTCTGGGGGTTCCCAGATCCTCTGGGTAAATGACCTACCTCTTCTTTTCCAGTATCTGGTAGGGCCCAGTCCATTTGTCCTGGAGTGCCCTGGGAGCCACAGGCCCCAGCGCCGACACTTTCTCTGGGAGGCTTCTACCAACCCTCTCTCACCAGGCTCAAGGGATCTCTCACAGGGTGCCCAAACAAAAGTTCAAAGGGGCTGAAGCTCACTCCCTTTTGTGGAACCTTCATATACCCAAATAGCAGGCCCCTCAGTAGAACATTCCACCTTCCTCTGAGTTTGTCAGATAAACCCAAATCATGGCTTTCATGGTTTTGTTGAACATTTCAAATAAACTATTAGTCTGGGGTGATAAGGAGTGGTAAACTTGTAGGTTAGCCCACATTCTTTCAACGTAGCCTTCAGGAATACAGACATGAAGTATGTCACACTGTCAAATACTAACTTCTTAGGAAACCAGGCTCTGGTGAAGACACCAAGTAAGACTCTGGCCACTGAGGGTGCAGTCACTTTCTTGAGGAATATTGCCTTTGGGCATCTTGTGACATGATACACCACCACTAGGATGAACCTATTGCAAGAAGCAGTTGGAGGGTCTAGGGGACCCCACCCTCTCAAAATGTGTCCCAACCCCATGTAGTAGAATTAAGAGACCCTTTGTCTTATCCCTTGTCTTGCCATTGGCTTGACAGGTGGGGTAGGATTGACAAAACTGCTTCACTTTCTCTGATATCTGGGGTCAGTAGAAAAAGCTGACCAACTTATCCCCAGATGCCCAGCCAAGTTGATGTCTGCTCCAGGTTTAGGAGAAATGTCATATAGTGTTGAGGGACCACCAATCTCCCATGTTGCTCCAGGTTTGGGGTCCCTTGTTTCACTATCCAAATAACATCGTCTCAGTAGACCCTGTAGGGTCTACTGACATCCCCTTTCTCTTGGACTTCAGCCTGCTGCTGAAGGCCCTCAAAAGGAGGAAAGGTCACCTGTCCTTGGAAGAACTCCTCCATGGATGGTCTTCCTGCCACTGGCAGCTCTGTAAGCTCCGGCAGATCTCTCAGAGGGTAATTTCCTCTTCAGGCTTTAGGCCCTTCCCCTTAGGGCAAGATTCCTTTGGGGTCATATGACTCTCTGAAGTTGGTTTCCCAGACCTCCTTTCCTTCCTTTTGTTTGGAGATGCCTGGGCCATTATTCCAGGATCCCTTGACTCTGATGTGCTGGTTGTGCCATGCATTTCTGCACGAGTCCTCCTTTCCACATTTGACCAAGCACAAGTTTCCAGATGATTTCCCAACAGTCATTCCACTGGGATGGCTGGGGCACATATTACCGTAGTAGATCTGGGATTATTTGGTCTTGGGAAACCTGCTTATCCACCCCAATGATTATGCTGGAACCTGTATGCCTCAGAGCCTCTACCTAAGTACCATTGAAGATTGGCCATTGCCTATACTTCACCATGCTGGGAGGTAAGGCAGCCAGGGTCTCAATATCCGTCACTCCCATTCACACTAAGGTGACTTCAGTGTACTCTTCGGTATCCCTCTATGGGGGGCTTCTTGGAACAATTAGGATCTCCACTCTTAAGCCCAGACTACTGACAGTCATGGCATACCCCAGCATTTGAAGGCCCAAAATTATTTCCTTGATACCCACTCCCTATGGACTTGGATTAGTCACAGAACTTCCCTTCTTTGGCAAACTTTTGGCGCCATCTATGGAACTCTTCCTTTTTGTCTTTACTGTTCCCTTCTTTCACCTGTTGGGGGGCCTGAACCCCTTTCTTAGGATCCCCCCTCTGGAACTTCTTCTGCAGCCTAGTGTGTAGCCACTCATCAGCTATCTTATCCAGCTCCTGAGGTTAGCCACTTGGAGACTGCTAGATCTACTAGATCTCTGATGGACAATTTCCCTCCCCAGTGCATCTGTCAGCCATTGGCCGATGCTGGGGAGAGTTTTAAAGGAGCCTCTGGTGCTTGTACTAGAGGGATTCCTTCTTTGTATTTTCTACTCGCGCTGATTGGGAAAAGCTTTCCTATAAGCCCGAGCCTGTATTTTTCATTTGGTAATGACGAGCAGCATGCAAGGCATGCTGATGTCATTCGTTTAAAAGCGAAAGTAAAACAAGCTGATTGTCTCGCTTTAGTATTCGGGGTCATATCTCATGCCCAGGAGAATTTATTGAGTTAGGGGAGGTATCGCTGGAATTCTCCCCTTTCAAATGGTATCTCTACCCAATGGATTCCTGCTTGAGGATTGTGAAAGGAAGGTGATCCCCAAGCAGTGATCCATCCAGTAGACACTTACTAGACACCAGAGATTTTGGGGATCAGCCCATTAGGCAAGGGCTTGTGCTTGCCTCCCCCCCCCCATTCACAAAGCCAAAAATTGTAGTCTTTCTGATCCAATCTGCCCCCCAGGGGTATATAAATCCCACTAGACACCAGGGATAAAATAATAATTAGAAAAAGAAGGGGTGGGATTGCCCACCACTGGCATGGTCATGACCCCACCCCAAAAAGGGTCCATTCCCAGAAATCCCACTAGACAGCATGGAATGTTTACAAAAACATAGGGGTGGGGGCTATACACCACAAGCATGGCAATGCCCCGCCACAACACCCAAAAAGTATGCAACAGTTTTTCAGCTGCCCCTGGAGGGCAGATTGCATGTTGGCTGCAACCTGCCTTCCCCAGAGTGGGACACAAAGCCCACTAAAAATGAATATATACAACGGAACATAGTGGTGAAGGCTTACCACTAAGGGCATGGCCATGCCCCCACCCGAAAAGGGACAAACCAGTCTTTCTGCCCCCTCTCTGGAAGCAGACAGGGGGTTTGCCCCACCCCCATTTTGCCACTGTGGGGAGAGGGCAGAAAGTCCACTATACACCATGGTTTTTAAAATGGTGCCAAAGCAAACAAAAGGATGTGGATTCCTACCCTGCCATACACCACCCTATATGGGGCAACAGTGTCTTTCTGCCCCCCTGGGGGCTGGTAGTAGGTTTGTCCCAATTGGCAAGAGGGCTGGTAGGAGGTTTGTCCCAATTGCCCCAAATCTGCCCCCAGTTGGGTGAGAAAATGGAATGTCCATTAGGCATCAAGGAGTTTGAATTTGGGCCAAAAGAAAGGGGTACAGTTGTGGCACTTTTGCATAGGGCAACACTTCCACCCCAAAAGGGCCAAACCATTATTTTGGACTTACCGGGGGCAGAGAGAGGGTTTCCCCCACAACTTGCCTCCGAGGGCAAGGGGGTAAGAGCACACTCGATGGAAGGAATGTGTTGTTTATAAAATAATGGGGCTGATCTAGTCCATCCTGAAATCAGGCCTCACCCCTTAAACCTCAACAGAGTTTCTGCTCCCTTGTGTACTTAAACATCTCCATCCTTTTCCTAATGGCAAGCGAGAGGACATTTGATTCTTTTGGGTGTTGTTTTTAAATGTGGGCCAGGAGAGTTGGGCTAAATGACAATATTGTCCCACTCGCCATGCTGAATGGCTTCCCTTTTTGGGCTTGGGTATGCCACCACCTGGAAGCAACCTACCAGACCCAAAGATTTCCGAAAACTAGACATGGATTGGAGTCCAGGGTAGTATGCCTTGCATGGATCCCATGAAATTTTCCCACCCACAATGCTCTGCATACCTCAGACTCTGCCTACAATCACAGATTTTCTTTGCATTTCTGTGATGTTAACTTCCAGATTACACAGAGATCCACATCAGTCCTGCTTGTCAGCGTTCCCCCACTTGTTCCAATAAAACCCTACACTTCCTGTAGCATCCACAACTAGAAAAGGCCCAAAACCTAATGTGGAGACAGCAACATTTCCAGTCAAAAAACCGACGTGATTTGGTAATGGGGGTAGCTGCATTTACTGGGCTCAGCCGCCACCCAGGGAAACCTACTACAACCAGATATTTCTGAAAACTAGACACCTGGAGGAGTTCAGGGTGGTGTGCTTCATGTGAATGCCACAAAGATGTCTTACCCAAAATGCCCAGCAAACCTCAAACATTGTCTAAAATCTCTATTTTTTATTGCATTTCTGATGGAAACTTCCAGAATAAAAATTCCTACCACCCATCATTACCACACTGCTCCACTTGTATGACTGGGCCTAGTGCCAACAACAGGAACAGATCACAATCATGGGCAATGAGAGTCCCCCTGATTGCCCACAATTCACGAGATACTAAATTTGCTATAAATGCTAGAACCAATAGATTAAGAAGACTGATCTCAAACTTTAAGTTGAGAGATAAGGGTTGGTTGTCTTCCAGGTTCTCGCCCACTCAAAAATGACCAGTCCTCAATAGTTTTATCCCTTGGTGATAACCAAACGGATCAATCATGTTGCTTTTAGGTTGCGTATTCCTAATTCTTGGAAGATACACACTACTTTTCATGTCTTCCAGCAGAAGCCTTTTGTGCTGGATCCTATTTATCTGACTTCTCCTCCTTCTCCAGTTATGGAAGATGGGTTATCAGAGTATGAGTTTAATGGGATCTATGATTCTGGGATTTTCAGGGGCCAATATAGTTTTTCATTCACTGAACAGGCTAGTCTGCTAGTGAGTTTTCTTGGGCTCCTGCTTCTTCAGCCCATGCCATTAGATTGATTTGTCCATTTTTGCTGGCTCTTCCTAAATAGTGTGTGGTCTCAGGAGGGGGTATGCTGTTATAACCACAGTGTCTCAGCCATCTGAGAGCCCAAGGTTGCGTTTACTAGGCCCCAGAAAACACTGCAAGAAGACTGCATCTGTGGGTTGTGAGTCTCACTCGCCTGGGGCTGCCTTTCCTCATGCTCCTGGTTGCTGCTCCTCCCCCTCCATCTCCAAAACGGCAAATACCCGCCTGCCTTGTTAAAGCTACTCTGCAGCTATTCCAGTTCAGGTTTTTGTTCTTTTCCTTTCTATTTTCATGGCTGTTCCTTCCTTTGTTTCTTCTTGATTCTTCCAATCCATTATAATTTTCGTTACGTGAAGTTTGAATTAATTTCCTTTTCCTGCTCTTTTGCTATATAAGGGATTCACTCTATTAAAAGAATGTATCACAACATAGCTGTGTTTCTTTGGTTGTTTCCTTGCTCCCTCACTTGCTGATCCTGACTCTTTGCTCCTGATGAATTCCTGTTGGGATTTTGATTCCTGATTTACTTAAGCCATTTAATATCTTTATACAGCAACAAGGGTTTTTACATCTTTGGCTATTTCCTCCTGAGAAGGTGGCAGCTTCTTGAAGGTATTTCCCTTCCATGTATTCAATTTTTGTGACATGGTGACTTCTGAAAATACTTGCCCTCACCTTGGACAGCTGAAGACCCTGGCTTGTTGGTAAGCATCCCACCCTGAGTAGGGTGCCCCTTTCCTCCCTCTGTGATCCCTGCCCCTCTACCTCTGTATCCCTCTTGATGCCTCCCACCCCTGCAGCCCTTCAGTATACCTGGTGCCCCTACTGCAGCTCCTACATGTGCCCCCTGATTTTCCCTGCAGTACCCCTGTGTGCCTTCCACTCCATCCCTGTCTCTCCTTTATGTGCTTCTGTTCTTCTACCGGCCCTATGTGCTTCTGCCTCCACTGCCCCCCTCTGTTTACCCAGCCTCTCACATTCACTCTGTGCGTTCTTGCCCCCTGCAGCACCTCTGCCACCTTCAGCCCTTTCCAGTGTGTCTTGTTCACAAGATGTTGCCTTTGACCACAACATGGACCTATTCTTCCTACATCAGCTGTGCACATGAGTCCTGTACAGCTGTTTCACTTGTTTTCAGTAACCCCAAGGGCTTCATACCTGATTGTGCAAGTTCATTGGCTATACAAAGTTGGGACTGAGCACAGGTGTGAGTTTGGCCCAGTTCATCCCAAACCTTGGTCTTTGCTGATATCATATGTAATCTATTGGGTGATATCTTCAACAATATTATATCAGATATCTTCGGTGATGTTGTTTATCTCATTTGATATGTAATGAGTAGTGTAATGAGCAACAAATGGCAGGCAAGAATGATACATTGTGCAGTTTGACATATCTGGGGGAGTTCAATGTTTTTTATGTTGCCTTGTAGTGTCCTGGGATCCTGCACATTGACAGAGCTATTCAGTGTTCATAAATCATCCATTCTGTTGTCCTTCACTTTTGGGAGAACTAGAATTCATATTTTTCTTTCTCAGAAAACAATACATCAAAAACAGCTTGATTCTTAAGAAAGGGACTGATAAAACTGACCTGGGAGCAATGTATTGTTCCGCATGTCAATAGAAGGCACTCTACAAACAAATTGGTATTTTACCAGAAACACCAAATTATATGTATGCCTTTATTTATCAAGAACATGGATCTACTTCAATAACATTTGCCTGCTTGTCGGTAAAGCCTTTTGTATCATATTGTTGTTGAGAGGTTTAGATGACTTTGTATGTGTAGGAGGAGTGTCCTCAAACTTTATTGACTGGTGTGAATCAGTTTAGAAGTGAATGAGCTTTGTAGAAAAAATACTCTGATATACAGCATAATAGGTATGTTTTATTTTTTTCTGTTGCTAATATGTTGCAAAATGATTTATCACTGCAATACATTTCTGTAAAGGGGTAAACGTGTTGTAAATCATCTGATTCCATTCCAATAGCCCCTCAAATTGGGGATTGAATGTTAGAAAACCACATGCAGTAATGCCACTGTGCCAGTGTCCATTCTTTTTTGTTTTGAATACTCAGTGACTGTACTATATTAACTGATTTTCTGTGGTTTGTCTTTACAAACAGAGAAAAGAAAATAACAGGCTCACGGATAAGAATAGCACGTTATCCCAAAAAGTAAGTTTTGTTTCTCTACTTTTTAATGGTTCTGATGTTTTTTCAATGCAGCAAATATTTATTTATAGGTGACTTGATCCAAAATCAGACTTCTCCTACATCCTCAAGACTTTCGACACATTGAAAAGAGTGGTTCAGCTTAAAGCATGTGCGATTTCTACACACAGCCTTTCTTAGTCATAGCAGCTATTTACAGTGCTGAATCCACCCAAATCACATCCCCTAACTTCTATATCTTGCTGTGGTGTCTACTCTAAATCTGTCACATTTAAAGCCTACCAAAGGTACATCATATCTAACTCCTTTTTTACCTGTGTACACAATAAATATGGTAGTGCGCCTCTATTAACCCGAGTCGGGGTCTTACTCTCTTAGGCTGCCAATGCTAAGTTAACCTGAAGTTTTGTACTCCGTGAAAAGGAAGCTATTCAATTTAATGTATTACTGATATCAGCAAGCATACACAAAAATCAATATGACTAACATTAGTGCCTCCTTTTAACCCAGCTAACTCAAGGCAATCTGTGCACAGGTGGTTGACTTGCTTCTGATAACTAGCAGAACAAACAGAGGATGTGGCCTAACAGGTAGAGCCGTCAACCTCAAAGATGGTGAACTGGGTTCGAGTCTCAGCAGGGACGCTCAACATCCTGTGATTCTTGGCAAATCACTTAAACTCCATGTGCCTAACAAAATAAATGTTTCCGTCTGTAACGCAACTGGTGCTCATGTAAAGTGCTCTGATACCTTCGGGTCGAGTTTGCGCTATAAACAGAACCAAAAGTAAGAAACTCTGTAGTATTATAGTTAAATCAGACTTTCCATAGGAAGAGAGTTTTTTTCTTTTGCTGATAAGTCACAAAACTTTTCTTTAAAAAGTTCACCCAATTCAGCTCCTTTCTGGAAAGTTTCAGGGTGATCCATCAAGAGGGGGATCCCGAAACGCCTTTTTCATATGCTTTTTCCAAAGGGAATTTTAGACAGCACCACAGCCAAAAAGCAGACCAGAATTACACCAAATGTGGCAGATAACTAGTTATTTTCTCAGCAAGTGTGTTTTTTGTGATTTGGTGCAAGTCTATTAAGTAGGTTTTTTTTTTTAATGTGGTCGCAAAGTTGGTTTCCAGTATGTTTTGATTGGTCACTTTAAAAGGGACTAGTCAATCTTGATTGGTTGGTCACAACCTTAACAGTATTTTGTAGCAACCATAACAGGACTCTGAGACAATGGTCTTTGTTGTCTGAAAATGATTGTTAAAAATATATAAGGGAGCAAGATGAACACACCCTGACCCAAAGGGCTTGGGTAGGTAGGGAGATGGGTATCCCACAACATTGACAACGTGTTGAGGCAGCCATTAGAGGACTCTGGGACATGGTCCTAATTTAGGGTTTTTATAAAATAAGCAATTCTAATAATAGATATGATTAACATATAGTGAAATTAGGACATTATGTTGAGAAACTGTGTTTATTTTAACATTGGATAATGTAGGACTGCAGTCATCTTTCTCTCATTTTATCATCATTCACTCAGCACACATAAGTAACTTTTTAAACAAGGCTGGAAGGACAATGTCTCTTTGCCATGTACAAGTTTATGTTTCATTTCTGTTTCATAGAATGTTGTGTAAGTAATGTGAACATTTCCCAAGGCCTCACCTATTGGGACCAAGATATTATTCTCACGAGAACTTGACCTTAATTTTGGAACACTATTTGTACTACTATTGACATGTCGAATGTGGACCGGCGGTGAGATTTGCATTTTATTAATCTGTGGGACAGCACTGAATAATGTAACTTTAGAAATTGTATTGATCATTTGTTAACCTAATTGGTTAAATTTGTGAGATCCTAATGTAATTGTATTCATGTATGGATTTGTGTTACAAAAGAGGCCCTTTCATAAGGGTGCTGGGCTCCCTATTTCTCAACTTTCAGGAGGTGACTCCACATCAATATAACCTCTGATTTATTTCCATAAAACAGAATTATATTTAGTTCTGCTATTTATTATTCTGCATTCTATCCTGAGCTGCATGCTGTTGATTGATTTAAATGACTGACTGATCTCTAACCATTTGATTTGCCTTCTATAATGCTTTAAAATTTTAATAAACCTTCATGGGTTCATTAGAATACTTGTCAGTCTTTATTGCAAAGCCTTATGTGTTTTACTATACATTCTGAAATGTTATTGAATATTGAATTTACATGTTGGCCAGATCCAGTTGAAGGGCAAGAAAATCCTTTGGGGATTTAGCACTGTTCCTGTTTTGTCAGTGGCACTTAATTGGACAAATTAGAGGAAAATAGCTACATCAAATATGGTAGCTGAGGATGGTTGTGACTGGATCTGGATAGACTGAAACTGGATCTTTATGCTACAGCTAATCAGATCCAGAAACTAAAGTGCTTTGATTCACTTGGTACTTCCAAATTCCAATGGTCCCATTTGAATTAATGGCAGTTTTTCTGGTGTTGCTGAGTATGATCCATCATTTAAGGGGAAGTGAGTGATGCACCATATAGAACGTGCCATTAAAAGCATTGAATTTCATGCTGAGCAGTGGATTGTGGGATTCTTGATGTCATGAAAAATGTAAGTAGGCTGTGAGAGCTTTGGTTATACACCTTTGATTTTTGGTACAGTAGAGACTTTGGTTATTGTAATTGTGATGCTTCTGTCTTATTTTTGAGTTACATTGGTGTGGAGTCCAAATAGTATTCAAGAGGGCTATGCCTGTGCAATGAAAATGTGAATGTTTATTCATGTTTATTTTTTTGACTTATTGTGATTAATGTCTTCATTGTTTAACCTCTTCGGTGCTGAGGATGGCTCCAGGCCGTACTCCACACCAGTGATCATGTGCTGATGACGGCTCCAGGCCAGCCTTGCATCCGAGGCAGGAAATCTCTTTGGTGCCAGCTTTCTCAACACCCAAGGCTGTCTTTATTGTTCTGTGCAATGACGATCTGCGCGCGACATCATTACGCAGAAAGTGAGAGTACGATGAGCTAATCAGCTCATTTACTTTCACTTACATCGATGCTCGGGGGCATATCTCAGTCCCCTAGCATTGATTTGGATAGTGGAGGTGTCGTTGAACAGGGGAGAATCTCCACTTTCCAATGGTACCACTCCCTTGTGGATCCCTGCTTGTCCCTTCCCCCAGGGCCCAAAGGTCTTTCTGCCCCTTGGGGCAGATTGGAGGTTGGTACCTCCAAACTGCTCTTGGGGTGGAAGAAAGCCCACTAAACACCAGGGAGTTTTATAGGGAAGTAATTGGGTGGGGGAGGCCCACCAAGGCATTGGGTCTAGCCCCCCACCCCTCCCTAAAAAAAACAGTAGTCTTTCAGCCGCAATGTTGAGGACAGATTGGAGGTGTTTCCCTCCCTCCAATCTCCTCCCGGCGAAAGGCAAAAAGCCCATTAGAAGACCAGAGATTTAATTTTTAGGGGGTAGTGGCCTCCTTGCAGTGGGCTAGTGCTCCCGCCCTCCTCCAGGCCCTAAAGTCTGTCTGCCCCCGGGGACAGATTGGAGATGGCTACCTCAAATCTGCCCCCGGGGGCGACATAAAGCCCACTGAACACCAGGGATTTTTAAAGGGGATTAAATGGGTGGATGCATCCCCACCCAGGCATCAGGCCTAGCCCCCACCTCTCCCAAATAACCCCTTGCAGTCTTTCTCCTCCCTGTTGGGGCACCTCAGAGGTGTTTTCCTCTAATTTGTCCCCGGTGGTGGGGCAGAAAGTTCATTAGACCACTAGTGAGTGGATGTTTAGGGTAGAGCGGCCCCCACGCAAGGGCCTAGTGCTCCCCCTCTCAGACCCCAAAGTCTTTTTGCCTCTCGAGGGGCAGATTGGGGATTGCTATCTCCAATCTGTCCTTGGGGGGGCAGAAAGCCTACTACACACCAGTAATTTTGTATAGGCGCATAAATGGGTGTGGGCTTCCCACCTAGGCATCAGGATAGCCCTCAAGCCCCCGCAAATCATCCAGTCTTTTTGCTCTCCGTCAGGGCAGATTAGAGGTGTTTTCTTCCAATCTGCCCCCGACCAGTGGGCAGAAAACCCACTAGGCCACCAGAGATTATATTTGGAGGGGCAGCGCCTCCCCCCCCCCTGAAAATGGGTTTATGCTCCCCTACCCTCAGGCCCAGAAAGCCCACAAGACACCAAGAATGATTTTTTTGTGGAGAAATAGATGGGGCGGCCCACTTAGGCATTGGGCCTAACCCTACCCCTCAAATAACTCGCAACAGTCTTTCTGCCCCACGAGAAGGCAGATAGGAGGTCTTTAACTCCAATCCACCCCAGTGGGAGGGGCAGAAAGCCCACTAGACACCAGGAAGTTGTTTTTATTGCTACAAGGTGTGGGGATGGTCCCACCTGCCAACACATCAGGCCTAGCCTCCACCTCCAATGAGACTCCAACAGTCTTTCTGCCCCCCTGGGGACTAAAGTGACCCCATCTTTTTGGCAAGAAGGGAAATTTGGATTTGAGATACTTTTAATAAATGCGGGTAGCAGAGTTAGTCTAAGTCCCAATATTGTCCTACTTATATGCTGAATGGCTGAAATTTACAGGTTCAGGTCAGTTGCCACCTGGGAAAACCTACCAAACCCAGACATTTCTGAAAATTAGACATCGGAGGGAGTCTAGGGTAGTTTGCCTTGCAAATATCCTATAAAGTTTTCTTACCCACAATGTCCTGCAAACCTCAAACTTTGCCTAAAATTGCACATTGACCTTGTAATTCTGTGACGTAAACTTCTGGACTCAGCAAGAATTCACAAAATTCCTACCACCCAGCATTCCCACACTTGTCCCGATAAAAATACTACCTCACTTAGCCCCCGATAGGCACAAATCAAACCAGGGTCAATGAGAGTCACTCCAGGAGACTCACTAGTGAGGAAGAATTTTTATCGAGACAAGTAGGAGAATGGTGGGTGGTAGGAATTTACATCACGGAAATGTAAGGAAAATTTACAATTTTAGGCAAAGTTTGAGGTTTCCAGGGCATTGTGAGTGAGAAAACTTTGTGGGATCCACACAAGGCATACCACCCTGGACTCCCCTGGGTGTCTAGTTTTCAGAAATGTCTAGATTTAGTAGGTTTCCCTAGGTGGTGGTCGGTCTGTGGCCAAAGATAACACTGTACCCTCATGCCAAATCGGATACTTTTTGTGATAGGAAATCTTGATGTCCCCACATTGTATTTTGGGGCCTTTCCAGTTGCAGGCATTAGACCTACCCTAAGTGGGGTACCATTTTTTTCAGAAGACTTAGGGAAATGCTGTGTGGAAGGAAGATTGAGGCTCCTTGCAAATTCAATAACTTTCCATCACAGAAATGTGAGGAAAATGTATTTTTTGTCAAAGTTTGAGGTTTGCAAGCGATTTTGGGTAAAACAACCTTGTGAGAGCCATGCAAGTCACCTCAACCTAGATTTCCCTAGATGTCTAGTTTTGAAAAATGTACAGGTATGCTAGGTTTCCCTAGGTGCTGGCTGAGCTAGGGCCCAAATCCACAGATACCCACTTTGCAAAATTGAGTCAGTTTTGAGTGGAAAAATGTGATGTATCTGTTATACAGTTCTTACAAATCTAGCAGGACTGTGCATTAGACCAACATGAACTGCAGAGTATTGAGACTTTGTCCACATATACCACCAGTATATGTGGTGGTTTACAGTTAGCTCACAGTACCACATCTAACCCCTAAACTAACCAGGGTAACAGATGTTATGGGCAACCTCAAACATGACACTCTGATTCCCAGGGAATGCCCAAGGTAAACACACGAAAGATATGATGATGCATTTTCAAACATTTATTAAAATGATTGTATTCTTGCAAAGAAAGCATGAGTTGCGATTATTATACAGAAGAGACATGTTACTGGAATCAGCATTATTTGAATGGTAAACATTATGAACAATTCAACCATTTTAGTTGTGGCTCATGCTTGCTAACTCCTATCTTACACTAATACTATACTGAAGGGAGCATAGCAGGAGTATTCTTCTTCCAGATCAGTTGGGTTGTCTAACCCCCATACCTTGGTCTTAGGTGTCAAGAAGCCGGTTGTAGTGTATATGTTACCTTCCTTAGCAGGATGGAGATCGGAGTCAGCAGGCTGCATCTGAGTCACAGTTCGCAGCGGTTCCATGATAATCCCAGCCTGAAAGTGCTCCTCTCCCTGAGCCTTAGCATGGAAGCGGTTTATATAACTAAGTACTGTTCCTATCACACAGTGCAGAGGCGCAGAGCAGCTCCTTTAATTTTGTCTAGCTAAAATGAAGTGTCTCCTAACAAGCACAGAAAGAAAGGACAACATTGGCAGAGCATTCTAAATGTACGACTCTGGAACTATCTGTACAGACTGCAAAGCGTCAGTGCCTATTAGAGATGCACATACAGCACCTTCACACGTTAGGAGAAAAAGTCTGGAAAAAGTCACCAAGAGAAAGAGATGTCAATTGAAAGAGTTGAATCTAAAATGGAGACTAAACGCAGGCCATGCAACACTCTCCCCTTGGTCAGAAGGAGGCCAGCCAATAAAAGTTAGCTACTCTAAAAGCATTTAAATGGCATAGCATTATATACTATAAAACGTTAGGCACAATAGAAAGCCTATCACAAAAAAACGCAAACTACTAAAAAGTCTGTAAAATCTTTTTAAAAACAAAATGCCAAATTGAAAGGTCTATGAGGCATCCGTACTACAGGATGGTAGCCCGGAAAGGTCCACCATGTCCGGAAGGTCAGTTGGGAGGTAACCCGCATCCGCAGACAACAGATCCACAGTAGCCTGAAGAGAGAGCTCCAAAGAACAAACTTGGCCAGTACCAGGCCCATCAGCAAAAGCCGAGGCAGAGGTGCCAGAAGTCTAGCCTTAGAAGAGGTACCAGACGCCATGCATACTGGAGCTGAAGCATCTATCCATTGTCGCGCGGCGACTCATTGTAAGCATGTTGTGGCAACATTGGAAAACACTAGAGGTGCACCTTTAATGGATAAACTAGCAGATCCATGTCCGTAGTCTGCGCCAATTGTGTAGCAAGGCATATGTCTAGTAGACACTCAAAAGAGCACCAAAGGCAGCTAAACACAGGCTGTACACTCTGAAACCACACGGACCGGACAGACAAAGACCAGTTGTCATTCAGTTCCAGTAATAGACAATCCAAAGTACTACACCATATGTTCTCGGCACAGAAGGACGTGAGGCAATTCCATCACCATTTGGCCTTATTGTGGAACATCCATTGCAGAGAAACAAAAATAGGACCCAAACAGCAATTAACAGGAAAAATACCAATAGATTGCCTCCAAAAATGCTTGAAAATAGAAAGTATAGTAAAGATGGAACCACTCCAACTACAGTCTGAAATGTTGAAAAAAATCCACACCAAACCGCTTTAAAAAAGTGAATTACTCCAGCGATGTTTGAAGCATTAAAAATGCGATGAACCAGTTCACCAAAATGTAGCGACAAATTAGTGCGCAAGACCGATTGTATTTCTGAGGAGGACTGGGCAACTTGGAGATCAAATGTTTTGTGGGCAGATGTTAGTGCCAGTGATGAATGATTCAAGGAAACTTCACATTCATTCCCACAATGAAAAACCTCTCGGTCACCACTCACACATTTATAATCAAAGGGAAGGAATCATGTTTCATGCAAAAATAATTGCCCTTCAATTCATATCTGCCTCCTTGAAAGCGTTCAGACAAGACGAGAAATGAAACATAAAGATCCTTAAAGAAATGAAATCATGAACTAACCATATATCTGAAGATGTTTCAACTACAGTCAAGGGCAGTTTATCGGAATGCTCTTTATTAAGCAAGATGTAGGTTGCATCCTTGCTTGTCATGCCCTGTTGAATATGCGGCAAGTTATAAGGGAAAAAGAAAATTCTGTTGCATTCAAATATTTCAATGGCACTTTGTTGGATTTTAAAACCTGCAATTTCTAACTCAATTGCAAAATCGATCCTAGTTGACTCTGACCATGTAAAGAGGCAAACATGTCATTTTGTATGATGTCAAATGCAAATGACACAATATTCTTCAATGAATAAATACTAGTAGACAATGTGGTCATGCCATTATCGATAACAGCTAACACATTTTCTAAATTTTCCTTTTCAATTTGTCGTAAGGTTTCCACAGCTTCTTTTTGTGAAATCTTCCAAATCTCATTATAAGATGCATATATGAAACTATTAGAACTGGGAGATCTAGGACCTAATCAAAAATCTTGCATATCCATGCTGTCAGAAAGAAGAGATGAATGTTGTTCAACAGTGGACAATGTGGATAGCTCTAGGCATTGTTGGCATGACTTACCTATACATTAGGTAGTTACTGTACCTGAGCATTGTGATTGAGCATACCTGGTAGTTCTGCTAGCTTTAAAACCCTTGGAAGAGTTTTACAAAAATGCATTGCAGCCTTTAGTGTCAAGGGGCCACACCAACCATCTACCTGAACAGTAAAGTGAAAAGTTGAATGTGCCATTCTGCACTATTTTATTTTTTTGTTCTTCTTGATTATAAATGTACTGTTGCCATTTATGAAATCATGCTACAAAGAAAATGATAGATGTACTTAAGTTCTAAACATTAGCTATTCCAAGACATGTAGTCGGGTGTACTATTTTGTTAAAAATGTCATTTGTCGAGGAATAAAACAAGCCCATAATAAGGCATCAATGCCCTGGACCCACCAGTGTCTTGTACATCAAAACGATTGTACGTCAATACTGTTTGTTCAATAATCATAATCCAGCACAGCCAATTTGAAATAAAAGAATCATAATAGATTAATTTTGTTTGTGTCAGCATATTCTTCATTGTTTTGGAAGGCGTATGCCTATAATAAAATGAAACCAGGTCTGTGGGGACATCATCAGAAAAATAAGGAAACTTTTTCAAATACTGTTGGGGACTCCCGACAGGTGGTGTTAGGCAGTTTCCCACTGTGTGAAATTAAAAACAGCTTGTGGTGTACTTACTCTGTGTAAATAATAATGTGCATAATGATGGTAGCAAAACATTTCACCATAGGTTGCAGAATTCAAATGCAAATCCTCATTTTCGAACACTATATGAGACTCTGATTTAGATAACATATTTGAAACAGTTGCTACATCCCAATCATCAGAGACAGAACCTGGGGTGACAAAATTGTACTTAGCAATCCTAAAAAATATGGAATTTATAAAGTTTCTGTGGGACCAAAAATGTCATATCAGATCTTATCCCGAACAATGCCATCATGGATGGGAAATGCAGTAATGTTCAAAAGGGACAGGTCTCTCTTCGTACCTTATGTGAGGAAGAATGGGGCATAAGTACTTCAGCTACCAGTTCTGGAGAAAACCGGAAACTAATGTCCACTCAACAGCAGAAAACCACTTTAAAAAATCCAATCCAGATGAAGAGAAAAACCAAAGAAAGGAAAATCCAAAGGTAGTAAAATGGAAGAATCATAAGTTTTCTTCAACCAAAACCATAGTGTATGTGCACCATGCAAAGACGTAAGTGAGGAATCTGAAGAAAAATCATTAATGTCAACAAAGTAACCAGAAGCAGTCTGTGCAAAAACAGGCTTGGTGTAAAGCAAAGGAGAGCCAGTAGGTACCTCTAAAGATGGTTGATAAATTATAACTTAATTGCCAGGCGCAGCAGGGGAACACTGTACATCCAAATCAGAAACCTATCCTGTGTTGACAGAAGAAACAGGCACAACTGCATGTTCAACATCAGAAGATCCAATCTAGGGATTAAAAATATTAAGACTGCTTTATGTTTGTAGAGGGATCTCTTGCAGGTTAGGAAGAAGAGTTAACGGGCTACCCAGATACCCTTGTAGCCTACTGTGTAGGACTGGCCGCATAATGGAGCTTGAAAAAATCAATGGAAACTTGTTGTTTCTGATTACAACCAGCAAGTGGTCGCAAAATCACACTTCAAGTACCTTGAACAGAAACTATAGGCACCAGGGCACAGTAGAATGGGAAAAATTCCTTCTTACCTGTAATCTTCTCCCGAACCAGATCTTCAACTTTATGAATCCAGCCAGAAGGCGCTGGCTGCTACTTCACTTCATCAGTGCATAACGTTTAGAATTCACATTCAAGCGCTCATCCGGGAGATCTTGTAATTCTTGTAAGACAGCAAAAAGTTCATGGATGTCAAAGTGCGCATAAGCCGGCACTGTGCCAGGGTTTTCAAGATCTGGAACATACCTTTGGACACTGAACAGAACCTCTTATGCGGTTCACCCACCCAAAGATCTTCTACGCAGATTATTTAAAGCTCTCTGGACTCCATTCAGGTGATTAATCCAACTACGACCCAAACCTAATAAGTCACAGTTCTTCCACACCACTAATGAAGTTCCCTCAGGATGATCAGGAATAATGCAGAGCAACACACAGGGTGCCCATGGTATCCCCGTAAGCCTTAGAGGCAAAGGCCGGTCCCTGGTCCGAGTAGAATGCCACCACTTCATATGTACAGATAAAGACCTGCAAATCTTATACAACAGTTAGGACGTCAGCATATTGCTGTAGCCATACTCATAGGAATTGAGAACATGAATCAAAGGTCAATAAAATACATATAAACACACCATCCGTATGGAGTGGTCCACAATGATCCAAATAGACACATTGTAGTGGTTTATTAGAAACTAGAAGGGGTGTCTGTGGTGGAGGGCACTGGTAGAACTTTTAATTTGCTGGCAAATATCACAGCAAAGGATATATTGTTTAGTCTGTTTATAAAGACCCTACCACCAGTAGTGTTTCTGTAACAAGGAAACTGTAGCCGCCACACCATCATGGACAGACTGTAATCCTTCATGTGCAGAAAGGATTAGCTCTAACCTGCGGTCCTGGTTGGGTATCACTTGAACCTCCCTCTCCCCGGAATGAGGGAACGTTTTGGACACTTAACATTTACTGTAACAAGCTTTATTAGAATGGTAAACAGGATGAAGAATTCAACCATGTTAATTGTCACTAATGGTTGCTTACTCATATCTGTCACTAATACTATACTAAAGAGAGCATAGTGTGAGTTCCCTTCTGCCAGACCAGCTGGGATAGTCTAACACCCCATACCTTGTTCTTAGTTGTCAGGATGCCGGTTGCAGTGTATAGGTTATCTTCCTTAGCAGGATGGCGGCCAGAGTTAGCAGGGCTGCATCTCAGCCACAGTTTGCAGCAGTTCTGTGATAATCTCAGCATGAAATTGCTCCTCTCCCTGAGCCATAGCACTGGAGATGTTTACATAACAAAGTACTGTTCTCATCACAATGTAGCAGAGGTGGAGAACAGCTCCTTTGGTTTTGTCTAGCTAAAATGAAGTGTCTCCTAATGGGCACAGAAAGAAAGGAAAACAATGGCATTGAGTTGGACCCTGGAACTATCTGTACAGTGTTCAGGGTGTCATGCACATGGACTGCATTCATTTGTGAGCAGAAAAGTGTGGAAAAATTTACGTCGAGAAAGATATGACAACTGAAAGAGTTGAATCTAAAATGGAGACTAAGGGGTCGATTCCGATGTCGGCCGGAAGCGCACCCAACAGTATTCGTCCGGAAAAAATACCAGCCGAACGCGTGTTTCCCGACCGACTCGAACACTCGTCCGAACGAACAAGTACGATGCGCATAACAGCCCGGATTCCGAGCGAGCCGTACTTACCCAATCCAGCTCCTGTTCTCCGCCCGAGCCGGATCCGTGAACGCCGAATCGAGTCGCACGGAACCAAATACACAGCACCTTCCGGCCGGACTAGTACGATGCGTCTTCCGTACGCGCCGAACCCGTCGCTACGTTCGGCACGTTTGAGCATCCGGGAGAGCCGCACATAAGCTCCGATTCGCGCCACAAGAAGATCCACGGCAACGAGACGAACAAACCAGCGACGAGTACGAGTCGAAGACACCCGAAACCCGAACGAGACGAACAAACCATGAATCCCATCGTGCAGGTCCTACCTATACTCTACATCTATTACCGGGACCGGTTCGGACGCGTACGGCGCAGACGGTAAGTCAAACTCCAACAATACAAACTAACTACACGTACTCAAAATATGTCACACACACATAGGGGTGCACAAATGACGTACACTAGCAACAGCACAATCATAGGGGTGCGATGGGCATCACCAATGGCAAACACACCCATAGGGGCCTGGATGCCTGCCACTACTACCATCCCCACTCAGGGGGGCCTGGATGCCTGCCACTACTACCATCCCCACTCATGGGGGGCTGGATGCCTGCCACTACCACCACCCCTACTTAGGGGGGCCTGGATGCCTATCACTACTACCATCCCCACTCATGGGGGGCTGGATGCCTATCACTACTACCATCCCCACTCATGGGGGCCTGGATGCTTGCCACTACTACCATCCCCACTCATGGGGGGCTGGATGCCTGCCACTACCACCACCCCTACTCAGGGGGCCTGGATGCCTATCACTACTACCATCCCCACTCATGGGGGCTGGATGCCTATCACTACCCCCCTACTCAGGGGGCCTGGATGCCTATCACTACTACCATCCCCACTCATGGGGGCTGGATGCCTATCACTACTACCATCCCCACTCATGGGGGGCTGGATGCCTGCCACTACTACCATCCCCACTCATGGGGGCTGGATGCCTGCCACTACTACCATCCCCACTCATGGGGGGCTGGATGTCTATCACTACTACCATCCCCACTCATGGGGGGCTGGATGCCTGCCACTACCACCACCCCTACTCAGGGGGGCCTGGATGCCTATCACTACTACCATCCCCACTCATGGGGGGCTGGATGCCTATCACAACCTCCCCCCTACTCAGGGGGGCCTGGATGCCTATCACTACTACCATCCCCACTCAGGGGGCCTGGATGCCTATCACTACTACCATCCCCACTCATGGGGGCTGGATGCCTGCCACTACTACCATCCCCACTCATGGGGGCTGGATGCCTGCCACTACCACCACCACTACTCAGGGGGCCTGGATGGCTATCACTACTACCATCCCCACTCATGGGGGGCTGGATGCCTTTCACTACCTCTCCCCTACTCAGGGGGCCTGGATGCCTATCACTACCTCCCCCTACTCAGGGGGGCCTGGATGCCTATCACTACTACCATCCCCACTCAGGGGGGCCTGGATGCCTGCCACTACTACCATCCCCACTCATGGGGGGCTGGATGCCTGCCACTACCACCACCCCTACTTAGGGGGTCCTGGATGCCTATCACTACTACCATCCCCACTCATGGGGGGCTGGATGCCTATCACTACTACCATCCCCACTCATGGGGGCCTGGATGCTTGCCACTACTACCATCCCCACTCATGGGGGGCTGGATGCCTATCACTACTACCATCCCCACTCATGGGGGGCTGGATGCCTGCCACTACCACCACCCCTACTCAGGAGGGCCTGGATGCCTATCACTACTACCATCCCCACTCATGGGGGCCTGGATGCCTATCACTACTACCATCCCCACTCATGGGGGGCTGGATGCCTATCACTACTACCATCCCCACTCATGGGGGGCTGGATGCCTGCCACTACTACCATCCCCACTCATGGGGGCTGGATGCCTGCCACTACTACCATCCCCACTCATGGGGGGCTGGATGTCTATCACTACTACCATCCCCACTCATGGGGGCTGGATGCCTGCCACTACCACCACCCCTACTCAGGGGGCCTGGATGCCTATCACTACTACCATCCCCACTCATGGGGGGCTGGATGCCTATCACAACCTCCCCCCTACTCAGGGGGGCCTGGATGCCTATCACTACTACCATCCCCACTCAGGGGGGCCTGGATGCCTATCACTACTACCATCCCCACTCATGGGGGGCTGGATGCCTGCCACTACTACCATCCCCACTCATGGGGGGCTGGATGCCTGCCACTACCACCACCACTACTCAGGGGGGCCTGGATGGCTATCACTACTACCATCCCCACTCATGGGGGGCTGGATGCCTATCACTACCTCTCCCCCTACTCAGGGGGGCCTGGATGCCTATCACTACCTCCCCCTACTCAGGGGGGCCTGGATGCCTATCACTACTACCATCCCCACTCAGGGGGGCCTGGATGCCTGCCACTACTACCATCCCCACTCATGGGGGGCTGGATGCCTGCCACTACCACCACCCCTACTTAGGGGGCCTGGATGCCTATCACTACTACCATCCCCACTCATGGGGGCTGGATGCCTATCACTACTACCATCCCCACTCATGGGGGCCTGGATGCTTGCCACTACTACCATCCCCACTCATGGGGGGCTGGATGCCTGCCACTACCACCACCCCTACTCAGGGGGGCCTGGATGCCTATCACTACTACCATCCCCACTCATGGGGGGCTGGATGCCTATCACTACCCCCCCTACTCAGGGGGGCCTGGATGCCTATCACTACTACCATCCCCACTCATGGGGGGCTGGATGCCTATCACTACTACCATCCCCACTCATGGGGGGCTGGATGCCTGCCACTACTACCATCACCACTCATGGGGGGCTGGATGCCTGCCACTACTACCATCCCCACTCATGGGGGGCTGGATGTCTATCACTACTACCATCCCCACTCATGGGAGGCTGGATGCCTGCCACTACCACCACCCCTACTCAGGGGGGCCTGGATGCCTATCACTACTACCATCCCCACTCATGGGGGGCTGGATGCCTATCACAACCTCCCCCCTACTCAGGGGGGCCTGGATGCCTATCACTACTACCATCCCCACTCAGGGGGGCCTGGATGCCTATCACTACTACCATCCCCACTCATAGGGGGCTGGATGCCTGCCACTACTACCATCCCCACTCATGGGGGGCTGGATGCCTGCCACTACCACCACCACTACTCAGGGGGGCCTAGATGGCTATCACTACTACCATCCCCACTCATGGGGGGCTGGATGCCTATCACTACCTCCCCCCCTACTCAGGGGGGCCTGGATGCCTATCACTACCTCCCCCCCTACTCAGGGGGGCCTGGATGCCTATCACTACTACCATCCCCACTCATGGGGGGCTGGATGCCTATCACTACTACCATCCCCACTCATGGGGGGCTGGATGCCTGCCACTACCACCACCCCTACTCAGGGGGGCCTGGATGCCTATCACTACTACCATCCCCACTCATGGGGGGCTGGATGCCTATCACTACTGCCATACCCACTCATGGGGGGCTGGATGCCTATCACTACCTCCCCCCCTACTCAGGGGGGCCTGGATGCCTGCCACTACTACCATCCGCACTCATGGGGGGCTGGATGCCTGCCACTACTGTCATCCCCACTCATGGGGGGCTGGATGCCTGCCACTACCACCACCCCTACTCAGGGGGGCCTGGATGGCTATCACTACTACCATCCCCACTCATGGGTGGCTGGATGCCTATCACTACCTCCCCCCCTACTCAGGGGGACCTGGATGCCTATCACTACTACCATCCCCACTCATGGGGGCCTGGATGCCTATCACTACTACCATCACCACTCATGGGGGGCTGGATGCCTATCACTACTACCATCCCCACTCATGGGGGGCTGGATGCCTGCCACTACCACCACCCCTACTCAGAGGGGCCTGGATGGCTATCACTACTACCATCCCCACTCATGGGGGGCTGGATGCCTATCACTACCTCCCCCCCTACTCAGGGGGGCCTGGATGCCTATCACTACCTCCCCCCCTACTCAGGGGGGCCTGGATGCCTATCACTACTACCATCCCCACTCATGGGGTGCTGGATGCCTATCACTACTGCCATACCCACTCATGGGGGACTGGATGCCTATCACTACCTCCCCCCCTACTCAGGGGGGCCTGGATGCCTGCCACTACTACCATCTCCACTCATGGGGGGCTGGATGCCTGCCACTACTGCCATCCCCACTCATGGGGGGCTGGATGCCTGCCACTACCACCACCCCTACTCATAGGACGGGTAATGCATGACACAACCAGCATACTCCCACATCAGGAATTACAGAAAATTACATCCACCCAAACAACATGACAAGCGTGTGTAGTCTATGTCAAATGCCTACAACACTGAACATGACAATGAACATACAATGTGACCCACTATCACATGTGTCACACATAAATGTGTGTGGCCTCCACAATACAAGCCGACCATGGCCACTGTGGCAATGGGGCCTAAAGCCCCATCACCACAGTCACCAAAATGTAAGAGTGGGGTCCATGGCTGATGCACCATATGATCAGTGTGGCAATGGGGCCTAAAGCCCCATCACCACAGTCACCAAAAGGTAAGAGTGGGGTCCATGGCTGATGCACCTTTTGATCAGTGTGGCAATGGGGCCTAAAGCCCCATCACCACAGTCACCAAAAGGTAAGTGTGGGGTCCATGGCTGATGCACCTTTTGATCAGTGTGGCAATGGGGCCTAAAGCCCCATCACCACAGTCACCAAAAGGTAAGTGTGGGGTCCATGGCTGATGCACCTTTAGATCAGTGTGGCAATGGGGCCTAAAGCACCATCACCACGGTGACCATAAGGTAAGTGCAGGCATGGTAAAAGCTGCCAAAGACAAACTGTATGGATGAATCCTGGTCACACAACAACTAAAACATCTGTGGCATAGTAGTGCTTGTGTCCCAACATAGATTGGGCGAGGCTAACAGTGCAGTGTCACAGAAACATCGTTTTGGCCATGTGCATACAAACATCACACATGGGGGAGCACATTGTCAACATTCAGCCAATAACACAATGACAGAAGTGACCATCATAATGCTGAGCCACATATCTGCACCAATGGACACACAAATGTTGATAACCTGTGGAGACTGTCGATGTCAGGTGAACAAATAGCATACCATGGCAGCAATGGGACATACAAACCATGATCATTGTGCTGACTGATGACCTAGGAGTCCCAGGGAGAGCAGGGGAATACCACCAAACTACATACAGCCAATGGCACACTACAGAAATGCTAATGCAGTGATGCAAAGGCACTAACACAAGCAGGCAGACTCACACTGCATATCAAACACAACAGGTGATGGGGGTGTGTGCCAGTGTCCACAGGCAACCACACAACACATGAGGAGGCCTGAATCCCAATTACACAGATGTGCATACAGTGCCACACACAAGTAACTCATGGATTGGATTCCCCTATGTGGGCAATCTGGCATTGTTAGATGAGAGGGAGCCCAAATCACACATGTCACACAAGCTTGTAGAAACATCAACTAACACAGCAAGAGACAGACCCACCACAGGACTACCCCCAGGGACCCCACATTGTGCTGACACTAGCCAGCATGACAATTCCACTGTGATGACAAAGGTAGATGTCGTTCACACTGTGAACCACAGCCATGTGTCCTGAGCAACAAACTACCATCACACCTACACAAGCTCCAATCAATCAGCACGGCCTGCCAGCCAAGGCCAATATGGAGGTAGGGGTCTAGCCGTGCAACAACTCACATTTCAACACTCAACACCACCCACCCTGATCTCCACCAATATGCAGCAGTGAAGCTCACATGGACTGGTGACATTGCACATGCACCCATGACAATCCCAGGGGTGGTGGGGGGGAACTAAGGTGCAGAAACCCATCACACATGCCCACTCAACGTGACTCGTCAATGTCTGACACACAGCACAGTACGCCGTACATGCGCATGATGTGAAATCCACAACAAACAATGGGATCCTGGCCATAGTCACACACCAACGAAGAAGCCAAGGTGACACACAAAGAACACACGTACACAACTTCCAACATTGCAGCTCTGACCCTGAGGAGTGGCAGCAGTCACACACACAACGTGTCACAATCACTGAAAGCTACTACAAACTCTAAATAACATTACTTGTGTAAACAACAAGTGCCAAGGGGAATCCTGAATGTGTCCCATCAGCGTTTGCCCACATCCCCAGCCCTGACAACAAAGACAATCTGGGATGAGAACATCATCAACATTAGTTAGCCATGCACCCACATCACGGAGAAACCAGGTCCAAGATGCTGGATGAACACATACCAACTCTGCAAGCAAGACAAACAGGAACATCCCTAGGGACACAGCCTGTGTATGAAAAGGGAAGGGAACATGCACAGACTTGCACACACAACACACAACACGGGCACACGCAATGTCACCAGAATACACACTGCCATGAGGGCACTCCACTCCTGTGGAAGGTCCGCTGTGCCAAACCTTGTCTGTGCACGACCCAAACATGTCAGCAGGACACTCCGTCAGTGAGTCACAAGCTACAACACACAGAAGCCTCTGCTCACATCAGCCTGGGTACGGGAGTGTCACGTCAGTCATCTGCATACACCCAAAACACGTGGCAATCCAGTTGTACTGTATACACAGATGAGTCCTTCAACATTGATGTGCAAAACTGCATGTCCAGTGGAGATGGGCACACAGTCAGGGAAATTGGAACATTGAACAGTGGTAAGCCCACCAGATGTGCATCAGTGTAAGACAAATATGTTCATTTACGAATGCTAAACGTACATCCCTGTGTCAAATGCTGAACATCACACCCTCAGACTGCAGCAAAGGATGCCATAGATCCACACAACAACAGGACACATATCCCATGGACGACATGGAGTCCATCACAGCAACACTTCATTTCCCTGATCTGAACACTATTACAACTGCAAATGCAGGATGCTACTCATCTACATCATGTACATCAAAAGAAAAACCACAATTAAACAAAAGGAGGCTTTATTCAGCAAATGGAGTAGAAAAGTCCGAAGTCCAAAAGAAACTAAGGCCAATGGCCAGTCCAAAAACACAGTCCCAACAGGGTGATAAGTCTCAACTGGTCATCCATTGCTTGCCTGCACTGGTAGGGACAGGGGACATCCCCCTTGGAGGGGCATACAAGGGGCAGGCCAGGCACCGCAGGGACAGGATCAGGGGATGCCAGAAGGAGGCAGTGAAGGGGTGGTGGGTGCAGGAGTGTCACCGGCAACTGTAGTGGAGGTGTCTGACTCAGCGGGGGCCAGCACCACCGTGCTACACAAGTCAGTTGGTGTGGGTGGTGCAACCACTGCAGTGGGCTGGTCTGATGAAGTGGACTGGGTCCCCACTGCAGTGCCCGAGTCAGACGAGGTGGTTGTGGACTCCACTGCAGTGCATAACTCCAAGGGAGTGGAAGGGAGGGCAGATGAGGTGGGCAGGACAGAGGGGGGACCCGGTCCCCACACCAGTGCCACTAACAGGCAGAGCGTCTGGGTTGGGGGTGGAAGAGCAAGTGGCAGGGGGAGGGCCTAAGCAGTCTGGGGATGCGGTATCAGTGTGTGGGGGAACCTGGGGCAGGGTGTGGCGGGGGAACCTGTGGAGTGGTGGCCTGGGGGATGGAGGAGAGAGACTGGGTGGTGGAGCTGCGTGGTGGTGGTGGTGGTGGGTCTTGCTCTTCCTGGTCCGGGGGACTTACGAATGGGGTCCTGTGTCTGCCTGTGCCTGGGGGAGGGTGTCTGGGGGCGAGGGTCGCTCCCCTCTGTGTGGGTGGACTTCCTCTTCCCCCGGTATGCTGGATCAGCAGGATCGGTGGGGAAGAGGCCGAGGTCACACAGGAAGATCTTCTGTGTAGGTGTGGTAGCAGGCGAGGCAAGGGAAGGGGTCTTGGAGGGAGAGGATTTGGAGGACTGCGGAGTGACCATGGATGCCTGTGTGTGTGTGTTCCCCATCCCCTGTGTCTGTGGTATCAGTCCCCTGAGGATGCTTGTGTGCACGTCTTGCCTTTCTCTTGGGTGTGTCTGTGCTGCTCGTGTCTGTGTGCTTGGGTGAATGTGCAGGTGTGCATGTGCTTTGGACAGGTAGGGTGGTAGGAAGTGTGGATGGGGCAGAGGTGGGAGGGGTGAGGGACTGCTGGAGGAGGGACACTGCTGCCGTCAGGGAGGAGTCCATGGACCTATTGCTCCTCTGTAGGGCAGACATACCCGTTGAGATGCCCTCCATGAACGACACCAGCTGTGTTAACAGAGTGGTGTGTGCATGGAGGACAGTCAGCATTGCTGTCTGCCCTACATGGAGCTGCCGAAGGAGGTACACAGACTCCTCACTCAGGGCAGCAGGGGACACAGGGGAAGGGGGTGTGGTGCCTGGCACGAAGGAGACATGCTCCCGAGCACGGGAGCCTCCACGGACCTCAGGAATGGGAGCCAATGGGAGGGCGGTGGTGGTTGTGGCGGGGCCAGACAGACTAGCTGGGGTGTGGTGGCTGCTGACACCCGGCTCCACAAGGGAGTCATCCTCCGAGCTGCTGTGGTCCTCAGCTGAGGTGGATGGTGCTGAGGACTCCTCGGTGTGGCTCCCCTCGCCCTCCGTGCCACTGGGTCCCACTGACCACTCGTCGGACGCTGACCCAGTCTGGCTCTGCTGCTCCTCCTGGTCCGTGGAGCTGTCCCCTCCTGTGGCCGTGGATGTATCTGCAAACAATTGGGGAAACAGACAAACATCAGTCACCTGCACTGACCGCACACACCACAGTAAATACAGCACATCACAGAGCAAGCCCTGGCATCTTTAGTTGAACATTGCCTAAAGTCCTCACACAGATTCGGGGAAGCCAATTGTCAGTCTGATGGTCAACCATGGGACTCACACCCCTCCTGCCCTTGCACCCATCTGTCTGGTGCCTGTCTGATGGTAAGACCCCAGTGTGGACACATGCACCACCTACACAGTTGTTGGACATTGCAGGGAACACGGTGCAGTATGTGAACATGCACACAACACATCTCTTGCCACTGAGTCAGTGCAGGTGTCCGGATGAAGGGATGGCCAGAGTCTCAATAGAAATGCATGTGATGCATACCAGCACCAGACACCATGATGCACCCATGTCCGGATAGTCAATGCCACAATGGGGTGGATGTTGCACATGTCACTCCCCTGCAGGATCACTCTTAGGAAGTTTAATGCCATGACACAGGCATGCGTGCAAAGTCATACATCACTGTCTCCAGTCACATGGCCATGGCAGCCAGCCAACAACAGTCTGCAATGTGTCACAATCCTAGGACATGGGGAATGCAAGTTATGTAACTGACAAGTGCACATGTCCAGCCCCCATAAACCACATCATCACAACTACTATTCGTCCACGTCATACCAATTGGACATATGGGGGACATGAAACACAGCTCTCTGAACCAGAGCACCTCAGTGGGCTGTGAATGATGAACATCTGCCTGAAAGTCACAGTCGCATACACCTGTCTGCACAGTCAAGTGATCAAACACATATAAGTCACAGAAGTCTTGTCTCACATGGTCCAATAGCAGATGGCATGCTGACCCCTAACCAATGAACATCACAGGAGTCACGACAACGTAGTCACAGCACAACGACACAGAGGCAGACACCTGAGGGAACATTTCACTGAGCACAGCATGTCAGCTGATACACGGGAGTGGGAGTACAGAGTGTATTGTATGCCCTGGAGTAGGCATGACTGTCCGGCTCCACCTGCAAGAGGGATGAGCCCTGGTCAGTAGGCAGGTGGCTAAGCATGTGTGACACACTTGACATACATACTCCTGAGGCCCAAACATTGTACCCACCCGCAGCATGGGGGTGTGCCAAATACCCCAGGGACATGTGGTGATTCTGATCTGCAAGTGGATCACATATCAAAGTTACACCCAGACTACATTGCACGACTCAGGCATTGTGTGAGCAATTGACCCACCCATGAAGGCAAACACAATATCACAGGAACAAAAGCTGTCACCCACCTTGAGCAAAGCAAAATGCAAGGACCCTGTACCCGAGTGACACAATTAACCTGAGCGTAAGGTGCACACCGGCCTATCAGATGGGTAGTGGGCATGTCTCAATAGAGGGACATGGGTACTGCACAACAAGACTGATGTACTGGGGAAGTTTAACCATGCCAGAGGAGTGCACATAGCATGTTAGACAGAGTTCACAGTGCAGTCTTTGACTCACCCCCTCCTTGCTGCTGTCTGCCCTTCAGCTGCCCATCCAGCTCCGGGAACACCACTGGCAGGATCTGGAGAATGTGGGGGGTCAGGGTCCAATGTCCGCCCCTCCTGCGAGGAGGCGACAGCTTCAGCTGGACCCTTGCGATCCTCCGGGTCCAGCCCCGAAGGTCCTGCCACCTCTTCTGGCAGTTGCGGATCCGGCGCTTGTAGACCCCCACGGATCTGACTGCCCGGACGATGGCCAGCCAGATATCCTGCTTCTGATGGGCATCAACCTGTGAGGATGACAAAGTGAAAAGGCCATTACTACACATGCAACATATCCATGCATCACACAGTTGGAAATACATGTCTCAATCACAGGGGCATATGATGTACACAGGCAGTGCTACGAGGGCTATGGACAGTTTGCCAGCAGTTACTACATGGTATCATTGCATGGGAAGTGAACCTTGTTTGAATGCACTGTTTCTCCACTGTACCTGTTCAGTGCATGTGACTACACACTTTGGGGGGTGCGAACTACTCAGTGAGCATGCTAGCCAGTGGTGTGCACACTGTAAATCCTGCTAGTCAGACAACATGCACAATTAGTAAGGCAGTGGACAGCACACTCACCTGCTCCCCTGGTGTCCCATACAGCTTGCTGTACTGTGGAAGGAGGTTGTCCAGCAGGGCCTGGTTCTCCTCATGGGTGAAGGCTGGGGCTCTCTCCACAGTACGTGCCATTGCAGTAGCCAGAGGATGTAGAGACAGCAGCAGTGTAGTGGCAGATGTCGTCCTGGAGCATGTAGTGCAGGCAAGTGAGCCCTCAGGGGAACAGCCAGCATTATATGTGTGCTGCAGAGCCAGATACTGTGCCAAGTCTCCAAAGTGATAGGTCCAAGTCGTTTGCATCTTCTGAATCTGACCAATCCATGGAATTGCAGCACCAATACACGCCCACAGCATCCTTCAAAATTTCAACTTCATGACACCCATGAATTTGCAACATTGTTGTGGCTGGCCAACTGAATTCACTGCATTAGACTCGTTGGAGCTTCAAAAACACGTCCGTTGCCATGCCAGGCCCCTGCCAATGCGTGCGCACCGATCGGACCATTGCTGTACAACGCGTACCCGCGATACAACGCGTACCCGCTCACATTCAATGCAATGGTCCGTGCGGGCACACCGATCGGACCATTGCTGTACAACGCGTACCCCCTCACATTCAATGCAATGGTCCGTGCGGGCACACCGATCGGACCATTGCTGTACAACGCGTACCCGCTCACATTCAATGCAATGGTCCGTGCGGGCACACCGATCGGACCATTGCTGTACAACGCGTACCCGCGATACAACGCGTACTCGCTCACATTCAATGCAATGGTCCGTGCGGGCACACTGATCGGACCATTGCTGTACAACGCGTACCCGCTCACATTCAATGCAATGGTCCGTGCGGGCACACCGATCGGACCATTGCTGTACAACGCGTACCCGCTCACATTCAATGCAATGGTCCGTGCGGGCACACCGATCGGACCATTGCTGTACAATGCGTACCCGCGATACAACGCAAACCCGCTCACATTCAATGCAATGGTCCGTGCGGGCACACCGATCGGACCATTGCTGTACAACGTGTACCCCGCTCACATTCAATGCAATGGTCCGTGCGGGCACACCGATCGGACCTTTGCTGTACAACGGGTACCCGCGATACAACGCGTACCCGCTCACATTCAATGCAATGGTCCGTGCGGGCACACCGATCGGACCATTGCTGTACAACGCGTACCCGCTCACATTCAATGCAATGGTCCGTGCGGGCACACCGATCGGACCATTGCTGTACAACGCGTACCCGCTCACATTAAAATGCAATGGTCCGTGCGGGCACACCGATCGGACCATTGCTGTACAACATGTACCCGCGATTCGGACCATTGCTGTACAACGCGTACCCGCTCACATTCAATGCAATGGTCCGTGCGGGCACACCGATCGGACCATTGCTGTACAACGCGTACCCGCTCACATTCAATGCAATGGTCCGTGCGGGCACACCGATCGGACCATTGCTGTACAACGCGTACCCGCGATACAACGCGTACCTGCTCACATTCAATGCAATGGTCCGTGCGGGCACACCGATCGGACCATTGCTGTACAACGCGTCCCTGGCAGGCCACACGCATATGTCACCATGCTGGTCACTGGTGAACCTATGCCAGCCACATATACATTCCATGGACTCAGGGGCACACCTACTACACCACACCCAGTCCACACTGTATCTAAGGCATGTGTGGCAGCATAACCTTATCTGTGTATGGGGGTGTACATGTTGTTTTTGGGGTGGCACTTGGGGCAGACACACCCAGGCTGTGCACGTGTTCATGGGTACAGGGTCCTTTGTGTGTTGTGCACATGACCACTGTGATGTGCAACTGTTCATTTTGGAGCATGTGGCATGGTCACATTTCCAGGTTGTGTATGTGTATGACATGTCACATACCCCCAGGCTCACGTGGGAAGGCATGTACGTCACAGGGTGGCCCATTGCCACAATAGTCATGTCCCTCTGCAGTCTGTGTGCATGTTGTGTTTCACATGTCTGACTCCATGTGCACAATGGGAGACAGTATCCACATCCACGTTGTTTGTGCATGGACTTAGATGTTGTGTGTGTGTGTCACAGACGTCCATGTCTGTCCTGCAGAGGCTACAGGGGCCACCACCTGTGGGTGTCATGTTTGTTTTACTGACGTGTACATGATACACCATGTCATGCCCGTGTCCATGTGGCAAGACAGGGTCCCTGGGAATCTACCTGTCAATGAGTTGTGATGCCTGTGGCGCATCTGTCCAGACATGTCACTGTGGTATGTGTGTGGAATGTGAGAGCAGTAAATGTGTACTGTGACACATCCAAATGGTTTCACATTGCACACCCTGGGACCTGTTGTCCACACTTGTTGAACAGAGATGTTAGATGATGTCCATGTAGGTGCCATATATGTCCAAACAGTACGAGACACACATCAAGTACTTGTGTTTGGTAATGATGTATCATGTGAAATTGAGTATGGTGAACGGAACATATGTGGGGTGACTGGCAATCTTGCATTCTTCACCTCTGCACTGCAGGGCTCCTGCTGTCCATCGACCATTCCCAGACCTGGCAACGATGGTGGAACGTGACAGCATCCGACGGTACCACTTCACCAGGCAGTTGATTGAGGATTTGGCAGTGCGGTTGGACCCACATTTGCAGCCTGGCCGGCCTGATCCTACAGCGCTGACCCCCAAGGTGAAGGTGATGGCAGCCCTACACTTCTTTGCCACCGGTACCTTTCAACACACTGTGGCATCTACTGGTGGTATGTCACAGACTATGTTCAGCCGTGTGCTATGCGATGTTTTGGTGGCAATGTTGAGATGCCTTAACCAGTACATCTATTTCCCACCACGTCACCGACTCACTGACGTCAAGAGTGACTTCTATGCCCTGGGGAGGATGCCACATGTCATTGGCTCCATTGATGGGTCACATGTGGCTTTGGTACCACCACAGGCACATGAGCAGGCATACAGGAACCGTAAACATTACCATTCTATAAATGCTCTGGTGGTATGTCTTGCAGATATGACCATCACACATGTGTGTGTGCGTTTCCCCGGTTCAGCACACAATGCCTACGTGATGAGGAGTAGTCGCATCCCGAGGATGATGGCACAGATGCAGAACCAGCGTGCCTGGCTTGTCGGTGTGTACTGACTTTGTACCATTGTGTGTGTTCTGCTATGTTGCTTTCCGCACACTTTTCCAAATTGGCTAATGTGCAATTGTCTGTCTGTAGGTGACTCGGGATACCCCAACATGCCGTGGTTGCTGACACCCCTCAGGAACCCTGTGACACCAGCCCAGATGCGCTACAATGAGGCACATGGTCGGACGAGGAGGGTGATTGAGCGGACCTTTGGTCTCCTGAAGAGCCGCTTCCGCTGCCTGGACAAGACAGGAGGGGCCCTCCCATATGCCCCAGCAAAGGTGTGCAAGATTGTCATCGTCTGCTGCATGCTACACAACCTGGCAGTGCGGAAGGAGTTGCCTCTCATCCTGGATGACGATGACCAACATCCGCCACCTGTGGAGGATCCTGGCCTGGGCCACGATGCCAGTGATGATGATGATGATGATGATGGTGATGTCCGCACACAGCTCATCACCAACTTCTTCAGCTGAATGTGAGTATCCAGAGGGGTGTGATGTCAATGATTTTGATTTGCATGATATGTGTGTGTGGTGCTCTGGTGCTGTTTGAGTGTGGCCATGTGCTACTTGACTGGATGCGTGCAGGTATGTGTCCTTGCAGGTGGTCTGTACTGCCCAACAGTGTTGACCTGCTAACTTGCTTTTGTGTAGTTATCTTGTGACAGGTATTAGACATGAGTATTGCCGTTCTGTGCTGTTCTTCAGTGGTTCTGACTGTGTGTCATGTCTGTCCTTCACAGGGTGCTGCCGGAGTTGTTTGATCAACTTGGATCCCCCGAATCCATGATTCAACTTCCAAGGTGGCAGCAGTTGTTTACCTACAGGTGATGTGTCACACACCCCTGGACTTTCTATCTTCTGCATTGTTTGACTTTGTGGCCACAGCCAGGTGGGATTAGCTTGCATTTGTAGTGGAAACAACATGTTGCAAATGTGTAATAAACCTGTGCCTCACTTTGGGATGTGCGTTGTCTGTAGTCACACATCTGAGTGACATTTGCTTACTGCACCTGTAGTCTAGTTGACACAGACTGTGAATAGGTATGGTGTCTGTGAATTGCACTGTATTTCCTGGCAACATCAGTGTAGGGGATGAGTCTGATGGCCCTGGTATGTATGTGTTGTGTGGCCCTAGTGGTGTGTCTCCCTCATATGTGCCACGTCGCCATGACTGACATGACGGTGTTGGAGTTGCTGTAGCAGTTAGCATTCACAGTGTAATTTTTCTGATCACCATCTCCATGACAGAGAGCATGTTGGAATCACAACAGAGGCAGATATGGTGTATTGGTGAGTTTATTTACAAAAGGTGTGGGGATGGTGCACAGGATGGTGGGTGCTGTACATAGAAATTGGAATCCAAAGTTCCCATGTGATTTGGAAGTCTTGGTAGCTGAAATGTCCAGAGAAAAGTCCACAGTCATCTGATGAATTTGGACAACTAGTGCTCCCCATGTCATGTGGGCGAGTTGGGTTGGCTTCGACAGGGCGTGCAGTTTGCACACAGAGGAAAAGTTCCAGAACAGGTGTTGGCTTCCTGGGGGATGTAGCTGGCCATCGGCCTCTCAGTTTGGCCTCCTCGGACGGCCCCTCTTCTTGGGGGGACCCTCAGGTGCAGGCTGCGGCGGTGCAGGGGACTCTCCGCCAGAGTCCTCCGCTCTCCCTGTGGCATTTGCAGTTGTTTCAGCAGCAGATGTTGTGGGCACACAGGGAGGTGAGGCCATGTTGGTGCTAATCTGGCGGAGGCATGTCAGTATGTCCCTATGCACCGCTGTTAGTTGTTCCAATGTGTCCCACTTGGACTCAATGCCAGACATGTGTGTATCGTCATGACATGCGTGCCGACATGTGTGTCTCGACACGGGCCATGTGGGAGTCCAAGCGGGCATGATGGGCAGCCTGCTGCTGTTGTATGTCCTTGAGGATCCCCACTACCTGGCTGACCTCTCCGGTGCTAGTCTGGTACGCATCCGCGATGCGTGCCAGTTGTGGGTCATCATGCAGTCCAGACCCCTCTGCAAAGAGCGACCTGTGTCTACCACCCCTCCCACCACCCCTGGCGACACGTGCAGGACCTGCGGTGGCACGCACAGGAGACCGTGTGCCCACTTGGGTGTTGTTCGTGGGCTCATTGTCAGCAGCTCCAGTTTGGTCCTGGGTCCCTGCGCTGTTGTCACCTGTGGTCCTTGGTGTGTCAATGTTGGCAGGGGTGGCCTGTGTGTTGGCAGTTGTTGGAGGGGTGGGTGCAGGGGGTGCAGATGTTGGTCTTGCTGGTGCTGCATGATGACTGACACCGGAGGGTCCAGCTAGTTCTTCGCCATCCGAGGAGTGCAGAGGCTGATCCACACCAGTGAGGTCAGTGTCCCCCGGAGCCTGGGACAGGGACTCCTCCTGGTCTGCTGCTGAGTCCCCATCATCACCTGTTTTGGGGAGAGACACAGATTGTATGGTATGTTTCTACAGGCATCAATTGTTCAAACACCTGACAGTTGTGACTGTACCTCTGGATGCGGGCCTGGACATAGCATTCTCCTATATTGTGACAGTTAGAGAGTGATATTGGTGTAGCACATTGTCCTGCCAACCTGTGGCATGTCAATGTGAATGTTGAGGTGTGTGCCTGACCAGCATTGGTGGTATTTGGTTGCCATCCGGGCCTCCTTCTCCCCCAGCCCAGATATACCACCATGGACCGTGCTTCCATTGCAGGGAGTGCAAGTTGTCTTTCAGGATGTCAGTCAGTGGTGTCCTGCTGTTGGTTGTTGCACAGTTCCCAGCAGGGCCTTGTGCTCCCCACAGCAGTTCCCAGGGTCAGCCATCTTGTGAGTCCTTTTCCACTCCCTGTGATGTGTGCATGGTTCAGGGTGGTGTTGATGGGGCAATTGTGAGGTTGACCAATATCTGTGACTACCACTCCCATCATGATATTGCCTCAACCCCCCTTCCCAGCATGCCCATCCTTCCTTCCTTTTGACTCTGCTTCCCTGTGGGGTGGGGTGCATGTGCTGACAGGATGGCTGTGAGTGTTCTCCTTGCGGTTGTTTGGCTACAAGTCCCAAGAGTGTCCCTGTGCTTCACACAGCATGACCCAGGGTGGTGGTTCTTTGTGGGATCTTCAGTTAGGATGTGTGGCATTGCATTCTCCCAGGTGGGTTATGTGGAGTTAGTGTTGAGGGTGTGTGTGAGGAGAAGTGCCTGTAACTATGGTCAGAGCTGTGAGTCCTCCTTCCCACCCAGCCAGATATCCCACCATGGACCGTGCTTCCATTGCAGGGAGTGCAAGTTGTCTTTCAGGATGTCAGTCAGTGGTGTCCTGCTGTTGGTTGTTGCACAGTTCCCAGCAGGGCCTTGTGCTTCCCCCAGCAGTTCCCAGTGTCAGCCATCTTGTGAGTCCTTTTCCACTCCCTGTGATGTGAGCATGGTTCAGGGTGGTGTTGATGTGCCAATTGTGAGGCTGAGCAATATCTATGACTCCAACTCCCATCATGCTATTGGCTACACTGACTTGACCAGCATACACAGAATTCCTTCCTTTCAGTGATCTTCCCTGTGAGGTGGAGTTCTAGTGGTGTCAAAATATCTGAGAGTGTTTGTTGGTTCTATTTGTGCCACTGCCTTGCTGTATTTGTTGTTAGGTTTGTAGATGTCATGACACAGTTAGATATCAGTATGAGATGGCAGGTATTGTGTTTGTCTGACTAGCATTCACATCTTGGGATGAATATGTTTTGGTTGCTGTGTATTTGCTAAGGGTGCATGGTTTGCCTATCCCTTTGAGAGTGCTGTGTGTGTATTGTCACACCATATTGTGTATATTAGTTGTGTACTCACCAGGCTCTGGGATGTCTGTTAGTCCGTATACGCTCACAGGTGGTAGGATGGCCCGCACCTTCTCCTCCCAGGGCCTGAGGTAAACTAGTTTTGCAGGAGGGCCACTGCCGGTGTGCTGGCTGAGGAGGTAATCCTTTTTAAGTAGGTCCCGGACCCTCCTGCGCACATCATACCACCTGTTCTGGATGTCTTCCTTTGTGTGCAAACATGGTGATTGTGCGTTCACCCTGTCGACAATCCTCACCCACATCTTGGTTTTCTGCGACATGGGGGTCTGTTGTACCAATGTACCAAACAACTGTGGCTCTACCCTGAGGATCTCATCTACCATGACTTCCAATTCACTATCTAGGAACTTTGGATTCTTCTTTAGGGGCATGGTGGTGGTGGTGATTGATGTGTGTGTGTGTGCAAGTGGGGGTGTGTGAGTGTAGGTTTAGCTGGGTGTGTTTGAGGGTGCGATTTGTAGGTGTGGTGATGGTGTGTGGCTTGTGTGATGTATGAGCTGTGAGTGTGTCTGTGGTTGCTGTGTGATGGTGTTGTTTGCTGGCAGGTGAGTGGAATTTGCAAAGGATCATGGTAGGGATTTGTGGCCTTTATGTAGGTGGAGTTGGAGGTGTGTCCTTGTTCCAATTCCCCCACCCCCAGTATTTATTGGCTTAGTGGTTGCTTGTTTGTCCCTTTTTTTGGGGATTTTTTTCCTTGGTGCTTTTGGTGCATGTAGGTGTCGTTCTTGTGTCCGGGTCGGACGCTGCTGTTGTGTGGTGCGATGTTGTCCGACTCGTTCCCGCTGTGTATCAGCTATATTTCATATGCGGCGTACGAGTCGGTCGCGGAGTATTGGGTTGTTTCGGCTGGGTTTTGTATGCGTGTCGGTCGTACGGCTTGGGCTCCGTGCGAGTCGGTCGTGTTTTGCATGCACAGCATCGTACTACGCGGGTCGGAGTTCGCGGGTACGTTTCGTTCGGGTTCAATCCGGGAGCGTGTCGGTCGGTTCGTTTCGAGTGATTTTCCGGCCGGATGGCTTGTTTCCGTCCGGCTCGGTCGATCGTTTTGTATTCCGTCCGAGTCGGTCGGGTTTCACATGCATTTCATCGTACTTCCCGGGTCGTACGCCGCCGGTCCGAGTCGGTCGGACTAAAATCCCGCACCGAGTTGGTCGGTACGTTTTCCGGCCCGAATCGGATTCGGCCCCTAAATGTGGCCATCCAACAATTTTCAGGTTTGCTAGGTTTCCGTAGGTGCTGCTGAGGTAGGGCTCAAAATCCACAGCTACTCACTGTGCAAAAAACGGGTCAGTTTTGATTCAACAAACGTGATGTATCCATGTTGCGTTTTGGGCCATTTCCTGTCACAGGCACTAGGGCTACCCACACAAGTAAGGTACCATTTTTATCAGAAGACATGTGGAAGCATAGAATACTAGGCTATTTATTATTACCGATTGGATTTCACTGCATATATGCCTTCCAAATTTAAGCCAGTTTGTCAGAAAGAAAACATTTTGAAAAATACCCTCTAAATCATATGCTCATGTGGCAAAAAGTCAGAGATGTATACAAATAACCCCTGAGCCTAAACTCCATACCTTGTGTGCATTTCAGAAATACATAGGTTACATTGATACCTATTTTTCACTCACCATATTTCACCATATGAATTGATTTATACTCAGTAAACAATGAAAAACCATTTTACGGTGCAGCTCAGTTGTTGGCTCTAGGTACCTTGGAGTCTTGGAGAACCTGCAAACTCTATGTAGCCCCACAACCAAAAGGATCTAACAAACGTAATAGTACATTGCTTTTGTAAATCGGCCATCGTAACAAAAAGTTACAGATAAAAACCTTGTCACAAATGGCAGTTTTTTCCTACTCGTTTTCCAGTGTTTCTCTATTTCAACTGTAAGTTTTTTAGAGAAACCTTTGAGGGATCTATACATATCTTGCTCAATTTGGAATTATGTCTACGTTGTAGGAATATATATTGCTTTCCTAGGTTACCCAGGGGTTTCACTTTGGTTTACACCACAAAATAATGGTTCGTTAAAAGCACACAAAATAGGAATAATGGGCTACCTCTTGAAAAATGGCAAAACTGTCATAAAAATTTGGTCTTATGATTCAGTTATGCATGTTCCTGAAAGCTGGGAAGATGGTGACTTTAGCGCATCAAACCATTTGTTGATGCCATATTTGTGGAAAACTTTCATACACTTTTATCCAGGGTACTTTTTTCCTATTTTTCCCAAGAACCTCAAAATCTAACTATATTTAGGCTATTTTCTCAGTCTCCTCCAGTGGAATCCACAAACCCTGGGAACCTTTACAATCCCCAAGATGCTGGAAAAAAAGGATGCACATTTGGAATGGATAGCTTATGTGGGCAAAAGGTTATTGAGGCCTAAGCACAAACTATCCCAATTAGCCATAATAGGCTTAGCATGGGGGGAAAGACATAGCAGCGAAAGGGTTAAAGTTTAAGGTTTGGTTTATCTGATTTAATTGGAAACCAAGATTTCGAGATATAAACTTGTTATTGGAACTTGGTGCTACATCCACATCATGATGTGTGATTTGGTGGTTGTTGTGCGGTGAGACACAGAGACACAATGTGATTGCTTATTCTTTGAACTGGACATGCTGCAATTGGTTGTCTGTGCTGTGAGCAGCGCTCTAATGTTTTGATTATGACAGCGGGTGCCACACTGAAATAGGTTGGTTGGTGGCAAGTGCCATGCTAGGAATTGTTAGTTATCATTGAGTGCTGATTTAGATTGGTGGATTGCTATTGTTTGGAAGATTTGATTAATTGAATCAAGAGCATTCAGTACACAAAAACAGAAATTGTGCTTAAGAAACCTGCCATTCCCAACTGTAGGGGAGAGACAATACCACCTGAAGGCACACCTGCCTAATACATGGCCCTCAATATGGGCTTATACACTTGTTAGTGGGCTAGGGACTGGAGCAAGATCACTTTCAATGACAAGAACGTGCAATTTCTCCTTCATTGTACCTTTAACGTGAGAAAGTTTGAGAATTCGAGGCGAGTAATGTATGACATGAAATCTCCGACCCAAACCTGCACAGTAGCTTAACACATTAATTGCATGAGAGCATGCCACACATGAGGAAGAACGCAAAAGAATTAGGAATCAGATTAGGCATTCTGTTAGTAATTGGTTAGATGCAAGATGGAACTCAAAACAGCCAGCATGGCATGAAGGTATGGTTGAAGGTGTAGGAGTTTACCCTCCAGTTGTGAGAGAGAATGAGAACGAGATAACTGGAAAGAAAAAGAGTCAAACTGAAGATCAACAGAAAGTGAAAGACACAGGGTAAGATGATGATGTAGAACAGGGGTTCTTAGACAATGTATTAATTTTAAGACCACCCCATATCATGATGTGTCCCTTCCTGGAGAGCCAACACCACAGGAGCCAGGGGCGAGAAGACCAGGAGCAAGTGTAACCGAGGGTGCAAGTGTGTTCACTGTACTGCGTGCACCAGGAGCAAAAATACCTCCCATTGTATCAGGTGCATTAACTGATGCAACTATTACACCTACTATTACCACTGCTGTAGTCATTGAATTACAGTCTCCACCCAGAGAAACAGTGGTCAAATAAAATAATGAATTGCAATTAAAGACGGGACTTAAAGAAATTCTGAGGGGTATGATTGTCATAGAGACGTTGAATACATATAATGATGTTGAATTTAGATATTTGAGCAAAAAAACTGCTAGCCTTTCTCATGAAGCAAATGAGAAACTGTAAAATTTGTCTAAAAACCACAAGATTGACTTGGATCAGAAGAACAATTTGTGAAAGAATTTCAGAATGGTAATGAGTGATTACGAGATAAAAATAAAGAGGCCCCCAAGTTTGAGAGTGCACATTAAGGAGTAAATAAATTGCTTCAAGGAATGGAGAGAAGTAAAGGTTTAAGGATAGACGGCCAAAGAAAGAAGGGGCCTAGGAAAAAATCAGGAAGTGAAGTTGAGAGGTAAACAAGTGCAAGTGAGCTTGAGACTAGAGTGATCACTGGATTCTGTCTGAGAGAAGTATATGGAAGAACATACGTGCATCTGCCATGGAGATCTTCTTTTCTTTACAAAGAGTTTTCCCAAACTCAGAGAAGAGCTGGAGGAAGTGGTACGATGAAGTAGAAAGGATTGTAACTCTGTCAGAAATGCTTTCGGGAAGATTTGAATATTTTGTTTGAGGTTGTTTTTCCCAGAGATTTGTGGATGGAATGCAAAGGGGTTGTGAATTAGCCCACACAAGAGCCCCAGAGAACAGCTCAGAATGATCCATGTCCCGATGTTATGACCAAATACAGGAAGGTGATTGAGCGCTTAAAACTGAACGTCCTTCAGAAATAGGGGAATCAGTCCAAAATTATGAGGACAACACAAGAGCCCAAGGAAGCAGTACATGCTTATTATGAGAGACTAACACAGATTTAGAGGCAGAACAGCAGAATAGAAAATGCAGCATGTGAGGGCCTCAGTGGTTTAGTTTTGGCATTTATGCATGGTGTACTCCTAGAGTTTATTTCTCAAATAGAGCAGAATGTGATAAGTTGGTTGATAAATCTGTGGATGAGATTTTGAAGATTAGAAAGTATTGAAGTGATACTCAAGAGTCCAAACAAAGAAAGATTAAGGAATATAGTAGCACAGACAAAGCTGGCTCAGAGAAGGTGGAAGGGTAATTTTTCTGTGATAGACCTGGGTATGGATTCTGTTTCAAATATGCATATGGTTTCAGTGTTCAGGGTGTTGTTCAGTATGCATCAACAGGGAATGTTGTTTCTAAAGGGGGGTAGAGGTTGTGTTGACAATTTAAATGTGAGCATTAGCACCTTGAAAAAGAGAACACCATGTCATATTTGTAAACAAGATTGTACATTGGGAACAAAAGTGAATACTGAGTATAAAATGATGCCCAAGTGAATCCTCGGTTTGAGAACGTGAATGTGATGTCTCAGAACGGCGATGCAGTCTGCAGTCCAGGTCCAACTATGCAGAATATTCAAAATCAGAGATCATAAAATATAAAAATACCACAAGCCCCAATGGTGCAGCAATACATGCGAAATAAAGGGTTTAATTTCCAACAAGGTCCTAAGTTTCCAGAAAGCCGTTAAATGACAGTTTCCCCCAGTTTTTAGCAGTTTCTGAAAGTCCTACTGGACTTGGTCTCAATCAATTGCAATGACCGTACCTGACAGGGGAGGACGATTGCATGCATGGTGCAGTCATTGAGGTACACCAGAGTGGTCCTATAAACTTGGGAGGACGAGGAGAATTCTGGTCCAGTGTACAGACTCCTCTTAAATCATGTAGTATAAATCAGGCTCTCGATTGGGGTCTGGTAGTAGTTACTGAGAGCATTTGCTCGTAGATTGCTCCTCGTTGGGCTGGAGCTGCTATGCCCAATAAGCCTCGCGAGAGGGCACTTTACCGGAGATCTTTTTATAGACGCAAACGGAGGACTTATAATCGCCAAAGGAGGACTTGGAAAATAAGTGTGTCCCAGTCAGTGAGTAAGAAGATTGGAAAAAGTGACTTAAAATCAACTATAGACCTGGTGAAGCTATCGATTTAATAGGAATCCAGGTTTATGTTGAATTAAAAACAGTATGAGAAACTCATGTACCCAATGATCTAAGTCTCTCAAGGGAAGAACAGATATAGAGGTATATTAGTTGGTATAGGATCAAGTGGATTCACATTGATCTGTGTTATTGGTCAACATGTTTCATGCCTCTATATGTCATGGAATGATCAAGTGGCATTTCTTCAGGACCTACATACCTATTCTTCTAAAAAAAGATCACTTAACTGCAAAAGGATATAAACAAATTCAACCCGGAAAAGGTATTACCGTACACTAAGGAAAACTATCAGGAAGAAGCTCAATCGAAATTCTCAGATGATGCAGTGATTACCAAAAATAAATATATGAACTACAGTGACAGCTCAGGGTCAGATGTTTGGAGCAGTGATGAAGACTGGAGAAGACCCACGGGGCCACCAAACTTTCCAGTGGGTCCATTCCCATATCAGCAACCCCCAATGTGGCAACCTTACTTCCCCTTTTCCCAACCTAGGATGACAACACCTTTCAACCCCTCTTTTTTAGGAAGAGGGCGGGGAAGGGAAGAGGCAAAAACAGCAGAGGAAGAGGTAAGCAAGTACAAAGAGAGAAAGAGGAACTCAAAATGGTGACGAGGAGCAGAGGAAAAGATCAGACAAGACAACTTAGTGGTCAATCTGTCAAACAAATCCCTCGGCTAGGTTAAATCATGTGCCTTGAATAAGGCCTGGGGTTTGTACCTACCCCAAGGGAAGGTATTTTCAGCTGAACTGCAATCTAGCTCTATTTTACAGGAAAATCAGACTGCAGGTCTTTTTCCAAGACAAGAAAACATATCCTCTCAACACAGATTCAGGACTCAGGAATCCGTCCTCATTTACTCCCCCACAAAGCTCCATGACCTGTGAGATTGTGACCTTTGAGAAAGCAGTGATGAATGACGTGCAAAAGATACTACCTAAATGCTCCTTCCAAAATCTGACGAGAGATTAAAGTGATGCTATTAAGACCCTAGCAAGCAATGAGACAATCACCATAAAACCAGCGGACAAGTGTGCAGTAATTGTTATCCTCTCCACTTCAGATTATAGAAAAGAATGCTTGAGACTATTGGCGAGTGCAAATCACTACAAGCCTCTCTCTCTTGGTCCGACACCTAGACTCCAGAACAAAATCCATATGTTGGTCAATGAGGCAGAAACTAACAGATGGATTACCAGAAAAGAGGCACATTTCCTTCTCAATCTAAGTCCCTGGATACCTTATTTTTACTCATTATTAAAAACCCACAAGGAGTCAAGACTACCTCCAGGGAGAACTATTGTCTCCGTGCTTGGATTACTCCTCAAACCACTGTTGATGTTTTGTGACCACTTCCTGAGCCCTTTGGTGGAGAAGACACCAAAACTTCTGAGGGACGCCAAGAACCTACTCAACCTCATTGATCTTCTTATTACTCTCAATGTAAAAGCTCCCTATACCACATACCCCAGGATGCCACCTTACTGGCGGTAGAAGAGACATTGAGGGAAGAGATATGCATTTCCCCAACACCAATTGACTTAATTATGGAATGTGCAACATTAGCATTAAAGGAATAAGTTTTCCAATTTGAAAATTAGCTGTACCTCCAATGCCAAGGTTCATTGATGGGCAGCACCTTTGCCACCAGGCTTGCATATCTCTACTTGTATAGTTTTAAGAAGAAATTCATTTTAGACTATCCTCTCAAGGATCCAACTGTGGTGCAGGTATATTGATGACAATGTCCTCTTTTGGAGAGGTAATACTGTGGATATTCCTGTATTCACCAACTAGATTAATGGGTGTGATCCATTCTTCAAGTTTACAACAAAGAATTCGAACAAGGAATTACCCTTTCTTGACCTAATGATATCACTAGATGGGGTATACCTGAAAACCAGAACTTTCTATAAAGCCACTGACAGAAACATGCTCTTCCTGTTTGACAGTCACCATCCACGAGCCCTCAGCACCAACCTCCCCTTCGGACAATTCCTCTCATTGCAACATAATTGTAGTGAGGTGGCTACTTTTGAAAACCAATCAGGTGCCCTGGCAAATAAAACTGGAGAATCCCAATTATCCCAGACATATTGTGAACATTGCCCACAAATGGGCCTGCAATAATCACAGGGAATCAATTCTGTCACACTGCCAAAAGAGAGACCAACCAAAATGTACATGTGTCACCACATTCACCCCCACATTTAACCTTGTTAAAAAGGTTATCAACAAACGGTGGTCGATTTTAAAAAGTAGCGACACAAAGATCGCAAAACCTCTCTTTGCTTTCAAAAGTACCAGCAACATTCAAGATCTTGTGTACATACACAACCATGATGTATATGACGTATGGGTGCCCTTGACAGCATAACAATTACTTGGGGCTTACCCCCACTGACCGGACACTTTCCATGTGGCCATTGCAGCCTATGCCATCGGAAACAAACCACTAAAGAGATTGATCTTAGCTTGAGAGAGAAATGGAAATTACTTAAACACATAAATTGGCAGTCGAAGATCTGCATTTACCATGGGCCACATGTAGGTGGCAAAATACCGAGCGCTAACGCTGAAATTCGCAGAATTTCAGCGTTTGCGATCGCTATTTGGCTGCGAGCAATGTAGGTGAGTTTAAACCTACTAGCAAAATAAGGAATCGCAAAATTGCGATTCCTTATTTTGCTCTTGCATTTAAGGAATCGCAAATTGCGATTCCTTAAATGCAATGTAAGTAGCACAAAAGAAAGTGCACTTTAGCCTTAAGGAATCGCTAATTACCACCAACTTCAAGTTGGTGGTAATTAGCGATTTCCTTTATAAAAGCACTTTTTTGCTTTTTTAAAGTGCCATGTGGCACACATTCATGCCCTTAGGGCATGTATGTGCGCCACATGTGCACACATGCACATTTCAGGGGTGCAACAGGGTGTCCTTTTGACACCCTGGCACCCTTGAAATAGCTCCCGCTATTTGCGATTCTTTAATAGCGAATCGCAAATAGTGAATATCTTCCCATTCATTCCTATGGGCCTCCTAGCCCATAGGAATGAATGGGTAGGTTATTCCTTATTAACGAATCTCAATTTGCGATTCGTTATTAAGGAATATTAAGGAATCGCTAATATTTTAGCGATTCCTACCTACATTCAATTTTGCGAGTCCTTAATAGCGAATCGGTAAAATTCGCTATTAAGGACTCGTAAATTTGATTTTACCTACATCTGGCCCCATATTTCATGCCCTTGCGGCTTACGATACATAGGAATGATAACTAGACCTATAAAAACAAGAATCAATGAACACTGCAGCAATATCAGATGCCGCTGTCTTGCAGCTAAACTGAGTACACATTTAATCATGGTTAACCACACTACTGATGACATGAGATGGATTGTTCTAGAGACCATCCAAGGGGAGAACATCCCGAAAAGGCTGTTTGTAAAATAACAAAGTGGTGGGTCTTTAAGCTCAAGACTTACACCACTAGACTAAACAATGAGATCCCATGGTCCGAAATAAAAATCTAAGAATGAACACATACCACTACATCGAAGGTACCCTATACCCATATGAGTTTCGGGTACCTGTCCATAACCTTGGCCCCTATACCTTTATATCAACCTGGGTTAGTCCTTAGTGAAGGTTGCATACACGTTTTATGTTATCTGTGAAAACTCCACCTGGAGTTCTTACTCCATTGACTTATTTTTGCAGTAGACGATGTCTTGTAACGTCCTATTCTGTCACACTTCAGGGCTCCAACAGCTATGACTATTGATATATATTTTTTCACTTTTAAATATTGTTTTTATTGCATTCTCCTTTGTGAGCAATATTGTTTCTTTTCCCATTTATATTTTTGTGGTTTTCTGTACTTCTATATAATTAAGAACCACAATGATGGGGCTTTGCATTACACAATGTAAATGTTTGCTCATGCTGAAAAATCCCTCATCACAAAGAGGCAATGCAGGCATGTGCAGCCCTGATATTTCATCAGGGACTGCGCTATGCCTTTTTTCCAACACTGCGGGGATCTTGATTGAGTCACTCTAGATGCGCCAGAACATTGCAAGGCAACGCTTCCCTTGGTTAGTCCATCCTCAATCTCCATTTTTTTTTAGACTTGAGGATGCTAGCTATATGCACATACTCTCCCTGCTTCCTGGCATTGCTATGTTACGCCTGTGAGAAGTTGGCCTGGTATATGCTGTTCACTAATTAAAGTGGACACCTTGCACCAGAACAATTCGACTCTTATGGTAGATAGGTTTAAGACAACCTTTAAAGAAAGCTATCCTAGTGGTAGCTGTGGAGAGCAGCCTTCAGGCTAAGTCTTGGAGGAATGTAAAGCAGCTTGTTTTACCACACAATCTCTTGAATCACCAAATGAAAAGACACCACACAGGTATATATATCAAATGTATATGTATTTATTAATAAACAACTCTCTACTAATCTCTTTATGAGATTAGAAGTCAGGAACATATGTACAAATCAAATGTTATCAAAATAAGTTTAGCACAATCGAATATCACAATCTTAGTTTGACTAGACCTAGGTCTAGGGCATCTAGAATCGAGGGACCCCCAAGAACCACCCCAGGTAGTTGTAGGAGACCCACAGGGGATGGACGCGGTGCCCTGGCACCGGTGCGAGTCCTGTACGAGTCTATGCGAACAGACGCGATTGAGATTTCAATGTTAAAGGTCCCTTGCGTGTTCGAGGCGAACACACCGATCGGTCCTTGTACGAGTCGAAGGACGCGGTTACAGATAGAGTTGCAAGGGAGTTGGACGCGGTGTGTCTAACACAGACGCGAACCATGTACGAGTCAGCGCGATAGCCGCACTTGGAAAGTAAGAGTTTTAGGGCACTTCTAGGGTAGCTACAAGCAAGTCACTTACAGGGTAAGTAGTTCTAGGGCCCACACCCACAGGAGCACCGTAGTGCTGAAGTTACCTCACCCAGGGGAGCCGGGTGCATAGGTGTTCTTTGGTGTTGGGTCGCGGCGTCGTTTTCAATGGGAGCCAGTGAAGACTTGCTGCTTGCGGCGATAGGAGAAGTGTCCGCGGAATCCAAGCCTGGATTCAGAAGATGGAAGACCTGAAAGCAGAGGGGACAGTGTTCAAAGTCACTTGGCAGTGACTCGGGGCAAGGAAGATGGATGCCCACCGTCGTCGCAAGATTCAGGTCGTTCATGGGTGCCTTGACTCTTCAGACACGAGGTCCAGGAGGCGTCGATGACAACCAGGAGCTGGATTCTGCGTGTCCCACAATGTTTGTAGCTTACTACGGTGTCAGCAACTCGATTGGAGCCAACAAGCCTTGGTAACAGCAAGTCTTGGGGAAATTGTAAAAAGTCAATGGCGCAGACCAGCTAGGTCTGAGGGACTCACCCAGCAAGGGTAAGTCAGGGCAGGCCTGGAGCAAAAATGGGAGCCCTTTGGTTCTGTAGGAAAGCCTTCTGGGGACCCACAAGCCAGCTGGCAAGAGATCGCAAAGATGCCTCAGAAGGATTCGCTCAACAGGGGCCCACGGTCACTCGGGACGTGGTAGGCCTCTGATCTTCGGAGGGATTCCTGCTGGAGGCTAGGACCACACGTGGTCCAAAGCACAAGCTCATAGAACGTTGTGAAGGGGTTGCACTTGACAATAGTGCACGGTACCCAGGGGTCGCGGTTCCTCGTCACTCTTGGGGTCCACTGGCCTCAGCTTCACTGGGGACTCACGATGGCCTTTGAAAAGTCAGGAAATCTACTTCTTGGGCTGCAGGGACTTCGGACTCCGGCGGGAGCGGCGTAGATTGCGACCATCGTTTGTAGTTTTTGATGCCTGCCAAGCAGGGGAGTCACTCCTTGACTCGAAGGGAGATTCTTCAGTCTCCCAAAGGTAGTGAAACGTCGAAGGTCCAGGATTCTTCTTCAGAGTGTCGTCCAGGGATATCTACTTTGCAATGGCAAGGTTCCCTAACTTATACTGTAAGGAAGGGAGGGACTAGCTCTATGACCCCACCTATGGGAGGGTCAGGGGAGTGGGTGGCTACACCCACTTCCCTTTGTCCAGTTTCACGCCAGAGCAGGGGCAGGTAGCCCCTGAGCTGGTTTGAACTGGCATATGCACAGAGGAGCCTTCTGCTCCCCCAGTGCAGGACTTCAAAGCACTCTAAGAGTGCACCCACCCAGCCCCAATACACTAAACCCTGTCTGGGAGGTGGTTACACCTCCCTGTGACAGGATGCCTATTGTTGGGCTTCCTCCACTGCGAGTTTCGGTCATCAGCAGGAGGGCAGCCCAGTGTCTGTGACTGGTGGCATCCATTTTGTGATGCCAGGGCTCTGCAGGATTCTACCGCGTTTCCACAGTAGGTACATGTCTATCCCTCTAGAAGGGTGGAATGCTACCCCCGCCGCCAGGACTGGCGTGGGGGTAGTATTACAAGATGTTTGACACCAAACACGACATGTTTTGATGCAGCCATTCCAAAGTTAGCATTTTACCGCGAGGATATAATGCACTTAAGAGTATATGGTTTAACCGCATCCACAAACAGCCCCAGAGAATGGACTCTGAGAGCTGCAGAGGGGCCCTGCTCAGGCAGAGGCACCCTCTCACATAGGAACCAAGCACCCTGCCCTCAGGATTGATAGGGCCTGCCTTAGGGGTGACTGATAGGTTTAAATGTGTGTGCAGGAGAGATATAGAAAACCTATATCTCAGTGAGGAGTGCTAGCACCACCTCACCCAGGCTGCAGTAGCAGGCCTGTGGTGTCAGATTTAGTCTGCTTCCCAGGGGTGGCATAATACATGCTTCAGCCCCTGGTAGGCCTGTGAAGTACCTATGCCCTTGGTACCTAAGGTACGATATACTAGGGACTCATAAGGTACCACAGCATCCAATCACTAGTGCACCTAGAGTGCACTCCAAGTCGTTTAGAGAGAACAGAGAGGCTGGGGCCCTGATTAGCAGGGACCCAGCCAGACTATAGCCAGAAACCAGTGTAAACATCAGAAAAAAAGTGGGGGCAACATAAGAGGCAGATCCTACTCTCCTACACAACCCCCCCAAACGCAGGGACACTAAACTAACCTTGACCAGTTGAGTCTTCGTGTTCTAAGTGGAAATACCTTGAGAGTCCATCTGCATTGGCATGTTGGGTCCCAGGTCTATGTTCCACTGTATAGTCCATCCCCTGTAGGGAAATGGACCACCTCAAAAGTTTTGGGTTTTCACCTTTCATCTGTTTAAGCCATAGGAGGGGCTTGTGGTCAGTCTGAACTATGAAGTGAGTGCCAAACAAGTATGGCCTCAGCTTCTTCAAGGCCCACACCACAGCAAAGGCCTCCCTCTCTATAGCTGACCAACGTTTCTCTCTAGGGGTCAGCCTTCTGCTAATAAAAGCTACTGGCTGGTCTTGACCTTCATCATTCAGTTGACACAGTACAGCTCCCACACCCAGCTCAGAAGCATCTGTTTGGACAATGAACTTTTTGGTGTAGTCTGGACTCTGTAAGATGGGGGCAGTGCACATGGCCTGCTTTAGGTCTTCAAATGCCTTCTGACAGCTAGCTGTCCACTGAACCTTTTTTGGCATTTTCTTTGAGGTCAGATCATTCAAGGGGGTCACTATAGATCCATATCCCTTGAAAAACCTCCTATAGTACCCAGTCAGGCCTAAGAAGGCTCTCACCTGTGTCTGGGTGGTTGGAGCAACCCATTCCATTATGGTTTGGATTTTGCTCTGTAAAGGCTGAACCTGGCCTCCACCTACAAGGTGGCCCAGGTACACAACCTGACTCTGCCCTATCTGGCACTTAGTGGCCTTGATAGTGAGGCCTGCTTTCTGCAGAGCCTCCAAAACATTTCTGAGGTGGACCAGGTGATCCTGCCAGGAGGAACTAAAGACAGCAATATCATCTAGATAAGCTGAGCAATAAGTTTCCATCCCTGCCAGAACTTTATTCACCAACCTCTGAAAAGTGGCAGGTGCATTTTTCAATCCAAAGGGCATCACCACATAGTGGTAGTGCCCACTAGGGGTCGAAAATGCTGTTTTGGCTTTTGCATCATCAGCTAATCTGATCTGCCAGTAGCCAGCTGTTAGGTCAAATGTACTTAGATACTTGGCTGAGGCCAAAGTATCAATCAGCTCATCTGCCCTTGGTATGGGATAGGCATCAGTCCTAGTGACTGCATTGAGGCCTCTGTAGTCTACACAAAACCTCATTTATTTCTTACCACCCTGGGTATGAGGCTTGGGTACCAGGACTACTGGGCTAGCCCAAGGGCTATCTGAAGGCTCAATTACACCTAGCTCCAACATTTTCTGGACTTCAGTCCTGATACAGTCCCTGACATGGTCAGGTTGCCTGTAGATTTTACTCTTGACAGGTAGACTGTCTCCAGTGTCCACCTTATGGGTGCACCAGGTAGTCTGACTAGGGGTCAGGCTAAACATATGTCTATACTGTTGCAGAACTTGTCTGCACTCAGTTTGCTGATGGTCAGTGAGGCTGCTTGCCAAAGCAACACCATCTACGGACCCATCATCAGGGTTCTGAGAGAGCAGGTCAGGGAGAGGGTCACTCTCCTCCTCCTGGTCCTCATCAGTTGCCATGAGCAAGCCCATGTCAGCCCTGTCAACATATGACTTTAATCTGTTGACATGGAGCACCCTCAGGGGGCTCCTGGGAGTTCCAAGATTCACCAGGTAGGTGACTTCTCCCTTCTGTTCAACTATTGTATGGGGGCCACTCCACTTGTCCTGGAGGGCTGCTGGGGCCACAGGCTCCAACACCCACACTTTCTGTCCTGGCTGGTACACAGTCAGCACAGCCTTTGGTCATGCCAAGCTTTTTGCAATTCTTGGCTGGCCTCCAGGTTTTTGGTTGCTTTTTTCATGTAGTCGGCCATCCGGGAGCGGAGACCAAGTACATAGTCCATCACATCCTGTTTGGGGGTTTGAGAGGTAACTCCCAGCCCTCTTTAACCAAACACAATGGACCTCTTACAGGGTGCCCAAACAGAAGCTCAAATGGGCTGTAACCAACCCCCTTCTGTGGAACTTCTCTGTATGCAAATAACAGGCAAGGAAGAAGAAGGTCCCATTTCCGCCTAAGCTTCTCTGGGAGTCCTTTAATCATTCCCTTCAGGGTTTTGTTGAAACGTTCAACCAACCCATTGCATTGTGGGTGATAGGGAGTGGGGAACTTATAAGTTACACCACACTCCTTCCACATTGCTTTCAAATATCCTGACATGAAGTTTGCATCTCTGTCAGAGATTACTTCTTTTGGGAAACCCACTCTGGAGAAAACTCCAATGAGGGCTCTTGCCACCACAGGGGCTGTGGTGGTCCTCAGGGGAATTGCTTCTGGGTACCTGGTGGCATGATCCACTACCACCAGGATAAACCTGTGCCCAGATGCAGTTTGAGGGTCAAGGGGACCAACAATGTCAATCCCTACCCTTTCAAAGGGTACCCCCACCACAGGTAGTGGTATCAGGGGGGCCTTTGTTGTGCCACCTGCCTTACCACTGGCTTGGCATGTGACACAGGAGCGACAAAACTCCTTTGTGTCCTCTGACATATGTGGCCAATGAAAATGTGGAACAAGCCTGTCCCAGGTCTTGTTTTGGCCCAAGTGACTTGCTAAAGGGATGTCATGTGCTAGGGTCAAGAGGAACCCCCTAAACTTCTGAGGTATTACCAACCTCCTGGTGGCTCCAGGGGCTGGGTCTCTACCCTCAGAATATAGGAGTCCCTCATCCCAATAAACTTTATGGGACCCACTAGCACTCCCAGCAGCCTCAGCAGCAGCCTGCTGTCTGAGGGGTTCAAGAGAGGGGCAGCACTGTTGCTCCTTACTCAGATCTTCCCTAGAAGGGCCCCTGCCCCCAAGAACTCAACCTGATCAGGCTCAAGTCCCTCTGGGGCAGTTCCTTCTTCAGGATCTGCTTCACCTCCCTCTGGAGGTGAATCTGTGATCTGAGACAGAGGTGAAGGCACTGCCTTTACCATACTGCTCCTCCTCTTGGGAAGCATCTGGTCCATTGTTCCAGGATCCAGAGCTGGTTCAGTGTTATGCATCCTTGCTTGTGACCTGGTCACAGCAAATACCTCTGCAGGGATACCCAACATCTCAGCATGAGTCCATAACTCTACTTCAGACCAGGCTGAAGTCTCTAGATCATTGCCCAATAGACATTCTACAGGGAGGTCTGCACTGACTACAACCTTCTTGAGGCCAGTTACCCCTCCCCAGGAGAAATTCACAACTGCCAGACTATGGTTGGTCCTGACATTGCTTGCATTGGTCACCTGGTACATTTCGCCCAGGATGATCTGTCCAGGGTCCACAAGATCCTCTGCCACCATGGTGACATTAGCACCTGTGTCCCTAAATGCCAAAGCCTGTTTGCCATTTATTACAGGCTGCTGTTTGTATTTGCCCAGATTACTGGGGCTTACTAGGAAGGACATATCAAGGTCTCCATCACAAATCAGCATTGCCTGAGTGGGCACTCTGACTAGGTCAGAGTCCACTTCAGAACCCAGGGTCAACCCTACTACACCCTTATTCTGAGTACCACCTCCACCAGTAGCTGAGCTAGGGGGAACAGTTGCCTTAGGGGCAGGAGTGGTGGTGGTTTGGTCTTTGGACTTGTTACAATCAGAAGTCCAGTGCCCTTTCTGTTTACAGAATTTGCACCAGGGCTTCTTTTGGCCTTTTCCCTTGTTGGATTGTGACTCCCCACCAGATGCAGATTTTTGGGGCCCTTGTGAAGACTTCTGGTCTTTTGACTTATCCCCACCTTTCTCAGAGCCCTTAGGATCTTGCTTCTTGGTGTCACCCCTTGGTTCTGGGGTTTCTGCCTTACCCTGGTTCTGACCCATTTGTCTGCCTTCTTTCCCAATTCTTGGGGAGAGGTCAGATCTGAGTCCACCAGGTATTGATGCAACAACTGGTTCTGGCAATTATTAAGGATCTGTTCTCTCATCATCAGATTATACAATCCCTTGAAATCAGTAACCCTACTGCCAACCAGCCAACCCTCCAGAGCCTTGGTTGCACAATCTACAAAGTCAGTCCAGTCCTGAGTCTGTGCCTTCTGGGTGTCTCTGAACTTCAACCTGTACTGCTCAGTGGTTAAGCCAAACCCATCTATCAGTACACTCTTCAGGACTTCATAATCATCAGCATCCTCTTCTCTAACAGTGAGGAGCTTGTCTCTACCTTTGTCTGAAAAGGAGAGCCACAAGATTGCTGCCCACTGCTTTTGGGGGACCTGCTGTACTTTACAGGCCCTCTCCATAGCAGTTATCCACTTGTGGATATCATCCCCACTCTGGTAGGGAGGAACAACCTTGCTCGGGTTCCTATGGTCTGGAATATATTCTCTACCTCTAGGGACACTGTTGCTGCCACCAAGGGGTTCTAACCCCTCTCTTCTAGAAGCTCTCTGGATCGCCAGGGCTTCTCTATCCAGTGCCAACTGCTTGGTTCTGAGGGCAACTCTTGCTTCCTCATACTGCAGCAGTTTGCACATTCTGTCAGAGGAGCTCTCTCTTATGGGAAAGTATGAGTTCCTCTGTTGGACAAATTCTCTGCCAGAGTGATAAGAGTGGTCAGATTCCCTGGAAGGGGACCTATGCCTCTCATCCACTCTGTCAGTTCTCTTAGGGAGAATTCCTCTGTCCTTTTCAGGCCCCTTGGAGCCTGGCCCTTCAGTCACAGAGTCTTGGTCATTCTGATTTTCATCAATTGACCCAGACACTGTAATTGACCCACCCACTGATTCAGACCCATTAGCTCCTAGAGCCAATCTAAGATCATCTGCTGTCAGCAGATCTATCAGGTGTAGTGTGGAGGGACTCTGTCCTAGCTTCAGGTGTCTTTCAACACACATGGCTCTCAAGTCAGAGAAAGCCATGTCCTTATACTGAGGCTGAGTGGATCCACTGGTTCCACCCTTTAAGGACATTCTAGTGTTGTGCAGTGTTGTACTACCTACACTAGTTTGTGGCCTACTGATACTAGCTTGAGCTGTAGAAAGGGTGTGCTATCCCTTGGCACACAGCTCTAAGTTCAGTAGAACTTATTGATACTAAGCTTGACTTTATATGTACCTTAAGTACCTATAGTGGTTTTCAGTTAGTAATTCAAATAGAGATTTTCTGGTAAAACAATAGCAAGCTGGAATCCCACACGCTGCCCACCAATGTGAGAAGTTGGCCTGGTATATGCTGTTCACTAATTAAAGTGGACACCTTGCACCAGAACAATTCGACTCTTATCGTAGATAGGTTTAAGATAACCTTTAAAGAAAGCTATCCTAGTGGTAGCTGTGGAGAGCAGCCTTCAGGCTAAGTCTTGGAGGAATGTAAAGCAGCTTGTTTTACCACACAATCTCTTGAATCACCAAATGAAAAGACACCACACAGGTATATATATTAAATATATATGTATTTATTAATAAACAACTCTCTACTAATCTCTTTATGAGATTAGAAGTCAGGAACATATGTACAAATCAAATGTTATCAAAATAAGTTTGTATTTAGGAAGACAAGGGTGCCCCAATATATGAACCTGGGGTAATATGTAGTTTAAAGGAACAATGGTTCTAGAGTGGCCTAAAGGGTCCAAGGGGAAGTAACCCTGTAAAGGGCACTGAGATAAGTAAAGGAATAGAAACTTAATTCATAAAAGAGAGCAGTAGGAAATATAACGAGGGACATATAGGTCAATGTATGACAAATATTTATTACACAATGAAGGTATTCAGGTGCTCACACAGTAAGTGACAATAAGCGTGACGTGAGAAGTGAGGGTGAACTTAAAATAATGACATCGCATTGACAACAGAAATAGAAGCTCCTTTAAAGATTTTTACAGAGTATAAGGAGTTCATGTTGTAGGGGGTCGACGACGTTTCGAACTCAATTATTCGAGTTCATCTTCAGGACAAAAAGTGTGAGCAACTTGAATTGAGCTGAAGAAGGAAATAATATCCTTGGTAAAGGCGTCCAGGAGTTGTAGGAGACCCACAGGGGACGGACGCGGTGCCCTGGCACCGGTGCGAGTCCTGTACGAGTCTATGCGAACAGACGCGATTGAGATTTCAATGTTAAAGGTCCCTTGCGTGTTCGAGGCGAACACACCGATCGGTCCTTGTACGAGTCGAAGGACGCGGTTACAGATAGAGTTGCAAGGGAGTTGGACGCGGTGTGTCTAACACAGACGCGAACCATGTACGAGTCAGCGCGATAGTCGCACTTGGAAAGTAAGAGTTTTAGGGCACTTCTAGGGTAGCTACAAGCAAGTCACTTACAGGGTAAGTAGTTCTAGGGCCCACACCCACAGGAGTACCGTAGTGCTGAAGTTACCTCACCCAGGGGAGCCGGGTGCATAGGTGTTCTTTGGTGTCGGGTCGCGGCGTCGTTTTCAATGGGAGCCAGTGAAGACTTGCTGCTTGCGGCGATAGGAGAAGTGTCCGGTGGAATCCAAGCCTGGATTCAGAAGATGGAAGACCTGAAAGCAGAGGGGACAGTGTTCAAAGTCACTTGGCAGTGACTCGGGGCAAGGAAGATGGTTGCCCACCGTCGTCGCAAGATTCAGGTCATTCACGGGTGCCTTGACTCTTCAGCCACGAGGTCCAGGAGGCGTCGACGACAACCAGGAGCTGGATTCTGTGTGTCCTACAATGTCTGTAGCTTACTGCGGAATCGGCAACTCAATTGGAGCCAACAAGCCTTGGTAACAGCAAGTCTCAGGGAAAGTGTAAAAAGTTAATGGCGCAGACCAGCAAGGTCTGAGGGACTCACCCAGCGAGGGTAAGTCAGGGCAAGCCTGGAGCAACCAGGGGAGCCCTTTGGTTCTGTAGGAAAGCCTTCTGGGGACCCATAAGCTGGCTGGCAAGGGATCGCAAAGACGCCTCGGGAGGATTCGCTCAACAGGAGCCCACGGTCACTCGGGACGTGGTAGACCTCTGATCTTCGGAGAGATTCCTGCTGGAGGCTAGGACCACACGTGGTCCAAAGCACAAGCTCGTAGAACGTTGTTAAGGGGTTGCACTCGACAATAGTGCACAGTACCCAGGGGTCGCGGTTCCTCGTCACTCTTGGGGTCCACTGGCCTCAGCTTCGCTGGGGACTCACGATGGCCTTTGAGAAGTCAGAAAATCTACTTCTTGGGCTGCAGGGACTTCGGACTCCGGCGGGAGCGGCATAGTTTGCGACCGTCGTTTGTAGTTTTTGGTGCCTGCCAAGCAGGGGAGTCACTCCTTGACTCCAAGGGAGATTCTTCAGTCTTCCAAAGGTAGTGGAACGTTGAAGGTCCAGGATTCTTCTTCAGAGCGTCATCCAGGGATATCTACTTTGCAATGGCAAGGTTCCCTAACTTATACTGTAAGGAAGGGAGGGACTAGCTCTATGACCCCACCTATGGGAGGGTCAGGGGAGTGGGTGGCTACACCCACTTCCCTTTGTCCAGTTTTGCGCCAGAGCAGGGGCAGGTAACCCCTGAGCTGGTTTGAACTGGCATATGCACAGAGGAGCCTTCTGCTCCCCCAGTGCAGGACTTCAAAGCACTCTAAGAGTGCACCCACCCAGCCCCAATACACTAAACCCTGTCTGGGAGGTGGTTACACCTCCCTGTGACAGGATGCCTATTGTTGGGCCTCCTCCACTGCGAGTTTCGGTCATCAGCAGGAGGGCAGCCCAGTGTCTGTGACTGGTGGCATCCATTTTGTGATGCCAGGGCTCTGCAGGATTCTACCGCGTTTCCACAGTAGGTACATGTCTATCCCTCTAGAAGGGTGGAATGCTACCCCCGCCACCAGGACTGGCGGGGGGGGGGGGGTAGTATTCCAAGATGTTTGAAACCAAACACGACATGTTTTGATGCAGCCATTCCAAAGTTAGCATTTTACCGCGAGGATATAATGCACTTAAGAGTATATGGTTTAACCGCATCCACAAACAGCCCCAGAGAATGGACTCTGAGAGCTGCAGAGGGGCCCTGCTCAGGCAGAGGCACCCTCTCACATAGGAACCAAGCACCCTGCCCTCAGGATTGATAGGGCCTGCCTTAGGGGTGACTGATAGGTTTAAATGTGTGTGCAGGAGAGATATAGAAAACCTATATCTCAGTGAGGAGTGCTAGCACCACCTCACCCAGGCTGCAGTAGCAGGCCTGTGGTGTCAGATTTAGTCTGCTTCCCAGGGGTGGCATAATACATGCTTCAGCCCCTGGTAGGCCTGTGAAGTACCTATGCCCTTGGTACCTAAGGTACCATATACTAGGGACTCATAAGGTACCACAGCATCCAATCACTAGTGCACCTAGAGTGCACTCCAAGTCGTTTAGAGAGAACAGAGAGGCTGGGGCCCTGATTAGCAGGGACCCAGCCAGACTATAGCCAGAAACCAGTGTAAACATCAGAAAAAAAAGTGGGGGCAACATAAGAGGCAGATCCTACTCACCTACAACGCCTGGCATGGCTTTGCCGTCCTCGTTTCAGGCCACAAAGTGTCATACAGTTTGTACCTCAGTGGTAAAACTGTGCGTTTGTTGGACAACATAAACATCAGGATTGTGCCAAACTAATTTGGCGCAAACCCTCAGGATATGTTGGCCTAGGTCCTATTAGCTCGCCGTGCACCATCTGCATCTCTAACCTTACCGTGTAACAAATGTGTGTGCCACCTCAGAATATGACAAACCTGACTCCCCAAGGAAATCATGGTAACAGATCTAGAACCCTTTTGTTTGGTCTCTAATGCATACCCAAAGAAATACACAAGACATACCCAACCTGCAGTTTCAGTATTTATTGAAACAGTGCGAATCTTGAGTTAAATACTTGCGCTGCAATGAGAAATGGAATTAAACATATCACCATAATTAGCAATAGAAGAACAATGGAGAGGATAAACAAATTCCACCATTGTCCTACAGCAATGAGTATGATCAGGCTGGAGTATAGTGTGCACCTACCTAGTGCTCCCTAACCTAGTTTGCCTAGGGAAGGTGATCTTCCAAAGAAATCCCTGCCGGAACTCCTCATTACTTGTGGGCAAGTGTCATCAGGCTGTCCGTCTTGGTGTAGAACGGGACATCCCTTGTGGAGGAAGCAGGAATCAGCTGTGCTGGAATTCTGGCATGCCGCAACCTTGAATTGTCAGCAGAGTGCTCCTCTAATTTAAACAATGATATAGATTTGTATTTATAATAACAGTCCCCATGTCGAAGTCTCAGTCATGCTACAATTGTTTATAAAAGCCAGATATCATTGTCACATACCGGGCAATAATAAACCATGACATTTTGTGCAATGAACTTTATGCATTGTACTGAATGTTCAAGGTGTCATGATAGTGTGCCTCCGAAGCTGAAATGTAGGCAGAGGCAGTTTTACAGAATGCTATCCTGCACTGACATGTATGCAAATGTATGTCAAAAGTGACTGTGTTGCAGAAAGAAGGCAACTTAAGAAACAGGAGCATGAAAATTGAGTCATTTGTAACCGGGCCACGTGGCAGAGGATGCCGACTACCCATTCACTTCTGGACTATGGCCCTCCGAGGGACACTATTTCAGACTCCCTGGGGCATTTAATTAGCACATCCAGAATCCTCAGCTCCATCTCTGGATTCAAGGCTGGGTAGGTCATTGAACCAACAAAGCACTTGGCACAAGTAAGTGACATGAGGAGTCTGCTCCTCTGACTCTTTCCATTCTTTACAGTGGATACATTAATTTGCCTGTTTGTTCCCCTACAGCATTTGTTAAATACTTATACTTACATATATCTTAGAGCCTTCAATGAATGTGTCACAACCTCGATACCCAAGGGGCCTTTGCCTACTATTTGGAGAGATCTTATGCCTATTGGGCTACAAACATAACTTAATGCTCTGACCTCCTACTGTCTCGAAAATAAATTAACTGTTAATGTTATAAAACAAAGACATTGTTCTTTGCAAAAAAGAAAAGGACCTTCACCTGGTTCCTAGGGAATGTACAGGTGGAGCAGTTCAGAGAATATAAGTATCTAGGTATGATATTTTCAGATCATCTGCGCTGGGATAAACATATTGCCTCTCGAAAATTGGTAATATCAGCCGAAGTGAAGGCCCTGAAAAGGTTTGGCTATAGATTTGGCAATTGCACTTTTGAACCACTAAGAAAGGTGATCCAGGGTAAACTTATTCCTCAGGCTGTTCACAGGGCTGAGGTGTTAGCAATGGATGGGCGTGTCCCATGGGAGAGCCCAGAAGGGTGTATCTTGAAACTGCTGCTCGACCTTCTCAAAAGTGTGATGATTCAAGTTATAAGTAGGGAGCTAGGTACTGTTGCCTGGAGTGCCCTGGCTGAGGAAAGAGCCCAGCGCTTTTATTTTATGATCACAAACGAGGTTCAGGCCGAAAAGCTATTGACTCCATTCCTCTCTAAGGTATTGTCAACCTTCTCTTGCAAGAGTAATCCTGCATTAGTAATGCTAGGTGCCTGGGTGTCCCTGAATAAAGCCTGGAGGAAGGAAAAGTTCTACATATAAGTCGAATAAAATGCACCCATAGGAAATGTGCCATGGAAACTAGTCGAAGGGCGGATTTGCACTATCTTATGAACAAGAGCTCTGCTATTCCCTTCCTTACTTTTGAGTAGTGTATGGAACATTTCATATATTTATATAAAATTCCGGCTAGGTCCTTGAGATACGAAATTTTGCATTTAAGGATCGAGGATGCCAAGTCTGAAGTTAAAAATCATGGAGAACCTGGGCCAGTGCCCGTACTGGTGGGGTCGTAAGTGCTCAGTGATTCATCTTTTGTTGGACTGTGTACTCTTCCTTGAGGAAAGGAAAAAGTTCCTCCGCCCTGTTTTTATAAAATATGGCACTTGAACACATGATGAGGGACTTAACTTGATATGTGGTCTCAGGTCTCAGGATGTAGCTATTGCTACAAGTCAATTCTTGTGGGCGATTGTCACCTCCGACGTAAGGCCTTCCTTTGTCAGTTGATTCAGACTGAGGATAGGATTTGTATTCCCTGGTTTGGTAGGGGTGATATGGTCAAGTACCACAGACAATATGTTCAAGAAGGCTCCACGCAGGTTCCAGGAGATAAGGCTTTATTGCTCATCTCCGTTATTCCACCACACAACAGCTGTCTTGCCTCAGATGAACCAACATTCTAGGGCAAGCTCACAATCCAAGTTCATCTGTTCATTGCATAGTCTTTGTGCCATGCTGGAACTTTGATTTGCCTGCCTGAAGTTTTATTTCCAACGTGGTCACTGATAACTACCCGGTCTGAGGAGCTCTCCCTGGAGGGCAAAGAACGAGAGTTATGATGAACCAGTCTGTCCATACTCCAACACTGCCCATTGTCCATTATGACCACATTTTGTTTGTTAGTTGCAATACGCATGGGCTCAAAAATTTTTGACTCTCTTCCTCCTCGACACATCATTTTTCTTTACACATACCAAGTCACCAGCTTTCCACGGCTGATATTTAGTGCCATGTTTGACATCATAATAACTCTTATACGTTGCTTGGTGAAGAGAGATTTTGTCCAATCCTCATCACCAGTGTTATAATCAAGTACCACAGACAATGGGTACAAGAAGGCTCCACACAGGTTCCAGGAAATAAGGCTTTATTGGTCGTTCCCACTACTCCACCACACAACAGCTGTCTTGCCTCAGATGAACCTACATTCTAAGGCAAGCTCACAATCCTAAATGTAGGAACATTCTAATGTTCTAAAGGGAGGAGGGAAGAAGGAATGTACCAAGAAGATAAACAAGATTACACCACATCTTTCCCGAATGATTGACAAAATTGAATCTACTAAGGAAGCCCTTCCCAGAAGATGCAAGAACAAGAAACCAGGAAAAAGGCCAAGGATATGGTGAACACCACAGGAGAGGGAAAGAAACCAGGACAGAAGAGAAAGCCAATGGACAAAACAAAACAAGTTTATCTGTTCATTGCATAGTCTTTGTGCCATGCTGGAGCTTTGATTTGCCTGCCGGAAGTTTTATTTACAACGTGGTCACTGATAACCACCCGGTCTGAGGAGTTCTCCCTGAGGGGCAAAGAACAAGAGTTATGATGAACTAGTCTGTCCATACTCCAACACCTCCCATTGTCTATTATGACAACATTCTGTTTAGTGGTTGCAATACGCATGGGTTCAATGATTTAGACTCTCTCCCTCCTCGACACATCAGTTTATTTACACATACCAAGTCACCAGCTTTCCAAACTGATGTTTAGTGCCATGTTTGACATCATAATAACTCTTATACCTTGCTTGGTGAAGAGCGATTTTGTCCTTAACAATCGACGAATCATGCCCAATTCTGTCTCGCCCTCTCAACCAGGCTGAGAAGAATTTAGTACTGGGTTTCCTTCCCTTTAAAGCAGAGAAAGGAGATACACCTGTGACAGAACTGGGAGTATTATGGTACTCCCACAACATTTCTTGTATAGCATTCTCAACCTCCAAGTGATTTATACTAGCCAATTGGATGCACTCTTTAACCATACGATTGACTGTCTTCACAAACCCATTGGCATGGGGACAGTACAGAGCAGTTTTGAGAGGAACTATGTTGACATGAGACAGGAAGTCGCCCATTGCTGATGATGTTAATTGCACTCCATTATCTGTAACTAATGAGGCAGGGATGCCTTCCAATGAAAGTGTATCTTTTAAAAACCTAATGAGGCACTCGGTTGTGACTTGATGCACCATCCTGGTTACCACCGAATGAGAATGGTAATCAACCAACACAAAGGCAAAGCGCTTCACAACCCCCAATCTGTTAACCGGACCAATTATGTCCAGAGTCAATTTCTGCCAGGGTTTGTCCGGGATGACCACTGGAGAAATGGGAGCTTTGTGGACATCTTTAGATTTGTCGCTATTGGCACAAATGAGGCAATCTTTTACTTTGGCTTCAACCATAGAATCCATGTTGGGGAACCAAAAATGTTCCCTAACACGAGACTTGGTGAGGCTTCTACCCAAATGACCTTCATGGGCAAGGTCAATAACCTGATTTCTCATCTTCATGAGAGGTATGATCTTAGCATTTCTGAGGATAAAGCTATTATTTTCATACCTCACCACCCAATCGTTTTTTACATCATCACCTACTTCACTTCTGCTTTTAGGCAACGCTAGGTGAGCATATGACTTAAGTTTGGTTAAAACGTCATCGTTTGAACATGCTGCACCCCAAACTTCGTTGGTGAGAGCAGGAAAATTGATCACCAAAACTGGATATTCACAGGTATCAAACTCTTCCTTAACATCCAGAGGAACTCTCAACAAGAAATCCTCAGCAGTATTTTGATTGCCCGGAACATATTCTAGCCTGTAGCAAAAGCTTTCCAAACCCAGAACCCATCTGGCAATCCTGGGGGTACTGTTGTAAAACCCTTTGATAGAAAACATGAAAACGAGGGGTTTGTGATCAGTGTGAATATAAACTGGATGCCTCGCAAGTAAAATTTAAAGTGTTTAACAGCCATAAGCATGCCAGGGCCTCTCTCTCCACTACAGAGTAATTGGAATCTAACTTGATTAGGGTGCTAGATGCGAATGCGACTATTCTCTCTTTTTCATCAATGATTTGGGAGAACGTGGCACCAAGACCTCTATTGCTGGCATCAGTAGTGAGAATGGTTTTCGTATTATGTTCAAAATTACGCAGATAATACATTTTTTTTTAAAAATTTCAAAGGATAATTGATGATCCTCAGACCATATGTAGCTAACGTGGTTCTTCGACAGGTCTCTAAGGCAGGGGAAAGGTTGGCAACATTTATAACATATTTTGCCATAAATTCAGCTAGACCCAACAAAGGTTTTAATTTGTCCATATTCTTTGGGGCGACCGTTTCCTGGACGGCCTCCAATAAGCAAATCTTGGGCTTAAATCCGTCTTTAGATATGGGATGACCTAGGTACTCAACAGCACTCACACCAATCTGGAATTTCTCTTTCCTCAATGTGAGCCCAGCTTCACTAAGCTTGTTCAGGACAACTCTTAAATATTTGTCATGCTCTTCCACCGGGCCCCATATATCAAGATATCATCTTAGAAACAGAGAGTTTTAGGAACCCCTTCTAATATGTGCTGCATAATTTTCTGGAAAATGGCAGTAGCAGATGCTAGCCCAAATGGCATCCTGCAAAACATAAATGATCCCATGGGAGTTGAGAAAGCTGTCAACCATCTGGATTCTGGATGAAGTTCGCCTTGATGGTAAGCATTAGAGAGATCCAGGACTGAGAAGAAAACAGCTTCTTCCAGGAGCTTAGCATCTCATGAATGCGCGGAAGAGGTTGTCTATGTATCCAGATGTTCCTATTGAGGTCTCTAAGGTCCACACAGCCTAATATCATTGCCATGGTTTTTCTTGGCTATGATAATGGGTGCCAACCAATCCAAGCTCTCAATAATTTGAATGATACCCAGCATTTTCAATATGTTGAGCTCCTTCTCTAACAGTTTTTTCATGAGATGGGGTATAGGTCTGGTCTTATGTATAGCAGGTTTAGAGTGGGGGTGGGCGGAATTTGCGTAATCGCGCTACGCAAAGCTCCGCGAAATGGTAAAAAATCTCCGCGAGCACGCAAAAGTTCCGCGAACACGCGGAATTGCTTGTTCCGCCCGTTCGCGATGCTTTTTTCCTGTTCGCGAACGCTGTTTGCGTGCTTGGGGAGAAATATCTCGCGAACACGCATTTTGAAAGCGTGAACAAGCAAAAAATTCCGCAAAGCTGCGGATCGCGGAATTTTTGGCAATTTCGCGTTCTCCGCGGAACGTGAAATTACCCAAATTCTGCAAATTCCGCGAGCGGAACGGAATTTACCGCCCAGGCCTAGTTTAGAGTCAGACTTTAGCTTAATTCTGTGTTGAAAATCTTTTAATAAGCCCAATTTGTCATTGAAACCTCAGGGAATTCCTCACAGATCTGGTCCCCTGTAATAGACTGGCTAACAATCAAGACTTGCTCTGGATTATTTTGATCCAATTTTATTCCCAGCTCCTCATGATGCTGCCAACCCAGCAAGTTGGACCCCTATTGAACTACATACACCTTGCCCACCGTGGTGCGATTTTAGGGGGATCTGAAATATTTAAACATACTCTTGAAGGGAATAGGATCTCTATTGTACCCACTGGGAGCAATGTCTGGAACCAGTACGTCCGCCTCCCTTGCAACTTTAATTTTATTAACTTCAGAAAAATTTATGCAAGTATAAGGAGAGCATGAATCTGCAAAAACTTTGACAGGGTTACCATCTATGTTAATATTGCATTCAGGATAATTAACAGAATGAACCAAGTCAAGTTCCATTACTTATAAAATTATTTTCTTGACAGCTTGTGTATTCTCATCAGGGACTTTGTTATCACTGCACTTGTCTTTATTAGAAAGATCCCTAAACACCCTCGCAAAATGACCTTTCCCATTACACTTCCTACAGGTAGCAGTTTTGCCCTGACAGAAAGGAGAATTGGCTAGATAGTTATTACTACCACAGCGAAAGCATTTAAGCCTATTGTTCCCACCGTCAAACCTAGACTTTGTTATACTCATATTTCTTATTTTAAACACCTCCTCTTCAGATCTTGCATCCTCTATCTCCGAAACGTGTTCGGCCGAGAAATGAGATTTGATTTCTTTTAAGCATACAGCTGTATGTTCAATGGACTGTGCAACTACCACAGCTTCTTGCAAATTGGGTTGTTTCTGTAATAACTTCTCCTGAATCCTGTTGTTATTCATGCAGCGTACCATCTGATCTCTAATGAGAGAGTCATTCAATTCCCCAAAGTCACAAAAACTGCTCAACCCTCTGAGAGCAGCAAGATAGTTCAAAACACTTTCTAGCTTACCCTGCGTACGGCAAAAAGATTTGTGACGTTCCAACACAATATTAATTTTATCACCAAATTGCTTCTCTAATTTGAGTTAAGTAAATTTGTATACATCTAGCTCTTCCTCGTTATCATCCTCCGCTATTACTGGTTCAGGAAGGGATTCATAAACTTTCCTCCCATGAGTGTCAAAATTGTGGAGAAGAATATGTTGTTTTCTAACTGGACTAACCTTTTCACCCCACCAATGGCTAAGTAGGATTAAAAAATCAATACAACATAGAAGGTAGTGATGGTTCAACAGGATTGCACATCAGTCATGGACAATAGATTATTTTGATTTCTCAACAGATGCTACTAGTATTGGTGCCCCTCAAGGTAACCGTATAAAGACACCCCACTACCACAGATGTCACCCCACAGGAGTTACTAAGAGCTCCCGTGCAAAGCTTTAAACAAACCACTTTACCTCGGCACTCTTCAAAATTCTCACAATTGTCATATAGTATGACACAATTATAATTCAGCAAATAGTGTGATTACTCACAGGAAACCAATCCATACAATTACTCTGCTGCACAAAAACATTTATTATCAAATGATGGCATTTCATACAAATTTACACAACCAATAACCAGGGTGTGGTCCAATACACAAACATATATTTGTTAACAAAAATTCTATTATCATTAGTGAATCCACGGAGGTCAAGATCGTATGGCCTCTCTGCTGGGAATGATGGAAAACAGCCGACACGTGTTTCGTTACATGGTAACTTCTTCAAGGCTGCAAATGGTTTAAACATCAGTCAGTAAAAAATGTTTTCTTTAAACAAAAATAAACAAAATATGCTCTCACAAATCAAGTATTTATAACCGTTATAACATAGACCACCCTATAGCCTGTGGTGACATCAAAAGGAAAAACTAAAAAGAAGGAAGGAGTGCAAACAAGAAAGGTGTGAAACACACACCCAGTGAAGAAGGTATTGGAACTTGTTAGCTACAAGAGAGCCAGATAGATATTACTTAGTACCAATCACCAAGAACATCCGATAGTGTCAAAGTGTAAACGGAATACGTATTGAAATCAGAGGTTGGAAGAAAGATGTCCATCTATCCAGTGATGCCAGAGGGCCTATGATGTAGGCCAAGCAACTAATACCTAGTAACCCTAGCGATAGTCAACATAGAAAAGTGACTATATCGACTTAAATTACGAAGCCAGGCGTGTTTCCAAAATTACAGGGATCTTTAGTACTAATTTTTCTTTCTTTATTTGGGACTATTAGACAAACGCAACTGCACCTTCTTTCCTATTTCAGCATAATACAAGTGGGATACTAGCACATTGTGAGTCATATATCTTTTCACTATTTATCTTAACAGATGTGTCTTAGAGAGGCACCATTTTTACATTTATTTTGATTTTGCTTTAAACATGCGCTGCTCCAACTTACTTTTGACCACATCGTTTTTTTCTCTTAGAATAGATAGAATATGTATCTACGCTAGGAGATTTACCTGCTTGAACGAATTCTACCATTGGGGAACACTCCCTTCTTTGGGGACTTTTTACAGGTATCGGATAGTGTATCATAGTATGAGATTCTTGGGGTCTGAGTGTTACAGAACAAGGACTCCAACTTTTGATTGTTTACTTCAAAATCATGTCCTTTAGCGGCATTTGCCATTTGGAATAATACGGTTAATTTTTATATGTGTATATGCAGGTTTTTAATGAAATACCATTCTTTTAAATATACAGGTGCTTTGCATCATTGGGGTTAAGCGAAATATCGAACAATTCCCCCCTTAAATAATTCCTCTTCTGTGACTATTTTATATGTTTGGTCAGAGACTCACACTTTTTTCTAAATTAAGGCACTTTGTCTACTGAATTAATACGTATCTTTAGGATATTTATCATCTACCTGTAGGACGTTGCGTTCTCCCATTTACTACCCTTTTATATTTTTTCTTTTTTTAGGGTGTTTCAAATCTTTCGTTGTTACAAAAGAATAGGATATTAGCATTTTGAAAAAATTCGAAAAAATTCAAATCTTCTTGGACCTACAATCATCCATACGTTAAGGTAGATATAGTCACTTTTCTATGTTGACTATCGCTAGGGTTACCAGGTATTAGTTGCTTGGCCTACATCATAGGCCCTCTGGCATCACTGGATAGATGGACATCTTTCGTCCAATCTCTGATTTCAATACGTATTCCGTTTACACTTTGACACTATCGGATGTTCTTGGTGATTGGTACTAAGTAATATCTATCTGGCTCTCTTGTAGCTAACAAGTTCCAATACCTTCTTCACTGGGTGTGTGTTTCACACCTTTCTTGTTTGCACTCCTTCCTTCTTTTTCTTTTTTCCATTTTGATGTCACCACAGGCTATAGGGTGGTCTATGTTATAACGGTTATAAAAACTTAATTTGTGCGAGCATATTTTGTTTATTTTTGTTTAAAGAAAACATTTTTTACTGACTGATGTTTAAACCATTTGCAGCCTTGAAGAAGTTACCATGTAACGAAACACGTGTCGGCTGTTTTCCATCATTCCCAACAGAGCGGCCATACGATCTTGTCCTCTGTGGATTCACTAATGATAATAGAATTTTTGTTAACAAATATATGTTTGTGTATTGGACCACACCCTGGCTATTGGTTGTGTAAATTTGTATGAAATGCCATCATTTGATATTAAATGTTTTTGTGCAGCAGACTAATTGTATGGATTGGTTTCCTGTGAGTAATTACACTATTTGCTGAATTATAATTGTGTCATACTATATGACAATTGTGAGAATTTTGAAGAGTGCCGAGGTAAAGTGGTTTGTTAATAGGATTCAAAAATGTTTACCCATTCTTTCCACTGAATATTTGGCTCCCCAGCTTCATTTAACAAGCATTTGCCATGCAATAGGTCTGGCAATTGCGAGATTTTGAGCTATTGGCATTGTGAATTACAATGTCGTTTATTTATGTGTTTAAAAAGCCTGCATTAATAAAACAAACACAAGGAGATGATGGACAGAGTGCTGAAACTTTTCAAACACTCACCCCCAGTCACAGTTCTGGGTTGTATCCATCATCGTTCTTTAGCTCACTTTGCCACCCCAGTTCAGACACAGCTATATGCAAATCAGTCTTGACCCTGTGCCTCATGGGAACAGTCCAGCCCGAACTGCCAAGCCATGTCTTCCCTGGACCGGAAACACGCATCCTGGGACCGGTTTCGGGCTAACAGCCCTCATCAGCCAGGCTAACTTGAATCCAGTGGCAAAGAGAGCAAGGGACCCACGTCTGGGCATACCCTGCCAACTTAGGGCGAACAAAGCAAACGCAAGGAGATGATGGACGGAGTGCTGAAACTTTTCAAACACTCACCCCCAGTCACAGATCTGGGTTGAATCCATCACCGTTCTTTAGCTCACTTCGCCACCCCAGTTCAGACACAGCTATATGCAAATCAGTCTTGCATTTGTCACCCCGAGTGGGACGGGTATGCCCAGACGTGGGTCCTGTGCTCTCCATGCCACTGGAGTCAAGCTATCCTGGCTGATGAGGGCTGAAAGCCCGAAACTGGTCCTAGGATGCTTGTTTCCAGTCCAGGGAGGACCTGGCCTGGCAGTTCGGGCTGGACTGTTCCCATTGGGCGCAGGGTCAAGACTGATTTGCATATGGCTGGGTCCAAACTGGAATGGCATGGTGAGCAAAAAAACGATGGATTTAGGCCCAGATCTCTGTACTGGGGTGAATGTATGACATTGTTCTGCATTCTGTCCATCAATTGTTCTTTTTGCATTTGTCACCCCGAGTGGGACTTGTATGCCCATACGTGGGTCCCGTGCTCTCCATGCCACTGGAGTCAAGCTATCCTGTCTGATGAGGGCTGAAAGCCCGAAACCGGTCCTAGGATGCTTGTTTCCAGTCCAGGGAGGACCTGGCCTGGCAGTTCGGGTTGGACTGTTCCCATTGGGCGCAGGCTCAAGACTGATTTGCATATGGCTGGGTCCAAACTGGAATGGCATGGTGAGCAAAAAAACGATGGATTTAGGCCCAGATCTTTGTACTGGGGTGAATGTATGACATTGTTCTGCATTCTGTCCATCAAATGTTCTTTTTGCATTTGTCACCGTGAGTGGGACAGGTATGCGCAGACGTGGGTCCCGTGCTCTCCATACCACTGGAGTCAAGCTATCCTGGCTGATGAGGGCTGAAAGCCTGAAACCGGTCCTAGGATGCTTGTTTCCAGTCCAGGGAGAACCCGGCCTGGCAGTTCGGGCTGGACTGTTACCATTGGGCGCAGGGTCAAGACTGATTTGCATATGGCTGGGTCCAAACTGGAATGGCATGGTGAGCAAAAAAACAATGTATTTAGGCCCAGATCTCTGTACTGGGGTGAATGTATGACATTGTTCTGCATTCTGTCCATCAAGTGTTCTTTTTGCATTTGTCACCCCGAGTGGGACGGGTATGCCCAGACGTGGGTCCCGTGCTCTCCATGCCACTGGAGTCAAGCTATCCTGGCTGATGAGGGCTGAAAGCCCGAAACCGGTCCTAGGATGCTTGTTTCCAGTCCAGGGAGGACCTAGCCTGGCAGTTTGGGTTGGACTGTTCCCATTGGGCGCAGGCTCAAGACTGATTTGCATATGGCTGGGTCCAAACTGGAATGGCATGGTGAGCAAAAAAACAATGGATTTAGGCCCAGATCTCTGTACTGGGGTGAATGTATGACATTTTTCTGCATTCTGTCCATCAATTGTTCTTTTTGCATTTGCAATAATATAAGGCATTGTCATTTACAATACCAATAGGTAAAAGCTTGGAAAATGCAAGACCTATTGCATTACAGAGAGCGCAGTGTCCTTGAAGTGGGCACCGCGCTCAGCATTAAAGTGTAAAGTTAAAATAAAAAAAAGCTGAAACAGAGCGCGGTGTCCCTGAAGTGGGCGCCGTACTCAGCATTAAAGTTTTTTAAAAAAAGCTGAAAGAAAGCATGGTGTCCCTGAAGAGGGCGCCACGCTCAGCTTAAAAGTTTTAAAAACAACAAGCGGCTGCCATTGTCCCATGAGTGCTGGGGGCGGTGCAGCCACTTTTAAAGTTAAAACGCGCATATCGCTCCATACGAGAAGCGGCCACCAGTGTCCCATGAGTGCTTTGTGGGGGCTGCCACTTTTAAAGTTAGTGTGCATAGCGCTCCATACGAGAAGCAGTCGCCATTGTCCCGCGAGTCCTGTGTGGGCGCGCTGCAAATACAAGAAGCAGCCGTCATTATCCCCATTATTCATTAAACAAAATAGTGTTCACCGACTTATAAAGCAGACCGTGTAACAAGACAAGTAAAAGGTGCAGTCGTTATGGGAGGTTACAAATGTAGACAAGGTGGTACCAAGGAGGGACTAACAAGCCTATTCACAAATGAAAAAAAACGATTTAGCAAAGACAGTAACAGGAGCCAATTAAAAAGATGGGTGGGGAAATGGGCGGAGCTTGTATGCCATACCTCAATACAGCATGCCTCGCAGAGCAGCTCATGCGCTGCCCAGGCTCAATCTAAAAGCAGGACCTGCTATGGATGAATCGTACACACAGAGTGCCCAATGCAAATGTGCCTACGTTTGGTGGCGTAGCCAGTGTGCCATTGGTCCAGGCTCAAGAAAGGAAATGGCTGCTGTTTGAACTGGAAAATGCAGCTTGGATCCCGGTTCTGTGGACCCCTCAGGCACTTGATCCCCAGTGCCACTGCACCTACTGCGTCAATGGAAGCTACGCCCTTCTGTGAGCAACGATGCTTCTTGGATATAACTGGCTTCGGATTAAGACAAGTGGCGCTACCACGGATTTATAGTATAAACCCATACTTAAACCTCTGCAGGGCAATGTTCTCCTGAAAACAGGTCTCTAGAAAATGTGCCAATTATAGATGTGCACAACTCTTTAATTACAGTATGTATGCCCCTTTAAATCATTACAAGATATTTTTTGATATTGCAAAATACGTTTTGGTATTGCAAAATACTGTTTGGTGTCGACTGAAGACGGAAGACGGAGGTCCTCCTCCTCGGCTCCAACCCTTCGGCCTGGGAAGACTCCTGGTGGCCTACGACACTGGTTGCAGCCCCGACACCCACCGACCACGCACGCAACCTGGGAGTCATCCTCGACTCAACGCTCTCCATGGCCAAGCAAGTCAACGCAGTCTCCTCCTCCTGCTTCAACACCCTCCGCATGCTCCGTAAGATCTACAGGTGGATCCCGACAGATACAAGAAGAACAGTCACCCAGGCCCTCATCAGTAGCAGACTCGACTATGGAAACGCCCTCTACGCAGGAGCCCCGGCCAAGCTCATCAAACGACTGCAACGCATTCAAAACGCCTCGGCACGCCTGATCCTCGACGTACCACGCCACAGCCATATCACCCCCCACCTGAGAAACCTGCACTGGCTCCCCGTCGACAGGAGAATCTCCTTTAAACTCCTCATCCACGCACACAAGGCACTCCACAATACCGGCCCAGCATACCTCAACAGACGGCTCTTCTTCTACGTCCCCAACCGCCAGCTCCGCTCCGCCGACCTCTCCCTCGCCACCGTCCCCCGTATCCGAAGAACCACCTCCGGCAGCAGATCCTTCTCCCACCTCGCCGCCAACACCTGGAACACCCTTCCACTCAGCCTACGACAGACCCAAGACCTGCTGACCTTCAGGAGGCTACTCAAGACCTGGCTGTTCGACCAGTAGCGGCACCCCCCCTTTTTCCTTCCCCAGCGCCTTGAGACCCTCGCGGGTAAGTAGTGCGCTCTACAAATTCCGTGATTGATTGATTGATTGATTGACTGGGTTAGGGAAAGTCTTGGTCAAGGCTTTGGGGCTTGCTTCTTTTGTTTTCTGTCCTAAAAAAGCTATCTTTACCCTTGTGGTCCGGAGGATGTATGAAGTCTCCACTGACTGATTCCCTCCTCGGAGCTACGGGCCCCATCTACATGGTCTCCAGCTTGTCGCTTATTCTGTGGGGGCAAGAACTCCACGATGTATCCCCTCTTTATCTCATGCCCCTCCCCCTTGTGCCTGTGGAAAATAGTTCTCTGCAGAACATGAGCATTTTTTCTCTTTAGGGTATAGTTCAGGAGAAGGTGCAGGTGACGAGGGAAACCGTTGTCTAAGGATATTACTACACTATTTCTGTCAGGAGTCTACACTGACTCGGTTTAAGAGATCACATTGGAATAACCCAGAAGCTCTCTCTGCACTCACCTGTCATTCATCCATCCAACCTGATGCCTGTCATCCTTCCATCACAGATAGCTCCTAAGAGCCATAGCACATAAAAGGGATGGGGAGTTCTCACATTAAATATTGCTTATGGGACCCATCTTTCATCAGCAGCGACGTGCAGCGCAGAAGGGGTGTCTCACTTTGGTAAACTAGCCTGTAAAAAAGCCAGTGACCTCAGACAGCGCTTTAAACAAATCCTATCCTGGGCGTCCTCTTGACGCAAGGGTCCCCATGCCGACTCCTGACAGGACACTTGTTTATTGCATCCTCCTGCAACCGGCTGTAAACTGTCCTGGCATTCCTGTCCCAGAACCAGTCCTAACTCCCATGGACATTCTCTTCTGATGTCATAGCCTCACCAAGCCTGTCAGGGTGGATCACGTGACACAACAATACTACACTGCTAACTAGTCATACAAATAATGGGAGAGGTAACCTAAAGTCCTCAAACCGGCTGCAGCCCAAACTAAACCCACTGTACTAAATCAAAACGTGTCGTGGGATAATAAATAAAACGAGCAACGGCGACTTCGGAAAGTAAACATTTAAAAAACATATTTGCAATGCTATAGGTCTCTCATTTAAATGCGAGACCTATGGCATTGGAAACAAATGGCCGCCATTGTCCCGGCTGCTGCGAAAGTGAAAGCTGGCCTGGCCCGCGAATGTAAGTGAAGCACGTCGTCGTGCCTAACATAGGAAAAACTCAATAAAGGAAATAGTTCACGTACCATGTAACAACCAAGTAAAGGGGCCAGTAGTCATGGAAGTTTACAAATGATGACATGGCCGTACTAAGGAGGGACTAACAAACCTATTAAGGAATCAGACGCTAGCATTTAAAAAGGACAAAGACACAAGCCAATGAAAAATATGGGCGGGGGAGGGCGGGGCTTCTCTCCTGTACTGAACTACAACAGATCACTGCCAGAGCAGCGCTTGTGCGCTGGCTCAGGCTCGACCTAAAAATGGAACAGGCTGAGACATCCCTGTTGGTGCCATCACAATACAGAAATAAACAGAAACAATAACCAGAAGGAAGGAAGTAGAAAGGATTAATATCCCCAAAAGGATGACAATAAGAGTGCAAAAGTGTTAAGCACAAACAGCATAGCAAACTGTTATGAATCCACTCTAACATAAATAGATAAGGCTAAGGCTGTATAAATATATATGCATGCAAGATTTTCTTAAAGAAACAAATGCAAAAGAAAACCAGCAAGGAAAAATTACTCCTGTAAAAGTAAAACACAAGAAAGAACACCATAAGCAATACAGACACAGGTTGGATATACTTCACAGAAATAGCAAACTACAGTGTCTGTGAGTGTGTAAAGATCATTAACATAAATGCTAAAGCTGGTCACACTTATAAGAACAACCTCCACAGGAAAAGGTCCACACGATATTTCCACGTTTGTGCAGGAATCGAGGGTGAACATGGTAGAAGTTGAACAGTGGTAAGCGTCACCATGGTGAGAGAAGGCTGATGCACAACATAAAGAGGTGTGCGCACCCTCAAAACTAGAGAGGCTAGAGCGTACCAGCTTTTTTTTCCCTTACTTTTTTTCCATGCGACTATATGAAACTGCCCCCAAGAGGAGGAGCAAAGAGCTGCGAGGAAAGAGGAGGAAGACAACACTTGTCTTGGCTCACAGACAACAGGAGGCGGCCTAGGGTGAAGGAAGAAACTGCGCTCTTCTTTTAGGGGTGATAACTGAGCCTTTTCTGTCAGTTTCTCTTTGACGATGGATGATACTGAGAACGGTCACTTTGTGGATTGGGAAAAGATCAAACCTAGCAGCCAAGTTCAAGCTTGCAAGGAACTGCAGACAACTGACTTCCAGGAACTGAAGAATTTGGCTAGTCAAGGTTACTAGGCCAAATGTCACTTACTGACAGCTAAAGTGTACAAGCAGCTTTTCAGGGACATCCTATGCTGCACTGTGACACCTGATGTCAATGTGTACCGGGATACTGTTGGAAAGATCGTTGGACATGAACAGCTAGCATGATCTTGCTTCCTGAGTTTGTGGATAATCGTCTGATATCTACCTATTTTTTTAACACTGAGGGCATGTTGGCAGTGAGAAGGAGCATAATCTGCATTGAGAGCCAGTTTCCCAATGTATCGCTTTGCCCGGTTCTGCCCTCTTTAGTGCCATTGTTACTTCATCTAAACAAAGATGAGGCAGCATGTTTTGAGCAGATTTCTTGTTTCCTTGCCTGCAACTATCCCAGAAAGAAGCTGATTGACCAAACTTTTGTTGCATTTGAATCTTCCTGCATGACCTGTGGTGACCTGGTAAACAAGTATTGTCAAGGGGCACATACAATGATGGTGGCTGTGTCGGAAGATGTTCTGGTAGTGTACTCTTTCTGGCAGCGCTGGATGTTTGGTGATCTGCCCTTCACTTGCATAATAAGGGTCTTTGATGTATTTCTTGTCGAAGGTTACAAGGTCCTGTACAGAGTAGCCCTGTCTTTTCTCAAGCTCTTCCACAAGCAGAGAGCTGAGCTGCTCACAGAGTCTGGTAATGTGAAAGAGGATATCCAGGCCTTTGTACCAGACATTGCCAAGTCAGTGTCACCCTAGAAGCTCCTTGACAAAGTCTTTGCCATCAGACTCTTTTCGCTGAAGGAGTTTCAACTTCTTCACATGGCCAATGCAATCCTGCCAAGTACCACGCATCACGGGTTAGACTAGTGCATTTTTGTGTGGTGATCCGCATCACAGCAGCACTAAAATGCATTAGTCACACATTTTTAGGTTGAGCCTAGAGTCAGCGCACATCCGCTGCTCTGCGAGACTGCACTGGAGTATGGAAGAGAAGCCCCGCCCACATTGTGATTGTCTTTGTCCATCGTAAATGCTGGCTTCTGATTCAGTAATTGGCTTGTTAGTCCCTCCTTAGTGTGGACTTGTCTTCATTTGCAACCTCCCAAGGCTACTGGCCCTTTTACTTCGGTTGTTACACAGTACGTCTTTTTAAGTCTGTAAGCACTACTTTCGTTAATGAGTTTTTACTGCTGCAGGCACGACATGCTTTCCTGCAACATTCAGTGCGTGATGCCTGCTTTCATTTTCCATGCAGCCCGTCACTTGTTTAACCTGCGCTTTCAGTTTCATGGGGAGCAGATGGTGGCAGTGTAGGAATATGAACATAAATGTCTGATGCGTGAAATCCACCACCCCACTTGCTCATCTTCCCCATGGTGACAGTCTGGCTGGAATATCCCGGTGCAGCGGCGCAGCGTTTATTTTGGGGGTTGGAATCGTGTGGCGTTGCGATGTGAGCCGTGCCGGCTATTTGCAATGCCCTTAGCGGTGCAGGGGGAAGCGAGGATGGGGAGAGCTGTGCATTTGTGTCAAGTTGTTTTGGGAGAGGGTTGTATACTGGTGCACCACAAAGGTAAATTTAGATTTTTGCATCACTGCGCGGTGCCTCAGGGCGGCAGTCGCGTTTCAACAGGTTGACTTGGATAGTTGAGGTTGAGACCTCGGCATGGGACTGAGGTGGATGGAGGTGGGCACATCTCTGCTCTGAATGCGGGATGCCGCCAGTGCCGAGGACTCGGCTCTGGAGGGCGATGTGCCAGGGTTTACAGCTCCTCTTCCTTGATGGCAGCTGCCTGGGACGGAAACGCTGCGTCTGATCGCACGTCGGGCAGGTAGCCAGCTCGTCGGTGGCTGGCAGGCTGCAGGGTTGTGTCCTTATTTGCAAGGCCGCCCTGTTACTGCAGCCAGGGGAACTAAAGGAAGTCGTAGAGTGGCAGGAGAAAGAAGCGGTTATTCTGGCACCAGTATCCACTTATTGTTTAAATTTTAAGAACCGGGACGTGTCAAACTTGAATCAACCGACAGCGGTATGGCGGTCCTGTGTTGCCAATAATGCGCTGGAAAAATACTGTGTATTTGTAGTAAACCACCTTAATTTTACTGCTTATCAGCGTGGTGTAACAGTTATGCATAAATTGCTGACAAAGGCTGTCCCCTCAGCTACTTTCTGGGCAGCATTCTTTTTTTGTGAGAAATAGGCACCAGGCCGGGATTGGTGGAGGTACACTTGGCTGTCTAGTAGCAACCTAATTGCTATAGGCAGTGGGAGTTAGTTCAGGACCCTTAAGAGACAAATCCAGTTAACGTTTATATCGTTGCTCGATTGTTTTTGATGTTTAAAACCGAATATGCCTTCACATTTGTAGCAGAATCTGGAGAGAAAAAAAACAAGTTTAACGTTTTTAAAGCAGTGGTGTTAAATTGCTGTATAGGACTGCTTCTAGGCCTCTACTCATCTGCCAAACATGAACACAGTTCTTATGCAACTATCCACCTTTCAAAATTTACAGAGAGGTTAGAATATTGCCACACCTTGGTGAATCTCATAAGAAGTTTCATCCATCTTCTTGACTAACATTAGTCTCCAACTTCTGAGTTTAAGTGCTAGCCCTTCTTACACAGCCCCACCCCATTGGTGATACAATGAAAAATGTATTTCCACCCTGTGATATATGATATGAGGAAGACATTCATGTACCAACTCCTAAAAGATACCTTTTAGTAAACAGTAATATGCGATAATATGCTGCATCGCTAAATACTTATAAGGTCCCAAAGGCGAGACCAATTGCATTGCAAATGCTTGTTAACACCACTGGCGCACTGTGAGGGAGACCAGACAAGTGATCGCGAGCGTCAGACAGGAGCTGCATTAACAGCAGTGTGCGGCCGGCGAGGCAGTGCAGACTGTGCTGCAAGAATCGTACTGTCTAATTCATTCAGACAGTGTTGGAAAAGTGACTTTAAACATTAGCAGTCTCATCTCACCGTGGGCACCAACTACCCCGGCGGACTGGGCTCTGCTGACTCCATTGATTTGTTTACAGCCGACACACTCGCTGTGGCTGCCTCGGAGGTGGTAGCAATAACGTGGCCTGCAATTCCATCCTGCTTGTACTAGTGAGTGTAGAGCCATCCAAATGAATTCACCAGATGTGGCGCCTTCCCTAAGTTGCTGTATTTCAGCAATTGGCACCACCACCCCCATGAAACTGAACTGAAAGCAGCCCTGGCAAATTTTGCCAGACCAGCCCCCGTCTGGCATGTAGCGAGCGAGCGCAGCGAGCGAGCCCGACCGCTACTAGGGGGGTTTGGGGGCGTTCTCCCCCCAAGAAAATTTTGGAAAAAGACAGACCAAAATGGTGAATTTTACAGCACATTTTTCATTACATATTCAATTGTATCAACTTTCAAAGCACAGTAAATAGTAGATGATGACCTTAAAGAGCACCAGGTTACCCACCAAGTCATACATACCCATAGACCTTCTTTCAGAGAGCACCAAAAATAGACACAAGTAGTGAATCAGAGAGAACAAAGTAAAAGTGTGACCAGCCCCCACATGGTGTGTAGCGAGCAAGCGCAGTGAGCAACCACTACTAGGGGGAGTTTGGGGGGTTGTCCCCCCAAGAAACTTTGAGACAGAAAGGCCAAAATAAAGCATTTTTCAACACATTTTTCATTACATATTAGATTGTATTAACTTTTAAAGCATAGTAAATGATTACCTTATGGAGCACCAGGTTACCCAGTCATAAATCACAGACATTCCTACAGAGAACACTAAAAATGAAATGTCGAGCACGAAAGATGAGTTTAAATATAACCAATTTATTCTTCATATAAAATAGCATAAAGTCATTTAAAAACGCACTTAACTTCAAACAATTGTGCAAAGGTTCAGAGTAAAAAGTGTACAAAACAATGTGTACTTCAACCCTTGTGGTACCAACACTTTTGCAAAGAGCTGCTACTCTTTAGTGCGACCGGAAGTAACACTTCTAAAGAGGACTGATTTCCTTTCTTGGTGCAGCACGTCACTGCCAGGGTGTAATAACTGTGATAGGTCAGTGACTGCACATCTGAGGTGAATGTAGCAATATGGGACAGTGAGCACCCACTTTATTTATTTTAAACATTTGCTAACCCGTTTGCAGCAATGCTGTGTGTGGGCTGAGGCATTTTTTGTTTGCTTTTTATACAGAATGACTGCTCTTTGTAGCGGTCTGGTGCAACTGCAAGATTTGGGTGCCCTTTGCGGGGAGTTGTTCTGCCATAAGGGTGCACTCACTGAATAGTTCTTGAAAAGGGAAGTGTCTGAATTTCTCAGTTCATTGAGGAAAAAAAGGCCCATAATAATAATAATTAAAAAAAAAGTAACCGAAGACCAGTTAGGTTTCCCCTGAGTGAGGCAATGTACGTTTTGCCAATTAGTTTTGCTGTGTATGTATTCTCTAATGAGTTCTGGAAAAGGCCTGAGTGATGCTTTAGCCGAAATATAGCGAAGGCTCTCCGCCTCCTCCTGCCCCCTGCTCACCACATGCCCTCGAGGTCCTCCTGGATTCCAGGTTGATGCATGTACCATGTTTCGACCTCTGAGGGGTGATGATGGCTCATGGCTGGCTAAGTTACATGGAGGATCGGGGTCCGGGATAGCCGCTCCTCGAGTCATCAATCAGAGCCTGCCTGGCCTAGAGCCTGAGGCCTGCCACCACCTCGCTCCGCCCCTGCTCACAACAAACAAAACCACTACGCTGCGAAACGGGACCGGGGCCTAGCCCTGCTGCCCCTTGCCCCTTTAGGCCTCTTTTCCTCCCTTTTGCTTTTAATTCATTTCTCTGGCCCGGTCGCGATGCCCCCATACAGTGCCGCCCACCACCCAGTGGTCGAAGTGGGGGAAAAAAAGTAGGGGAACTGTGGGCGGAGAATCAGAGGGTGGGAATAACCCGTGGATTGGGTCAGTGGGCGGAGTCAGAGGTGTGGCAGAAAGAGCAAAATATCCCAATTTTTAGTATTTGTTTCCCATTTCACTAACCGGTTACAGCTTATTACGTTATTTAATTTAACCAATGGATACACATGTTTATTTAAGGTTTAATATTAGTTATTGACATTAAAATATATTCACAAAGTGGGATACGTTTCCAATCATAGAATGTCCCAAATATCCTGAAAAGTGGAATCGCAAGCCTTTTGTCTCCCAGCCATGGAGTTTCTGTCATCAGCACTTCTCCTCCCTTTTCCACAAGAGCAGTTCAAACATGAATGGCAAAATATCCTAGTTTGCAAATGTTTTCCACGTAATTATGGCTCTGTCATATTTGCCACATAATACATCATCTGCTGCATAATCGGACGATTTTAACTAATAAATTGTTTATACCTCAAACGAATCGAAAGTTACTAAGAAATGTGACTTGTGCTGCTGTGAAGTGGAGGGCCCCATGAAAAGATTGACTGGTCACATTTCTCACTGCTGCAGTTGTATGTTCCACTGGTACTAATAAGTAAAAATCTTTGCAGAGGCTGTTAGCATGTGTAAAAATGTCAAAATAATAAAGTATCAGAAAATTTACAGCACCACTTATACCAGTGTAGGGTGTCAGAGCGCTTTACATCACACATATTAAACAGAGACAATCAATCATATGTGTGTAAATCACTGTATTGGAAATGTTACATAAGAAAAAGGACTACAAGGTGTAGGAGTCACATGACAACCATACTGGTAAACAGCATAGCTTAATAGTGATTGGTCTGGAGAAACACAAACTCAGAATTTAAAACGTAATACCATGGTTGGGGGTTCTCTTTAATAATCAGAATTGATTTCTACCCCAATGAACCCTTTCTTGTAACATTAGGATAATCAAAGACTGGGGAAAAACCATACCACTCTAATTTATACCTTGCAGTTTGCATGCAGCTCTTACATGACAGTTAATAGCTCACTGTTCTATGTTAGGATTTTAACTTATTAACTGCAAGTAAAAATAGGGTCTCTCTGGCTAAAGCAGGAACCCACTGACCTATTTACATTATGCAAAAACAACAATTGATGAACAGAATGCAGAACAATGTCATGCACTCACCCCAGTACAGAGATCTGGCCCTAAATCCATTGTTTTTTTGCTCACCATGCCATTCCAGTTTGAACCCAGCCATATGCAAATCAGTCTTGACCCTATGCCCAATGGGAACAGTCCAGCCCGAACTGCCAGGCCAGGTCCTCCCTGAACTGGAAACAAGCATCCTAGGACCAGTTTCATTTGTTGCAGTTACACTATTTACATTATGTGCACTTTGTGATCTGTATGGTACATGTTCTTAGCAGCAGGCACATTAACCCTCTTTCCATGAGTCAAAACGTCCACTAGACTAAACACCTTCTGTCTCTACTAAGAACATGAATCACTGGAGTTATCATGACATTTTTATTGTTGCCGAAAATTGTTGGAGGCCAGGAAGGAGGCAGCAAGTGCTTTTAAAACCATATTATACTTGCAAACACGACGCCCCCACCTGAAGTCAGCGCTAGCCGCCGTCCGTGCAGGTAAGAGCAGTGGTGGTGGGCCGGGTAGGGGGATTTCGAGGGACAATGCAGAGGGGAAATTAATTATTTATTTAATTTTCCCTCTGCATCATCCCTCGAAATCCCCCTTACCCGGCCCCTCTGCCCCACTGCTGTTACCTGCACGGACCGCGGCTGGTCAGCGCCTGGTGCGGTCGCACTGCCCTAGAGCCACCCTGCTCAAGGGTCCCAGTGACCTCAGTGACAGAGTCACTGTCACTCTATGGTGTGCTGCTTCATAGGCCTGCCTGCAAGACTGAAGGTGAACTTCAGAATGAATTGTGGCGGACAGGCCTTCTAGGTTAACCCACACTTGCCACTGCAAGGGTCCACCTGCTGGTGCTAAGACACCAGGGCTTCTAAGGTCTTGTGGGGCCTTCTAAGGTCTAGCATGGGAATGTGCTCCCTCAGGAGAGTGGTCTGGTGGACTGGTCATGAAGGCTGAACCTGGTTCCCCAGTTCCAAATTCAGCAGCTCTGACCATAGTGCCCCCTCCTCTCCCCCACTGAACACCATACTGCCTCACTGAGAGAAACTTGCACTGCACTGACCCGCTATAAACACCTGGATGTGACTCAATTCAAATCACGCACTAGACAAGAGCAATATGCTGCCTAAAAAAAAATTAACAACATTCTAGAAAAAGCAAACACTCATAGGGAATACAAGATTAAGTAAAGCATGTGAAATGTAAGCAGGAAACAAAATGGTTACCTTTTTCTTTTTACACTCATTATTCAGAAATTAGTGAGTGCTTTTGCCTGAAAGGTTAAGGCCATGACTACAGGGCGTAGAAGAGACCCGTTTCAATGCCCATTGCTTATATTCTTACAAAACATAAGCAGTATGGTTTAAAAAGACCACGTTTGTGAACACAAAGCCGCTGTACATATTTTGTTTTCCAATTCACCCATCAAGCAGGTATTTCAGTACCTCCAGAAATAGTGCACTTTCCCACCCAGGGTAAGCAATGTTGAGAGATGAGAAAACAAAAGTAGCGCTTCACTGGCATACACTGTAAAGTGGCGCTAATGGGTTTAGGTGTGAATAAATCAATCTGGCCACCTTGCAACCACCCTGTCTTGCTTTAGTTTGTTAGTTAGTTAGTTATTTTTCATAATCTGAATGTTTTATTTCTCTCCACCCCGAGGCTGCACTTAGAAATTGAAAAATGTCAGAAAAAGAGACGTTTCCAGCAAAAGTGTTTTTCTTTTTTGGATCCATTTCACAGGGGAGCAAATAAACGAAAGGAGGAAAGAGAAGGTAATGCCTGTTTCTTGAAGTTTCGGTTTTCACTAAATGAGGAGGAGCGAGACAGAAAGAGAAGGAAGAGGGGGAACAAAGAGAGGGGGGACAGTTGCCAACGGCAGGAAAACTGGACACTGTACATTGACTGTCTCTGACTCACGCAGGAGTCGGTTCCACACGGCCAAATCGGCCCCAGCAACAGAACCGGCCACCTGTCACAAAACCGACCCCCACCCCCTCCAGCCTACCGGGGGATTGCCCGGTGCCCGGACTTACCAGTCCGGCCCTGCTCATTAACTCTCTGGACTCTGATGTTTCAATCGCAGCAGCAGCTCACATTACCAACTGAGGGCCCTGGACTACAGTCACATGAAAAACAACAGCGATTAGCATTGAAATGCAAGCTTTTTTTTGTCTAGTTAGAAATATTGCTTCGGTGGGTTGATTTCACCTTATATCGCTATTTGTTTTATATTGGGAGTCACAGCCTAATTACCAGTATTTTTGTCTCTCACTGTTTTTTTTAAAATATTTATTCGCGCAAAGCACAAAGCTATATTTAAGGTTACTTTTTCCGCGTCACTTCTTCACTCTATTTAAACTCCACACCCCCACTCTTATTGTCTCTCTCCTTCTCTCTCTCTCCCCTCTCTAATTCTCTCTCTACTTAATTAACCCTCCCCTCTCTATCTTTTTTAGCCTTTCATTCTCTCTCACCCCTTTATCTGTTTCTCTTTCAAACTCCTTCATTCACTCTCTCTCCCTTCTTCTCTCTCTCTCTCTATCCCGCTCCACTCTTTATTCTATGTACACCCTTTCTCTCTCTCTCTCTTCTCTCTCTTTCTCTCTCACCACCCTCTCTAATTGGGCATTATATCTTCACTCTATCTCTCACTCGGCAACACCACAGCATCACTCAGCGCAACCACAGCATCAATCAGAGCCAGCACAGCATCAATCAGAGCCAGCACAGCATCACTCAGCACCAACACAACATCTCTCAACGCCATCACAACATCTCTCAACGCCATCACAGCATCACTCAACGCCATCACAGCATCACTCAGTGCAACCACAGCATCACTCAGCGCAACCACAGCATTACTCAGCACAACCACAGCATCACTTAGCGCCACAACAGCATCACTCAGCGCCACCACAACATCACTCCGCGCCACCACAGCATCACTCAGCACCACCATAGCATCACTCAGCACCACCATAGCTTTACTCAGCGACACCACATCATCACTCAGGGCCAACACTGCATCACTCAGCACCACCACAGGATGACTCAGCACCACCACAGCATCGCTCAGCACCACCACAGCATCGCTCAGCACCACCACAGCATCGCTCAGCGCCACCACAGCATCGCTCAGCGCCACCACAGCACCGCTCAGCGCCACCACAGCATCACTCAGCGCCACCACAGCATCATTCAGCGCCAACACAGCATCACTCAGCGCCACCACAGCATCACTCAGCGCCACCACAGCATCACTCAGCGCCACCACAGCATCACTCAACGCCACCACAGCATCGCTCAGCGCCACCACAGCATCGCTCAGTGCCACCACAGCATCGCTCAGCGCCACCACAGCATCGCTCAGCGCCACCACAGCATCGCTCAGCGCCACCACAGCATCGCTCAGCGCCACCACAGCATCGCTCAGCGCCACCACAGCATAGCTCAGCGCCACCACAGCATCACTCAGCGCCACCACAGCATCACTCAGCGCCGCCACAGCATCACTCAGCGCCAAGGCAATATCACTCAGCGCCAAGACAATATCACTCAGCACCACCACAGCATCACTCAGCGCCAAGACAATATCACTCAGCACCACCACAGCATCACTCAGCACCACAGCAGTATCACTCAGCAACACCTGAGTATCATTCAGCATCACCTCAGCATCATCTCCGCAACAGTCACCACCACTACCACCTCAGTATCACTCAGCACCACCTCAGCCTGCTCTCGGAATCTGGCATCTGTTGATTCTCCCCTAGCGTCTGGCCGCTGCTAGTGTTATAATACAGGTACTAGTTCCCAACCTTCACCCTCCGATTGTTTATGCCCCCTCAAAAAAAAGCTTTAACAAACAACCATTGCCAGCATTGCAAAAACAAAAGAAAACTGAGGAAATTTTTTATTGTAAATACTTTTTTTAATATGGTCGTTCAGTTTTACATAATGCCTTCTTGGTCATATATAAAGTAACAAAAATGCTTCTGACACTTTTTTATTATAACTTTTCAGCATGCCGCACAGCAGCCACACTTCTCTACAGCACAGCTTGAAGACATTGGCAAAGTCAATAGCTCTGGCTAAACACTTATAAGGCCCCAAAGGCGAGACCTATTGGCTATGCCAATGCTTGTTTCATTTAATATCAAAATAGTATTGTTTGTTTCAGCTGTTGTGGTGCAGGGGCCAGGCGGCGCATGTTGCGTACGCCAGGTTTCCCTTTCCTGACTGTGTTTCAGGTTACCTTTACTTTATTTCAGGCAGAGTGGAGAGGCCTGTGTGTTCTGTGTATTGTAAGCGGTTGCAGTGCTTGGCCCGCTTACTTTTGTTTTTGTGGCTCCACCTGCAAGTGAGAAGGACCCTGCCTTGGCTCATGTTATCTCCCTTCTCTTAGCTTTCTGCACGGAAACAGCTGGTAATGGTGCCACTGACAATTTCTCTCTCTCTGTTAGCGACCAGGCCGCTTGGGATTCGGCTCTTCTAACTACAATGATGTGGGAACACCCTCTCCCCTCAGGTGCTGTGTACTCCGAAAAAAACCCACCTTCTGCCGGATTCCTAGTGTATCCAGGAGTTTTCAGGCAGCAGTTAAAATGTCAAGATAACTTTTGTGAATAATGTTCCTGCTGAAGCCAGATAAGTGTTTTGGCTAGTTTCTGTTGTCACCCATCACGAAATAGCTCAGTTTAGGGTTAATGTTCCTGCAGCATAGAATGTGTACCAGAGAGATCACTACACTGCATTTTATATAGCTAGCTCAGTGGGTTGCTGCTCCTATCACAGAGATCCTTTTGTTACTTGCAGTTCATAAGTTACAATCCTAACATAACACAATTACATCTGAACTGCAATCAAGGAGCTTCATTCAAACTCTGTGGTATAGGTTAGAACGTTATTTCACCCCCAGTCTTTCATTATCCTAAAGTTGCTAAAATGGGTAGTTTGGGTAGAAATATATTCTTTTTAGAAAAACCAACCACTGTGGGACGTTTAAAATCCTGAGTTTGAGCTTTTCTGAACCAAACACACAAAATGTACTGCCTCCTAGTATGGATGACATCAGATTCCTACAGCTTGCAATCCTCAGTGTCATATGTAACATTTCCTATAGACTGATTTGCACACGTATGACTTGTTGTCTCTGTATAATGTGTGTATGATGTTGTGCCTTGACACCCTACACTGGTATGAGAATCACTATAAACCAAATGAAAATCATGCAAGAGAGATTAGTGCCCTTCCATTTCAGGTGCTTTGTAGCAGTTTGAAGATCTTACAGTTTCCCGTTGCTCATATGGGCGTAACTTCTGGTATTTATCTGTTTCCATGGACTAATTTGCTTGATTTTACTCACGAGAAAGTGTCACTCTTAAGTGTCACACATTTGGCCGTTGAATGTCACTCATAAGTACACTGAAACTATGAAAATGTCACACATAAGCAATCTCAAACCAAGGCAGCTATGCCAATGAAAAGGCCTTGAAGCAGAAAGGCATTACAGTCCAACAGAAGAGGCGGACTGTGCACCTGGCAGCACCTGCAGAAAGCTTCAGCTCTGAGATCGTCTCTGTGAAAGAGATGAGGGACATTTGGTCTTGGGTCCCGGAACGCTTCTCATTGTTCCAGCCCATTCTACTGTTCACCAACCTGGAACATGGCAGCACTCTAAACAGGTTTTATACTCTTTGCGAGGAACATGAACCGACACTTCTCCTGATAAAGACATCGACCAAAGAGGTCTGTGGAGCATTCCTGTCAACTGCCTGGGATCAGTGGAAAAAAGTGGGAACCAGTTGAGTTTCTTTGGTAAGGGAGAGTATTTCATGTACAGGCTGCAGCCAGAAGTCGAATGATATGAATGGGTGGTGCTCAAGAATCCAAATGTGGCCAAGACACCTGAGCCTTTTGCCTTGAGTACTACAACAGCTGTTACTGAATTGTCCCGGAGGACCCTTCGGACCGTCTCTCTTCCTTCCTTTCTACACGACACTTTAACCTGCCCACCAGGACAGCTGCCATGATGAAATGAAATGAAATGATATCCAGCATTTGTAAAGCGCACAGCTACCTCCGAAGAGGTGTCCCGCGCTGGGGGCCGTTGGGAAGATTAAGCAAGCTATTGCCCAGAGTCACATGGTGCTGGGCTAACCTGCCGCCGGCACCGGGGATCGAACCGTGAGTCCGGAGTGAGGCGCCCTGACCGCTGCACCTCACCTCTTCCTGGCGGGCAGCATCGACTGCATCATTATAGGTGGTGGTGATGGCCAGGCTTTGTATATTGATTCGGACCTGAATCATGGGAGAAATAGCCGCTGCAATACCTTCAACAATCAGCCACTTTGCTCAGAGACTTTCCAAATATCGGTCATGGAGGTTAGGGGGTTTAAGGATACAATGGGCACTTGAAAACCAACAGGATGTGATAGATCTCAACCTGCAGACACACCACGAGGTCCTCAGATGGAAAAAAAAACGACCCAGTTTTGTTGCACACAATTGAGGCCTCCGAGACCAAGATGTACTTCACCAGTGAAGACTATTTGAGCCATCTGCATGTAGACGCTCCATACATACTTGGCACCACGAGAATCCCAAGCAGAAGTGGTGTCTTCCTACCCCATTTGAAGCATGTTCACACTCGCAAGGACAAAGTAGTACCTTACCCGAAGAGCCGAAAGGCCCAACTGTGAAATGTGCATCCGGTTTCTAAGCTATTTTTCCGACTGTGTGGGTTTTGCCGGAGGAATTGATGGTGAGAATGCAGTGTTTTCGGCAGTAGAGCCCGGTGTTTGTAAACTTGTGGGTGGTCAGCTTTGAACAAGCAACATAGGATTTGGATCTAATGAAACTGAAGTAAATAAAAGTCGTTTTGATATACCGTGGGGCGAAAAGTAAAAGCATAATCAGCCATTTCGCTAATCAGTAGCAGCTGCTGACGCAAACTCCTCTTTAAGGGGCAAGGCACTGTCTATAAACAGTTCATATATGTTTTGACTTTGCTTTCTATCGATTTAAAGATGAGACTAGATATCCGGTACGAATATATGAGCGGCTGCAGAGAAATTAACCTGTTTATCCAACACACATAAATCCATGCAGGGTTTATTGGAGCACCTGACTGTCAAGAGTTGCACTTGCGGTTTGTTATATACTTTCACAATGTTGCCAAAGGCTCCATTTAGCAGTGGTGTTGTTAAAAGTACGCATTAGAGGCTTACATTTGTGCAATAAGGACAAATCAAACGGCAGTGTAAATGCTAAACCTGACCAGCAGGTGTCAGCAGACCCAAAGTCTGAAGTGGTGAGGGGCTGCTTTCTGGGCTAGGAAGAAACAGAGTAGGGAGATTTTCACTACAAAGAGTTAGATTATCCGGGCCTTTTGTTTGTAATTATACAGCTGTCTGAACTTCATTTTACTCCTCTTCTTATAATACGACATAATCCGATATAGTTGGAAATATTGTCAAGGCCTACGTCACTGCAGAGGATTGGCAACAAGCAGTTCTATTCTTCATCAGCATACACACTTGGTGCTGATCTGTCGTCCCCCACCCACCTCAGTTAAATCCGTTACGCGCACCTTGCTGAACGTACCAAAGGTTAAATTCTAACTGATGTGGAATCCTCTGCTTTTTCCACTTCGGTACTGCAAGGATGTTACAAATTTAATTTAAACCTTTGTTATGTGTGTCATATCCTCCAGGAAAGGACATTGTTATATAAGTAGGTCAGCGGTCTAGCTGGTCCAGACAGAAGTTAGATGCCAGGAACTTCCTGGGTGGAGCCAGGAAGAACTATTTTTCTCTTTCACTACATTGAGGGAAGCAGAGAGAAGAGGACGTGTGGAGAGGCCATGTACAAAAGCTGAGAAATTAATAAAGATGAGTTAATAGCCTTATGCCAGGTGCTGTCTTTCATGCAGAGTGTTATGCTTGCCAGTGCTGTGAAGAGAAACCAATCCAGAACAGGACAATGTGGTTTGAAAAAAAATATGCCCATCAACTCCACCAGGTGTTATTGACATACATGTGTGCTTATAATTTCCCCAGATTGCTTTCGGAAGCACCAGAGCTTTGCTGAGTTTTTCTGATTAGTGTTGATTCAAAAGGCTCCGTCATCAGTTTGAGAAGAAAGGCATCCATTCATTTTCGGACAGCCTGGCTGGGAAGAAAAGACTTGTTATGTTATATGGTCGTTCCTGACCTCCATTTACTGTGTGTGTACGTGTACGTGTACTCAACTCAACTTCATCAGTGACGTTACTAGTATAGTGTGCCATTTGTCGAAATATGTACGTCTGAATGGAGTTGAGCATTTTTTCCTCAGTTTTTTGTTGATTTTGCCCCTGTTCAGGTGTCTCACAATTGCTGCAGTGGAAAAGGTTGTAAGGTTGGCGAAGCATGTTTGCCCGTGGTTGGCAGCACAGATTTTAGGCACGACAACCAAATTAAAGTCTATCTCTAGCCTGCTCATCACGCATCAAAATGAAGGAATAAGCTTGACTGGAAATGTGTTTAGCTTTTTTCCATCCAACTCAGTGCACAAAATGCATTTCTGGCTGCGCTTCAAAGTCTCATTTAGAGGACTCCAATCTAGCAGTTTCCTATTATAGCCATCTTAAGCTAAGCCCCGACATCCAGTGAGCTTGAAAGATTTATTCTCTTATTGCGAATTTTTTTTTTGCAATACGAAAATTTGTTTTTATTGCATTCTGACTAGGCGCGGAAGTCACATTGCCATTAAAATGGTAAGTAACGTTCTCCAAGCATTCAGTGCTACATCTGGACTATAAAGAATCAGGCTACTCAGAATCTTGATCATGTCTTGTTTGTATGCCCGGCGCTGATTGCATTCCGATATAGGTGGCTACGTCCTATGTTTATCCAGAATGGCATTAAAAATGTTACAGCAGCTAGAGAATTTCTGATTTGTACAAAAAATGAAATTGTATGCACTAAACTTTTTAACTTCTTTAGGGAGTTTATGAATATATTTTAAATGGTTTTATTAGACCCCGAGTATGGTTGGTTATACAACTTATTAATTTGTGCTCGTGCATTGATTTTTTCCATTTGTGGAAAATTATAAATATATGACTGTTGCTAATTCTCTGCTGTTTGCATTAACTAGGTCCCTTTTCCCACCATAAAAAAGTCTTAAGGGAAATATCTTTGCTGCTTTTTTATGCACTTTAGATAAAAATATATGATGTTGTTATGATAGGATTTCTTTCCTAATTGTAGTCAAATTTAACAGGACCTGATCCTTTATTGTTCTAGTACAGGAGATAATAGTTTGATTGCTGCTACCCTATTGCTGCTGTAAGATGCACTTTACCTAATGACTTGTTATTGTTGCAATATGAAGTACTTTATTCTACAATAAGCCATTAGTTGAAATTGCATTTTAATGTTAATCTATCTTTTTGTACGAGTCCTATAATCCATCATGGAAGGATTATTTTAGCTCTCCTACATTGTTGGGTTTTATTGATGTTTAAATAATATCCTAGTGGTCATTTTGGGAATCTTTTATGTTTTGTATGACTACCTCTGTATAAATTGATAGAATGGTGTAGATGGAATGGTTTTATTGAAGTATTGTTTTAACGGCTGCTGGGTTTATGTTATGATTAACCATGTATGTTTTAAGTGGACCTCATTAGAGATCCAAATGCTTAATAAATATATTGAATTGACTATAAAGAATATAATTTTAAGCAATATACAAGTGCACTAAGAGGTCAAACATGGTACTAAACATCAGCCGTGGAAAGCTAATGACTTGGTATGTGTGAAAAAACCGATATGTCGAGGAGGAAGAGACTCTAAATTCTTTGAACCCATGAGTATTGCAACCACTAAACAGAATGTTGCCATATGGACAATGGGAGGTGTTGGAGTATGGACAGACTGGTTCATCATAACTCTCGTTCTTTACACATACCAAGTCCCCAGCTTTCCACGGCTGATGTTTAATGGCATGTTTGACCTGTTAGTGCACTTGGTGAAACCCCGAAACCGGTCCAAGGATGCTTGTTTCCGGTCCAGGGAGGACCTGGCTTGGCAGTTCGGGCTGGACTGTTCCCATGAGGCACAGGGTCAAGACTAATTTGCATATGGCCAGGTCTAAACTGGGGTGGCATGGTGAGCACAAGAATGATGGATTTAACCCAGATCTCTTGACTGGGGGTGAGTTTTTTTTATTTGTTCCGCAGTTCATCCATCAATTGTGTGTCTTTTGCTTTCTCACCCTAAGTGCGCCGGGTATGCCCAGATGTTGGTCCCGGGCTCACTGTGCCACTGGATTTAAGCTATCCTGGCTGATGAGGGGCGAAACCCCGAAACCGGTCCTTGGATGCTTGTTTCTGGTCTAGGGAGGACCTGCCTTGGCAGTTCGGGCTGGACTGTTCCCTTGAGGCACAGGGTCAAGACTGATTTGCATATGGTCAGGTCTAAACTGGGGTGGCATGGTGAGGCAAAAGAATGATGGATTTAACCCAGATCTCTTGACGGGGGTGAATGTTTTTATTTGTTCTGCATTGTCCATCAATTGTGTGTCTTTTGCTTTCTCGCCCTAAGTGCGCTGGGTATGCCCAGATGTGGTCCCAGGCTCACTGTGCCACTGGATTCAAGCTCTCCTGGCTGATGAGGAGTGAAACCCCAAAGCCGGTCCTATGATGCTTGTTTCCGGTCCAGGGAGGACCTGGCTTGGCAGTTTGGGCTGGACTGTTCCCATGGGGCACAGGGTCAAGACTGATTTGCATATGGCCAGGTCTAAACTGGGGTGGCATGGTGAGCAAAAGAATGATGGATTTAACCCAGATCTCTTGACTGGGGGTGAATGTTTTGATTTGTTCTGCATTCTGTCCATCAATTGTGTGTCTTTTGACTTTGAAATAAAAGCACAAATGTCAGACGTCTGTTCCCTGTTTTGACAAAGAAAGACTACCCTCCTGATTTTATATATATAGTAAGGGAGGAAGTCTAGGATTCTGCAGAGACATTGAACTACTAGAAGGTGTAGAGCCAGTAAAATAAGATTGATACCTGATGTGTTTTTTTCTCCAGAGGCAATGTAACGATTGACTCTTGTGAGTAAGCAAATGATAGGCCAACTCACTTAGTTTGAGATATCAAAAAGCAACTTATAAAGTGAGGATAGTACAGCACCTTAGTAAGAGCAACATAATTGTAAACCCATGTGGTAATGTATCCTGCCATAATCATGTATCTGATACAGACTTCTATCCACAGATTCCCTACCTTAGAATTATCCCCAGACGTTAGACTGGATCTGGAAATTATTTGCGAGTAGTACCCTTGTGTGCCTGTAGGTGGCATTGTTCGGCTATGCGCAACGTCTGCACCGGAAGTGATGTACATGGTGCCTATATAGGTGTTGGAAAGTGGGTTATTGGTAGGGGCAAATGTAGGTCTGCCACTGGCAATAAGGCCACTAGCACATGATAGGACTCAGCATAGGTCTTAGAAAATTATTCCCATGCTCAACCCTTGGTAACGTGGCTGCGAGCAGACAGGCTTAACTTCAAAGACAGGTATGTAAAGCATTTAAAAACACCACTTCAGTAAATAATTAAGACAGAACACATAATAAAAATCCAACACCAATTTATAAAAATAGGAAATATTTTTATCTTTAAAATGACACCAAAACAACAAAAATCCAATGTAGGGAACCGGAGATATGAATTTTCAAAGATTTAATAAAATATAGCACTTAGAAGTTTATAGCACCATATTGGGATACCTGCTCGCGATAGACCGGGGCAAAGTCAAAGTTTCAAGCCGACCGCGATGGAGCCCTGGGCGGCTACAGCTTGCGGCAGGTCCCGGTCGCAGTTTCTACCTTCACACTTAGAAACGTTTCTGTAGCTTTTTCTCGCGATGCCCCTCGAAGCTCCCAGCCAGTCCGGATCCGGTGAGGGTTCGCCGGCTTGACTTGTGACGAGGTCCCGGTAAACTTCCCAGGAGCGGACTTAGAAAATTTCTCAAGATCGCTTCAGCGGGGCAATCCAGAAATCCAGGCCGATACACGATGGAAGACAGGCGGCCTGTCTCTCGCGGTTGCTCCTGGTCGACTTTTCTACGAGCGGACTTAGAAGATTTTCTGGAGCTTTTTCTCGCGGGGTCTCACGATGCTCCTCATGTAGCCAGATTCGGTGAGGGTTCGCCGGCTTCAGATTTTCTCTAGTCCCGGTCAATCTCTGGAAGTCGATGCGATGGAGCTTTTAGCGGGACGAACCTGGGTGGCTTGGCCGGCTCGCGGTTGAAGGCAGGCGACTTGGCTGACCAGGTTGAGTCGGTCCCTCTATGGAGCTTTTTTTTCAAAGTTCTTCCAAAGTTCTCCAAACTTCTTGAACTTCTTCCTGAAGTTCCTCAAGGGGTCCCAAAGTGTCTCGAACTTACTCCAAGGGTCTGGAAGCTCCAAGATGGTCCTTGAAAGTTCAGGACTTCAGTTCCCACAATCCACTGGGACGTCACCCTTACAAATCCACTGGTAGTTCCCCAAGGTGCAGATTTAGTTGGTGATGTTCCAGTTGAGCTCTTTTAACCTGTAGCTTTCAGGGAGTCCACTCTTTAATTCTTTTCCAGCAAGGTGATCCACAGGGCTGCAGTTTCAGATGGTGCAGTTTTCAGAGGTCAGGCCTTAGAAATCTTTGCACAGCAAAATCTTCTCAGCAGGGCACTTCTTGCTTCAGTAAGTTTCAAGCAGCAGATCTGGAGGGCTCTGCCCCTCTCAGATACTTATTCAAAATTCTCTGGGTCAAGCAGCAGGTCATTCTTGACCAATGAGAGCAGGGTAACTCCCCAAGGTGATGACCACTTCCTGTAGAGTGTGGCATCCTTTTGTTCCATAGTGCATCAAATCTTCCAAATCCATAATGGCTGAATTTCCAGAAGAGAGGCAAGAGCTGGCTAAACACACCCCCTGGGATGGCTTATCTCCCTGGCCTCTCCCCCTACCATCTGCAAATACCTTCCTTAAGCCTAGCCCTGACTCTGGGTGAAGAGTGTCAGAGTGAAACTGAAACCGAGGCCTCCCCTCTGCCTTTGAAGATCATGGTTTATGACTCCACCCCCTGGCCTGGCATTCCTATAGACCAGCACACTGCCCTCCCAGGACAGTTGGTGACCCCAGGGGATCTTTATCACCTCTTCAAAGCAGCCTGGCTAATCCCCTTAACTCTGACCAATCAGGGCAGACCAGTGGAAGGCTGAATTTGGACTTACAAACAAGAAAGTCTTATAACTTCTTGTATGTACACTTTAGGAGAAATTCAACAATATAATATTGTTGGATTTAGCATTACAATTCTGAGAAGTCTTTGAATGGTAGCTCTAGCTCTTTTCTATCAGGAGTTATTATTTAATATCTTCCTGCAATATTAGCCTATGTAACTGGGGATTTGCAATGGTAAAAATGACTTGGGCCAGTTTTCTAGCACCAGGGCTTATAAAAACATATTTTATAAGTATTTCCCTAATTTCTACAGGACCCCCAACCCCTGTGCAACTAGGGGAGACTTTAGGGGTTCTGAATCTGTAAAAATATTGCAGATCCTCACTTACCTGTGCTCCTAGCCTCAAAGTCGAATTTGGGCAGCACTTTAACACAATGTGGGGAGTGAAATGTGAAATTTCACTTTACCCAGGCATATAAAAACTCATTTTATAAGGGTGTACCTTATAGATAACTGACCCCCCACCCCTGGGATACCTAGGAGTTATCCTGGGGGCCCCTAATATGCCAAAATATTGTAGGTTTTCCATTTTTAAGTGCCCCAAACCCCAATGCCGAATTTGGGCACAATTTGCTTTTTAAAAGCAGTCCTGGCACCCAGGGCTGCTTTTAAACTGACCCCAGGCTTCAGCATTGCACCCATGCAAGTGCAGAAAAGCTGCTGGCCTCTAAACTGCCATGCCCCAGTATACTGGGGACTTCTAGGTAGTTTCAATCCCCTGCCCTATTATATACTAGGGGCTTATGGGGTAGGCCATGCCAATTACAGGGGTACCCCACCATACCATAGTGTACCCTAGTGTATGTTGGGTGTCTTAATTGTATTCTAATGTGTTCCTTTCAGCTTGGCACTGACCCTGGGCCTGGTGAGACAGACCCCAGGGTCAGTCAGAGTCAGTTACCACCAGTTCCAGTCAGCAAAATGTTGGGGGGTGCCCAGGGCACAGGATGACTTTACAACAATAGGCGCCACCCCAGGGCACTAATGTCAGTTCTCTTTTTGCGTGCCAGTCAGTGCAGATCCAGAGAGAGCTACATCCAGTCACTTTTGTACTAAACGTTTTCGACTTTTTACCAAAGTTCCTTTTTGATATTTCTCCTGGTGTGGCAGGGATGTCAACTAGAAAAGCTGGTTTCAAGCCCTGTGGCGCCTGTCACCAACGCATATCGGTGACAGACCCGCATCTTGTCTGCCTCTGGTGCCTTGAGCGCGTCCACGATGCAAACACCTGCATCGATTGCCATGCACCCCAAGACCTTGAGGGAGCAGTGCTTTTCACCTTCCGTCCGAAGTCTGCAATGTTATCTTGGCAGCCAGACGTCCCTTAAATTTTGGGCGTACTGAGAAGCTTTCAGCAATGAGAAGACAAAGAAAATTGAAAGATTATAAGCTGGAAGACATCCGATACAAGATTTACAATGACATGAGACAGTTGAAAGAACCCAAATTCATGATGCAGAATGCAATGACAACTGTATATAAAGTAAATTTGTAATGAATCAAAAAATCATCATGGGGCGGAAAGATGTATATTTTTTATAAAATGAATAAGTGTATTAACACAATGGGAGTGATATAGTAAAATTAAGACATTATGTTGGAAAAAGAGTGTTTATTTTAACACTGACTATAATAGGCCTATTTTTTTAGGTCTCGCCTAGGCAGCGCATGCGCTGTCTCAGCGAGTCATAAAGTAATCTGTATGTTGGCTTAAAGTCCGTGTAATTTGTTTTTCCTCTTGCGATTGGTTTACCTGTGGCATTGCTGTTGTTATCTTGCTTTCTGTTGGCTGTTGATCCTATGCTAACTTCCGTGTAGTCCCGAAGCAGCGGCGCCTAACTACAGTTCTCGTCCGCTCGCACTTGTTTTAATTGCGTGCAGTGTGCCATGTGTTTCTCACGCCGCGTTTGTTTATTTATTTTGGAGATCACCCCCTTCATCTGTAACTGGAGACTCTCCTTTGTGGGATTAGCCTCTGTAACTAGAGCAGCAGTATTGCATGATAGAATTGTGCCGGGCCGCCGCGCTTCATGTTTGCCATAAATCACCTCATGTCCCCGGGGCATCCCCCACCACCTCCCGCAAGTCGCAGCTGCTCCAACAGAAGAATGCTTAACAAGATGATTTTAGAGGGACGGTAGAAGCATTTGTGTGCCATGACTCTAGCTATAAATCACACGCAACATTCAAAACCTTTAGTCAAACATGGTTATCCTTTTAGAAATGCTTCCAGCACATTTTATTTCCTGGGTGAAACTGCAGTTTCTAAACACAGCTATTAGATGCCCCCATTTGTTACACAAAATAGCCTTACAGTGAGCCATTTTAAGTTCGATTATCCCATAGCACGTGAAAAACAGAGAAGCGATTTACAAAAAAGTAAAACAAATTACATCTATACTGTTTACGCTTTATTTTTGTTTGTTTTTTAAGTCGGGCTCGTGCGTCAAGCACGGCAGGCACTTCAAAGCTCTAATAAAGAAGTATATTTTCTATACAGCACATTAAAATAGTGCTCCCTGAATAAAAGCATGCATGATCACAAACTCTATGCTCCGCATCCCAAATTCTAATCTTGCACAATTGTATTTTGTAAGTCATCCCGGAGATCAGTGTTACGTTTGAAAGACAAATGCCACCAGCTTCAATGACAATCTGTGGCTTCCCTGGTATATCTTTAACTGTCAGGCAAACACAGAGCTGTTCGTTATTTCATAATGTGCAAATGGTTAAATATTTATGAATGCATACAATATTCTTTGTATAAACACACGCATTCCCTAAAACGTTCACACCTCTGAGCAGTGCACAGGGCTGGTGGGCTGGAGACCATTTGAGAGGTGAGGAGGCATGTTCAGCTGCGGTAGAGGAGTGTGAGGGGCATAGTGTGCTTCATTAAACTTTGTTGCCGTTTCCTTTTTATTCACTCTCCGTTTGCTGGTTTTCATTCTTTACCGAGGCTCGGGCCGCCGCGCTTCATGTTTGCCATAAATCACCTCATCTCCCCGGGGCATCCCCCACCACCTCCCGCAAGTCGCAGCTGCTCCGACAGAAGAATGCTTAACAAGATGATTTTAGAGGGACGGTGGAAGCATTTGTGTGCCATGACTCTAGCTATAAAACACACGCAACATTCAAAACCTTTAGTCAAACATGGTTATTCTTTGTGTAAACACACGCATTCCCTAAAACGTTCACACCTCTGCATTCAGATATGAAATGTTTGCTTTGGAAATGAATACATGCTTTGTTCAGATATCCATTCAAACTAGCCTGTGTAGAAAAGCATACATTTCAGTTTTAACTATGAATTAGGCCCATAGCCATTAAAATGCCGCAACTGCAACACTGATTGGGGACTCACAAAAACGATAGGCCTCGTGACTGGCCGCTGGCCTTGAAATATCTTTGGAGTCACAAAAGAGTCCGCCACAAGCTCGACATTTCCAACATGTGACTGACTGTCTTTTTCAGTGGCCTTGACAGTTAGGGAAACCTGTTTTCATCTAGGGTCATATGTGTGATATATGCTGCCCTTGGGTAGCTTAGTTGTTTAGCTACTTGCTGGACACACGTATAGGACTACTCTCGACTCATTCTTGTATCACCCTAAGTGTATAGTTGTCTGAATCAGTCTAAAAGCGACATTAAGTGCCAGGTATTTATTATTAATTTGTCCAAGTGTGTCATCTGCATTGCGTCTAAATGGTAAATTAAAACAAAATAGACACCATGTCATGGTGCATTTGAACATATATGTACTGAAACATGAACTCCAATGTGCCAGGCGCCTCACTGGTGCCAGCCACTTTCCTGAAGTTCGCAGGTTAACATATCCATAGTTTTACTGTTCAGTTGCTATAAAAGCTTATAATATGTTATAGTGTGCACTTTCTTTCTTTATTTAATCACCCCAGTGCAAACAAAAAACATAAATAAAAAACATTGCTATTTACAATGCCAATAGCTCCAACTCCAACAAATGCGAGACCTAGTGCATTGCAAATGCTTGTTTAAATGGTTGTTGCTGTCTGCAGCTATGCTTTCCGCATGCAGTCATCATTGTCATTTTCTCACTATGCACTCAGTACACATAAGCAACTTTGTAAACAATGTTTTGAAACACCTGTCTTACCAATGTACAATTTGATGTTTCATTTCTACGTCTCATAGAATGCTGTGTAAGTATTGTGAATGGTCCTCAAGGCCTCACCTAGTGGGAGAACGGTATGATCTTTATGAGAACATGAACATGATTTTTTTATGATATTTGTACTAAATATTGAGGTGTCTAAGGATCACTATAGATGGGAAGTACATTATGTGAATCTGTGGGACAGCACTGACTGATGCTACTTTAGAAATTGCATCATTCATTCTTTAACTGGATTGATTAAATGTGTGGGATTCTAATGTAATTGTATTCACGTATAGATTTCTTTGTATTTTTTGATATGTTGGACACCCTTTCCTGGGTGTGTTCTGCTCACTATTTCCCAACTTTTAGGTGATTTCTCCACCTCAGTCTGACCTCTTATTTATATGATTTTTTCTTGTAGAACATGACTATATTTGGTTCTGTTGGATTAATTATTGTGCATTCCATCCTGAATTAAATGCTACTGACTGATTTAAATCACAAATTGACTGAAAAGTTTGATAAACCTTCACTGGTTCATTATAATACTTGTCAGACTTTATTGTAAAGCCTCATGTGTTTTACCTGTAATTCTAAAATGTAATCGAATATTGAATTTACATGCTGACCAGGGCCAGTTGATGAGCAACAACATCTTTAGGGGATTAACACTGCTCCAAGTCTTTCAGTGTAGGTTGATTGGCTATATTAAAGGCAAAGCACTTCAATAAATCTGGTAGAAAAGAATGGTTATGACTGGATCTGGATAGATTGAAAATGGATCTTGATGATACAGCCAACTAGATCTCCAAACTAAATTACCTTGATTCACTCTGTATTCCCAAATTCCAATTGTTCCATTTTGATTAATGGTGGTAATCAGGTGTTCCTGAAGCAGATTTATAAATTCCTTAAAAGTAACTATAAATAGTGTGATGCGTTGTGGTAGAGTGTGCCATTGAAAAAATTGTATTTCATGCTGAGCAGTGCATTGTGAGATTTCCAGTTTGGGTGTGTGGTGTCTTAGAAAATGTATACATGTTGTGAGAGCTTTGGGTATGGGGCTTTGAAATGCATTTTTGAGGGTCATAAAAAGCAGCACTTATAAAGGGTCAGAATAGAAATCACACTGAGTTTCGGAATTGCAGTGAATACTATGTTCATTGTACCATGTGTAAAATGCTAGGCCTCTGGTGGGATTTGATTAACCATGTTTAAGAGAAAACTGCTTTCTCTCATGATTTTTTCATAAAGCTTATGAAAGAGCTCCATAAGCTAAAATAAAAGCATATTTCTATAAATTCACAGCATCATCCTTAGCTATTTGAGAATATTGTCTGACATACCGAATAAAACATTTTGTAAAAAATTGGGTTATTGGTTGGGGGCGTGGGGGGATGGGTGTAAACCCTTCTCAAGAAAAATTGCGATGCTTCTCAGGGTGAACCACAAAAGTCAGTAAATTAACCTGTGTTTAACCCTCTGGTAGCTTGGCACAAAGCTCCCCAGCTTAACCTATTAGCACTGTGTTAATTATTTATGCAGGGCACAAACAGTACTGAAGTGAAAACACAAGACAAGAGCAATTACACACTATATAGAAGAAAAACATTTAATAAATAAAATGACACCAAACAATTTAAATCAAATTAGTAGAACTGGAGTTAGGAATTTCGAAAGTTTGAAGTGAAACATTTTACGTAAAAGATCAAAGTGCGAACTGCGGGCATCTCGCTGCACAAGACCAGGGCAAAGTCAAGAGTTAAGGCTGACCGCCATGGAGGCGGTTTGGAAACACAAGGTGTTTTAGGCCCAGTCTTGATTTACCTTTAGACTTAGAAGACATTTTTCACAAAAGTGCTAGATGAAGTCTTGATGAAGCCATCAACAAAGGAGGGAAAAAGCTCAGAGCAGGAGAAGATTGGTTCCCAGCACAAGGAGGGTATCATCACCTTTGGGGAGCCAGTTGCCAATGAACTGATAAAGATTTTTACTTTTGGACTTAGACAACTTTTTCAAAGTCAAAAACCTCCAGAGAGATGAATATGCAAGCTGTAGCTGAAGAGGGCCCCACAAGGCCAGATCCCATCACTGAGAGGTCTGTCTGAACAGGATGTGTTGCTATGGAGAAGAACGGAGCAGCCAGGCTGATTGGCGATGCACCTTGCGTGGGCATTCCTTTGGTGGTAGCAGGGCAGTACTCCGAGGTAGAAAGCAGGCCTCAAGGAGCAGGGCAGTCCACTGAAATACAAGACAGCCCTTCTGAGTATCATTCGCCAGTCCAGGAACATACAGAATGGTTGATCTGAGGGTCCAATATTTATACCAGATGCCAGAATTTGAAGTGTGGGGGGGGGGCGGGGACTTCAAGGCTACCCCCACCTCTACTTTTGGAAAGTTTCTTTGTTCGTCTGTCCAGGCTTCAAGAGATCTAGGGTGACAAAAGGTTGGTGTCCAGTTCTTTGTGAATGTGCTGGAGGCAGTCCTTTGAAATGCAAGTGGGGCATGGAATAGCTCCACCTCGCTCACCCTTAAAGGATGGCCCATCCTGCCCATATCTATTCCCCCTTTGTCTCAATGTCTGGTAGGAATACACAAAGGCCAGCTGCCATGGTATTCACAGTCATGCGACCCAGGATACAGGTTGCAGGTGCCAAATGGTTAGGATGAGAAAATGAGAATCGCGATTTAAAATCCGACTTTACCATTAAAGAGTATTTAAATTACAATTCTTATGAGACCAAACACAACATTCCTACCTATTCCCAATCAAAAGTTAGCACTTATTAAATGTAGTAAGGTAACCCAATATTATCCTTTGGGAGAGGTAGTTCTCACAGTGGTGAAAGAATTTGGGAATAGTTCACTTTCAGGACATATAAAACTTAACACCACATATCCTACCTTTTAAATAAAATGCATCCTGCCCTATGGGTTGTTTGGGGCCTAGTTTAGGAGTGACCTATATGTATTGAACGGAGAGGTGTAGGTATGGCAAAAAGATGTATTTTGCCCTGTCAAATTGGCAGTTTGAAACTGCACACAGGCTACAGAGGCAGGCCTGAGACATGTATTAAAGGGCTACATAGGTGGGTGTCACAATAAGAGCTGCAAGCCCACTATTAGCATACAATTTACAGGCCCTTTGTACATGTAGTACTACTTTACTAGGGACCTATGAGTAAATTAAATGTGCCACGTGTGTGTAAGCTAATTCTACCATCTTTTAAAGAGGGGGTACAAGCACTTTAGCACTGTTTAGCAGTGGTAAAGTGCACAGAGTTCTAAAGCCAACAAAAAAGAATTTCAGAAAACTGAAGAGGAATGGGCAAAATGTTTAGGGAAACTCAAACGCCAAAGGCTGTTAGGTCGAACACATGTACATCTAACAGCAGCCTGTGAGTGTATTCCCCAGTGTTCTACAGCAGCTTCACCGCAGTGTTCTGATGAACAACTTGAGCACTAACTTTCTGTATTTATGACAGTAATGGGGCACACCCGAAGCCATCTTGATGGAACCATACCTGATAAACAAAATGAGGCGGTTTGTTTTGTCATAGTAATGATAAGTATTGTACAAAGGAAAATTAAGACATTTTTTATGAGTTCTCAAATATCTTCCTCATCCATTTCAATAAACCATTCTGACATGCAGGCTGAAACAGCTGCTTTGAACAGCAGCATCAGCCTGTCAGTTAACTCCCTGTTGATCAAATGCAGCTTTACCACAGTGTACTAAAGAGCCACTGCAGTGCTAACATTCTGCATTAATGGCAAAGGTGTGGCAGACCAGGCCACAATCTTGATGAAATCAAAGCTGTAAAACTGAAAGAATTTCCTTCAGAGTATATTGCAGTAAATGAAGAAATGAGTGAGCTTGATAACAAAAAATTATCTTAAGATGACCGCTGAGAAAAAAAGAAACCAAATGTAGCCTATCACCAAATATAGCTTAAACATAGCCCAATAGCAGTGTGCAAAATACTAAAACAAATAATTGAGTGATCAATTGTGGATAAAAAGGTTTTGCAGTAATTGATAGACAACAAACAACTGTTCCTGGAAAAAAATACTAACAGATTATCTAGGCAAGGCACAAGCAATGAAGCCCTGCAGCAAAAGGAGCGACTACTTGATCCACTGAATGCTTCACTCCAGCTGTCATTGATTGCGAAAAAGAGCTTTGGAGTTGTTCAGTAAAAAAAAAGTATAGACCCTTTATGTCCCTTTGGATGATCACCATGCTCGTGCCCACCACAGGAGTCACAGAGGAAGTTTCGAAAACTGCTGCCCGACATCAGACTCTGTTAACACTGTGGAGACCTCGCAGACAGCAAAACGGTAGTAAACACGCTGGGAAAAGACTGTGGACCCAAATTTTAATTTGTTTAATGCATAGTTTGGGACCGATAAATTGTTCCTTGCATTTACCCCATTCGGCTCAATTCAGCTCCCATTTGCTCCAACTTCGACAGTGCATGGTACTTCCAACTTTGGCAGCCGGACTGTCAGACAGTCAGAGCTGAACCACTAACCTGAGGCAAGCGACCAGCACGGACGATGTATGATGCTCAATAACCCTTTTCCCCCTGATAGTGTCTGCTGGGAGTAAATGATGCACAACTCGTTCAACAGACACCACTCAGGGGGAAGGGGAAAAAGGGATAAAAGAAACAAAAAAGAAAACAGCCTCGGTAAATCAGCTAGCGTCGTCCACTAGATGAGGCAGACACGGTCCTATAGTGGCAATATCAGCAACACTCCCCATCCCACATACAGCAATATTATTAGGAAATAAACCACACAACACCTTGTTTGTGGAGAAAATTGCTGCAGGTTTATTTGCATACCAAATATGCCAGCATGGTGGGTTATCTTACGGGCGATCCAAGGGCAGGCAACCCCTCCGCCGCCTGCCCGCCTGATGCCAAATTACACCGTGGCTGTCGCCAATCCGTGCTTACCAATTTTGGGGGAGGGGCTAACCCCTCCCACCGGTGGACCACCAGTCCACCCCCTTACTCATGCCCTCGAAGGGGCGGAGCATTCTAGGCAACCCCCGGTTGCTCAGGTCCACAACCGCCTGTAGGACAAACGGGGCGCCGTCGCTCCTCCAGGGTCCCACGCGAGGACCTCCCTGGGGTTATTTGGCCTTTGCACCCTTGTTGTGCTCCTGCAGAGGGTACCCCTCTGTACCTTACAGCCTCTGGATCGCCCTGTAATTCCGCCTGCAACACAAAATAACAAGTTAGAACACCTCTCCCACCCCACCCTTGCACTTATGCCGGGTAAGCGGTAGGGAGGGAAACGGCGTCAAGGGCAGCGGCAAAGAGGCTGCCAGGTGGGCGGGGAGAGGCACTTATACCTCATCCCCCGCCCACCCCCTACTGGAAGTGACACTGCGGTGGACCCCTAGGGGGTCCCACAATGCTGGACTGTCTCTTGTGCCCTCATGTGGCACTAAGGCAGCCGCCCTCTTATGAGGGTCTCCTTCGTGGACCACGGGCAGCCAACATAGTGCCAATATCAGCAACACTCCCCATCCCACATACAGCAATATTATTAGGAAATAAACCACATGACACCTTGTTTGTGGAGAAAATTGTTGCAGGTTTATTTGCATACCAAATATGCCAACATGGTGGGTTATCTTACGGGCGATCTAAGGGCTGGCAACCCCTCTGCCACCTGCCCGCCTGATGCCAAATTACACCGTGGCCATCGCCAATCGGTGCTTACCAATTTTGGGGGAGGGGCTAACCCCTCCCACCAGTGGACTGCCAGTCCACCCCCTTACTCACGCCCTCAAAGGGGCGGAGCGTTCCAGGCAACCCCCGGTTGCTCAGGTCCACAACCGCCCGTAGGACTAACGGGGCGCCGTCGCTCCTCCAGGGCCCCACGCGAGGACCTCCCTGGGGATATTTGGCCTTTGCACCCTTGTTGTGCTCCTGCAGAGGGTACCCCTCTGTACCTTACAGCCTCTGGATCGCCCTGTAACTCCGCCACAGCTCTGGGTGTGGTCACCGTCACAACCAGGGCCCCCCACCAAGGTAGGCATCTTTACCTACACCCTGCTGATTCCAGGCCTCTCCCAGGTCCAGCCAAAACAAGTCCATGCCCATTCTGGACAGGTGCACCCCATCCTCTTCAAAACTCCCTGTGGACTTTAGCATGCAGCAGGCCATGCCTGATAAACCAAACCCCCTCTGTTCAGTGAATCTGCGCATGGCACTGTTAACTCTCCTGCGTGCGGTTTCCCCTGCAACCCCTGACCGGGCCCCTCGCCACACTAACAGTGGGGTTATCTCTGCCCATCATAACACCCATGCCCACAATTGGTTGCTTAACTTACACCAGGAGGATTTCAATTCCGGCCGCAGTGCCCTCCTACCCAGGAAAGTCAAATCATTGCCTCCCCGGTGTATGACCAAATTGTTGGCGGGGGGAGACACCCCCACCCCCTAGTCTGTGCCGCAGCTTCTACAGCAAACTATTCCAGCGAATGCCTGGGACCCCCAACCAACTTATCTCAGTAGAGTGCCGCAGCTTCTTCAGCAAGCTGTTCTAGCGCATTCCTGGGCCCCCCAACCAAATTAAGTCAGTGGTGGTAAACCCATGCCTCCATTTCTTGAATTCCACCCGTCGCCCACTCACCGGACGCACGGACGGCCCTTCACCCAGAGCTTTGATCCTGGCAAAATAAAGAAATGCTAGGTGGACTTGGCATGCAGCCCAATACCTGATCCAAACCCCCTCTGTTAAGTGAATTTATGCATGGCACTGTTAACTTTCCTGCGCGAGGTTTCCACGGCCTCCCCTGACCGGGCTCCTCGCCACACTAAACGAGGGGTTATCTCAGACCACCAATAACTCACCTGCCCCCAATAGGTTGCTTAACCTACACATGGAGGACCTCAATTCTTGCAACAGATCCCTCCTCCCCAAGAGAGTCATATCATTGCCTCCCAGGATGTTGGGGGGGAGACACCCCCCCCCCTAGTCTGTGCTGCCGCTTCCTCAGCAAGCTGTTCCAGTGCATGCCTGGCACTCCCAACCAAATAAACTTAGTGGTGGAAAAAAAAACATCCTCCATTTCCTGAATTCGGCCCCTTGCGCCACTCACACGACGCATGGAAGGCCATTCACCCAGACCCTTGATCCTGGCAAAAGGAAGAGCTAGGTTGCCAACACCCCTTATTGAGCACTGCACACCATCCTATACCACTACTCAAGCTTGCACATACTTTCAACAATAACACTACACCCCATTACCTCTGGTGCATCACCGGGGTGCCAGTGGTGTACTTTAAATTCGCCTGTACATAATACACTTAACCTGTCTTCCGGCAACTGCCTTGGTGGCTAAGTACGGGTGTACCTTTTAAACATTGGTATTCCCATCGTCCCACCTGCATGATGCGCTCAGCTGACAAGCCCGCCCCGACGCTGTGTTTGCCACCCCTGCACAAAACAGTGACTGCAAAAGCGCCTGCCAGGACCCGCGTTGCCTGACATATTTAATCATGCCTTCATTACCCTTTCAACCCGAAATAGGGAAGTTGAAGCCTTTTAGTGCTTTAATACCTTGTTTCCCCAAATATGGGATGGCAGCACCCCTGCTAGATGTCAGCTTCCTCCCGGCCTATCTCACTGTCTAACCGGGCAGGGAATGTTGATTAACTGACGCAACCTCTAACATGCCCCCGGGTCACGTGTGCAACCGCTTTACTGAGGTGGACCAGACCTATGCACAACCCTTTTTGATTGCTCGACCATGGCGGACACATGACTGGTGTCAAATCTGGTATGAGGGACTGTTTGCATTGTGCCCCCTATTGCAGTCACTGCACCCTGTATGGGGTGACATCTTACACAGCCCAACAGGCTACCTAGTTTGCTTCGTTATCCCCGGAATTGCTAGCCCTCCACTTGGGAAGCCACTGCATCACAACCTACTCGACAACTACTACAGTTAGCATGCAGTGTGCGTACGTGTCTTCCAACGTAGACCAACAGACCATTTATATGTTGCTGGCTGTCCCCACTATGGTACGTGCCTGCCCAACTTCTGATGCAATTCGGAGCAATGGCCTTATGCAATGGATGTCTATATTTAATGAAAACATTAATATGCAACGCCATGAACCATGGACATACCTTTAAATGTCTCTGAGGTAATGCCCTTGAACAACACAAGGCAGGCAATATGCAAGAGATGTCTGATGCCTGTAGGCAGCCATCGGGGTCAGAAAGGACCGTCAGATCCGAAAACCACACCTTGGAGGTATGCTAAGCTTACCCCAAAATCTGCTTCCCCCTGGTCCCGAACTGGGAACATCTGCATGTAGCTAAACGTGGCAACCCCCTCCGCCACCGAAACTCTCATTGAGACCAACCAGCAGGGGTTGCAGTTGAAATCAAATCTCAAGATTGTATGCTGAGGTTTTGGCCCCAATCAGCTGAAGCTGCTGTTGAAATAGATATAAAATTGTTAGCTGAGGTTTTGGCCCCAAACAATTTATGTCTCTCTATCCCTGGCCTATAATGACAGTAACCCTCCAAGGAACTTCCCAAATACCTGCAGGCCTGCCTGCCTCCGAGCTTCAGGCTCACTCGCTGCACCCTGCTGAGGCACCTGTCCATCCTACCCTCTAAACCAGCTGAGACACCACAAGCCCCGCAGTTAATGACATCACGCTGGTCTCATTCAATCAAAAGGTGCACCCTAGTGTGAAATGCGATAACATGACTGGCAGTGATTTGCGAGATAATTCAACTGAGACAACTATCAGGTTTGAGCTCTTTTCGTCCCTCAGTGTGCTCCTTTTCCCCCAATGGCTCTTCTGGGAGGCCGCTGCATCCCTACCTACCCAACAGGGTGTTGCCATACACTGCTGCACACAACATAGCATGTGCTGAAAGGAGGCACCCCACACCCCCTCGTTTGTACACCTGCCTGACTGACGCTGCAGGGCCCTTCCCTCTCTGCCCATTTCCCCAGACAGCACAACACAAATGCCCGGCAAAGGGTTGGGCCGACACTTGACCCTTGTGGCTTGCGGGCGTTTAAAGCCATCTAGTTGAGAATTATTCAAGGTCATTAGTGTGAGACTCTGCAGGGCAAGGCTGCCCCCCTTGACTGAGCCCCGGCAGGACCCGGCACACCTAAAGCTCTGATCTTTGGACTTAATATTTTATAGCCACCTCTTTTGTGCAGGTTTGTGGCAGCTGGATTACGAGGAAACCAGAGGAAGTCCTCAAAACCCGACATTGACTCACATGCCTCCCGGAGACGTAGTTAGGCTACTCGGCCTCTTGGTGCCTATTGGAGAAGTTCATCGTTTGAGTTATTTCTCCTTGTGAGACACCAGATTATAAAGATTCCCTTCTGCACAGTTAGAAGAAGCAAGAATCACCCTACCCCAGTCTTGTCCTCATTGTTTGTGTATTTCTGCGGACACATCACCCGACCGTTCATTAGCACTCGTCACTCCACTACCAACTCGCGCTACCAGCATCACCCAGCACTACACCCTAGGACATCAGTAAGTCACCCGGCGTAGTAGCCCCTACTCCTGGCTTGTCCTATGCTACCCCTGTCACTACCTGTGCTACCCCTCCTCGCAGGGGAAAGAACAAACAGTACCCAGGGCTTTGGGAGTTCTCTCACAACTTTTCAGGCAACCACTGCACTCGCTCCCAATTTAGGGCTCTGGATGAGCCTGCCTAACAGCAGCGAGCGCTGGCGAAGGAGACTCCTCTGGTGACGCATGCACCCGGGTGGGGGTGAAGGGCTCATCCTTTTAAAGAGTCAGACCTCGTTATACTGCGAAAGAGGCACGTGAGCGGCACTCGAATGAGACAAAATAACTATTCTTTGCAAAAACAGAGCCTGTCCGTAACTATTGGCTATATTGGGACAAAAAATGAACCATGATGTTATCACCGATCAAAGTCTGTGATGTCATTTTCGCTACCTCTGGCATATTTTCATAAATCAACATATATGACTGAAACCGCACTCTCTCATCTTACGCTTTGTGTGATCTTGGCCCACTATTGTGTGAACTGAGCCCCGCGATGTATACTTGGCTTCATGGTCGCTAATGCAAAAGTAAACTACCCCCTTCCCATCAAGTTAGGTTGTACAGTACATACTAAGGGTGCAGTGGGCTAGTTACAATCCTGAGGCCCCAATGCCACTGCACTTGCGGCGCTAATGAAAGCTTCTTGGCATGGGTCTTTGCCCGTTACTTTGATGCTTTGGCACACTGCTTTGCGATCTTAGGTCAGTCATATGTGATCTTGGTCATCAGGAGTACAGGGATCGGGGGCCAGTGTTATGCTTCCGGCCAAAGACAGGGACCATAAAAGTATGAAGCTAGGTACCGGAGATGGGGGCCAGGCACCCCACTCAGGTGGTATGCGAAGGGGCGACGTGCTGTACCGACACCACCCTTGGACACTGATGGTAGAAGATGATGCTCAAATGTCACTTCTTTCCAGCGTTCTTCTACTAGAGACCCCCATAAATGATTTTAACGTACTCATATTTACTTGCTTAATGACCAGTTTGTGACCGTTCAAAATTGTACACTGTCTACTGCCTTAAATGAGCGAGATAAGCTTGTCCATGCTCAGTCCAACGTCGGCCCTTTGGGAGTTGTCTACTTCAGCAGCACTGCGGACCTTCGCCCAATACGAAGAACCCTTGGCCCCGTGTGAAAACCTCGAGGGAGGCCATGGGCGGGGCACATCCCACTCCCCTTGGTTGTGTAAGGTTAGACGTGGCTGTATTGGGCCCACACCATTTATTGAGACACATGCCTGCAGTCGGCCTGCAATGTTAAGTGACTGTACTACCTTATTAAAAGCTCAGTTCTTTTATGTAAAACACTTAATGAAGGAATTGTAATATATTGCGTCATGTTATCAGTATGTCTATAGTGCACATCTGCCGGTAGTACATTGTTCTGTCTGAAATGCATTCCCACGTGACTGCTTGTCTTGTGAATTATGGGTTTCCAGGTAGTGTGTTGCTGTCCATTCCTGAATGTGGATGTTTATGGACTTGCACTGCACATACCCAGCCATTATGCTATCAAAATACATGGATTTGTCTTGTATTTTTATCACTGCACCAGGCATACATAGTTTGACCACAGTAACACTACTTGCACCCTTCGCTTTACGTTAATTCAGTGTACCTCTGTATCCTGCTTTGTGTGGATGTAGAAGTGGGAAGTAAATCTTAAAAGGTTACCCAGGGGCGAGTGTCACAGCTCAGCGTCATGCTTGCCTGACTCCAGTGGCCTGTCACACAGTTATACCTTCCTGTTATCTGTTAAAATTAACTTTTGGTTGAAAAGCCTCCAATTTCTGTTGTGTGAACTACTAGGCATTGAGCTGTACATGTGATAGCACGACCATAATATTATATGTTTTCACTCTGCTGACGTTATTACCTAAGCCCTTATCAGCCCATGGGGACGTTTAGATACAGCATGTTCCATAAACAAGTTCCTGTGACACCATAGCAGAGCCAAGCCTGCCTGGAAATGTCTAAATGAAAAGCATGAGGAGCTCGACTATAACTAAGGCCTGGGAAGATAGGCCTCCGTCAAGCCTGAACACAGCCATAGCCAAGCAGGGCCCCTCCATGAACGAACTCTTCCGATAAACAAAAGCCGTCGGCAGGCGCCTGCCAGCCCCAATACAACCCTGGTCGGAACAACCCACACCGACAAACCACGCAACAACGCCCGATGAGCCCCGGACTCCCCCACCTCGGGGCCACCGCTGAGCTCGGGTGCACCATGGCGTGCAGTGGGTCTGTCATCCCCTGCTCACACCTCTCCCTTCTACCGGCCATCGTCTAAAATTGAAGTGAAGTGACCACGGTTCCTGGACACCGAGGCCTCCAGTGAAAACCTCGTGACTCAATCCTCTCCAACCACAAGCGTGCCATGTCTCTCTCAATTGCCCCTGTTGGCATCGCCAGAGCTCGGCCTTTAACGTGCGGTGGTGCAGGGTTCGGGCCTGCTGCCCTCTCCAGCTGTGCCCAGGCAAGGGGTTCTGCTCGCGCCGTCACTGCTGGTACAATAGGCCTGGCAACGGTGATACATACAGCAGGCTGCTGTTCTATCGGGCGCCCTGGGGCAATCAAGGCTGTCCCTGTGCGCCATGTGAACTGGCGATCGTTGCGCGCCCCCTGCTGGCCAAAAACCGTTGCGATGACCGCTACGACCTATATAACCCTTTGGGTGGCAGCACCAAGACGCCAGCCCAGTGGAAGCTCGCTGCCAAGCCGCAACCGTCGTGAGCTTCACTCACTCTCTGCCGGTCCCCGCCCGCCCCCACTGCCCAAAACAGGGCAGAAACGGACCGACACAAGCCAGGAAAGCAGCCGCCAGACTGGGAGGAGTGAGCCCGGGACCCCATCACAGCAGCTGAGGCCGGAGGCAGTTCTGGGCGGGAAGGGCCAGATAATGGCGCTGGCGAGGGGCAGAGTGAGGCACTTTCTGCTAGATGTACGTGTTGCCGTGTCACCTTGGGGTCACATTCCTGCCACTTTGATCTCTTGCTGGAATTTCCTCGAGTAATTACAGGAGACCCGAAGCTGCTCCCAGAGAGCTTTGTCGACGCTACAAAGTAATCCCTGGCATCTGGGAGAAGGCCCCTGGCCCTGACACTTGGTAAATGCTAGGAACTTCCAGAAGGGGGGCTGCGGATGCATCCGTGGGCCTTCTGTGAGACCAGGCGCCTCGGAAGGACAGAGAGCTGCGGCTCAGTTTGGATAGGCTGCCCATGACCTGCCCCATAACGCTATTCAGAGAAGAGCTGCATGGCCGAAGACAAACACGGGTGCAACCGTGGCTCTGTGTGAAGCCGTGTGACAACGGAAACACGTGCAACGGGAACAGTGGTGCAGAACGAGCCCAACAACTGGGAACAATTAACTGCAACTCAGTTCTCTCTCAGAGGCCGAGCGGGAGGGCCCGCGTACTCTTGCGGCCACAACAATTCCCCATAGCCGCCCCCACATGCCCGCTCGCTAGGACGGCCCACGCGCTCTTGCGACCCTTCCAGGGCCTTTGTGCCACCGGTCGGCAAGCACAATCCCACAGGGGACATATCAGGCCGACACAGGTCCGGGGAAAGCTGCCTCCTCCCCCCGCCGGGCGAGGTCAACATGGTGTCCCGCACAGAGGGGTGGGGGGAGGGGAGACTCACCGCACTATTGCTTGCAGCTCCCGGACCCGAACACAGGACACATCCAAACGGCGTCAAGGGCAGCGGCAAATAACCCTTTTCCCCCTGATAGTGTCTGCTGGGAGTAAATGATGCACAACTCGTTCAACAGACACCACTCAGGGGAAAGGGGAAAAAGGGATAAAAGAAACAAAAAAGAAAACAGCCTCGGTAAATCAGCTAGCGTCGTCCACTAGATGAGGCAGACACGGTCCTGTTCTGTCTGGTATATGTAGTGCTGACAATGTGCCCTGTATAAGACAAAATAAACAAAGATTACAACCTGGTGTGTACTATAGCAGTGTGTCAGTTTTGTGCGTATTACCTCACTATGTACGTACATTCATCAAACATAGCAACTGCCACAGAATAGGTCGTGCACAAGAAGCAGAATAGGAAGCTAATAGTACTTAGCCACAGCGTGAATCCACAAACGTCCGGCCCAGGAGTGCGTGATTGGTATCCTGCTGTAGCGTGTAGAGCCTTGACTATGAGGTAGGCTGTAAGGGATTTGCGCACCTGCACAAATACAGAAAGAAACAAAATCAGCAAAAGAAAATTGACACGCTTCTGCACGGTTACGAAGAAATAGTCCAAAATAAAAGGATAAGCTGTACGCGCCCCTGCGCGGTTACAGGAACTCCTCTACAACTTCCAGGGCCGGACTGGCTACCGGGCGTTTTGGTGTGCTGCCAAGCTGGGGGCTGATTTCACTGCGGTGGGGGCTGATTTAGTTGATGAGGACCTGCGTGTGCTTCTAAATAAACAAAGCAAAACGAATGGTTTTAAGCACACGCAGGTCCCAATCAACAAAATCAGCCCCCAGCTTGGCAGGACACCAAAACGCCTGGTAGCCAGTCCTGCCCTGACAACTTCCCTCTAAGCGGGAAAACAAAATACGTAAAAATCAGAGTGCACTGCTCGCTCTCCTGAGCGTGCACTGATAGCCCAACGGCTCCAAGGAAATGCGCCTCCGGGAGAATTGGAGACCGTGACACAGCTTGCTCTCCTGAGCTTGAAAGGAGGAGGAGCACGTCGCAGTGCTCTGCCAGGAATCACCTGAAGCTTAGATCGCCTGAAACTCTCCTCACTTGGAAATGCCTCTGATGGGAGAAAATGGAGCTTGAAGGCATAATAGGTCCACAGCGCCTACGGGTGAAAGCAATGCACAGCGGAGAACTCTTTGCCTCAAGAAAACGTCCAGTAAGTAGCAGACACACAGGTATTTGACACCGACTCAGATTGTCAAGCATTTGACGGTCCGAGGGCGGTGCCTTATATATGGTAGCGGGAGTTGCGACGGCAGTCTGGGTGTGTCCTGGTGGTTTGCTGGGACTTGTAGTCCCTGATAGTGCTCAACCCTGTAATAGGCATTCAAAACGCAGTCACACCGCAAGGAGGCCGTGCTGTGTCTCTATATATGTGTGACTATGTGACGTCTTCGTACCGGGGTCGTAATAAAGGCCTTTTACTTGGTACAGCAGATGGCGGTTCCCTGTTTGTGGCTGTCAGCAGGCAACTTGGTGAATAGCTGGGAAGTAGGATTTAGCGGGGTACCTTTGCCTCCCCCCTCCCCCCCAGAAAACTGCACTGGAAACAACTGAACCTCCTCTTTGAAAGTTTAAGCACTGTGTACATCTCCCCTTTGTGGTGGCTTTCCTTTGGTTGGAGGTGGTGACTGATTCATCGGTCGCCAAAAAGGATGAGAGCAAAATCTGGATATTTTCATTCTTATTTTTTACAGTTCATTCCTATTTTTAGTTTTTATTTTCATTTCCATTTGCATTACACACTTTTAATAATACTTTATAATTACTTCGAAGAGTATTTTTCCACAGAATTTTAGCCTATTAATCCTAATCATCCTTGGCAAATTACCTTGTAAAAATTATAAGATCCACTTGCTCCAATACTGTTTCCTTGGTTTTGTTCAGTAATCTTATAAACTGTCACACATACAGTTTTGTGCGCGAGCTTGTTTCAATATAACCTCCTGTGCTCCGACCCTCCACAAATATTGCTCAGCATTTAGTTATACACTGATACCATGCCAATTAAGAAATGAAGGCACCACTAGCTACAAAGGAAAAGCAACCACCCTTGCAAACAGTAAAAGGCAGAGGGAAATATCACTTCATGTACGATCGCTTGTGGTCTTTCCCTCTATTCCAACATTCTTTCAGAAATTAAATGGCTTAGAAATAAAGCCATCAACACAAACTAAAATAAGGGATGAACAAACAATCAACCAAGAACATCATATAACAAAAATTGAGATGGGCACCAGTACGAAAAAATATGATTTTCCCCTGTATCCAATGAAAGACAGTTAATTGACATTAAAATACCTAATGACAAGTCCATGGCACTAATACCCATGGACTATCCCCTATCCAACATCGACATGGGTAGTCTAATCCCCCTTACAAATAAAAAAGGGGTAAGGGATACACTGCAACCCTTTAAGACCACACCAAATATAAATGAACTTTCAAATACAACTTTGTTTCCTGTAAATATCTCCTTGCCTCCTGCAGGGGATTATGTCGTGCCTTTTGAGGCCCTTACAATTCTACTGAAAATCTTAGAATCAATTCAGTTGCTGCTGGAAAACACAACAACAAACTCTGACTACTTTCTAGAAATGTTAAAAACCATAATAAAATCCATCATTAGCAATAATTCCCCCTCAGTGAATCTACAAAGTGTACAAGATTCAAGCAAGAAGTGAAATATGGAACTCTATGCTCAACAATCGAAGGGTGCAAAATTAACTCATTACACTAAAGCCGACAAAAGAAACATGGTAGCCCAAGCTGACAAATCATATGTAAGTGAGAGTAAGAACCTAATAAAATCTGATAAGTAGGACGTTTTCTCCTTAGGAAAGCTTTTCTCAGAAGAACACATAAAATCACAACAGGTTTATGTCAACATGCAATGAGTATTCAGTAGACAATCGATACTAGAAGCTGTACTTATGTATTTGTTAAACCTTCGTGACATCCCTTCCACCAGTGATAGAACAGAGGAACATACTATTAACTATGTCTACACTCGTTTTATTTGTCAATATATATGTTAATGGTTATACCTATTTACACTCATACTAAGTGAGTTTAAAATGTATAATGACTACCTGTATTTTCCTTCTTTTACTTCTCCTTTTTGTGTTGTATACCCTATTATGCCAATAAAAATGATTTGAAATAAAAAAAATCACAACTACCCACACACACATAATCTTGTTGTACTATGGTAATAAAGATTCAGAAAAAAAATACCATGACACATTAAATTTAATTCGGAGTTGATGGTAGCCAAATTCCCAAAAACAATTGAAGGAACCAGAACTAGTATTGGCTCAGACAAAATATCTCAGTCAAGTCCACATCAAATTACAGAACTTCCTAGAGCCTTAACAAAGCAGTTTGAAGAAGAAACTACTCAAGGATTACATCGTAAAGCGCCATTATTTCGATCAGAAGATTGATCTCTTTCACAGTAGTCTATTAAACACACACACACGTGTACAACTACTATAGGCCTGATTCACAAAGGTAAGCATAAACTTTTGTGTAAGTTTACTACTTTTCAGTATTTACAAATATAAACTTAGACCAAAAGTCTAACTTTACTACTCTTCGGTATTCACAAAGGTAAGTTACTACTAGTAAAGTTAGACTTTTGGACTAAGTTTATCTTCATGATTTCCGAAAGGAGTAAAGTTAGACTTTTGGTCTAAGTTTATCTTTGTGAATACCAAAAAGTAGTTAACTTAGAATTCTGGTCTAAGTTTTCCTTTGTGAATACTGAAAAGTAGCAAAGTTAGACTTTTGGGCTAAGTTTACCTTTGTGAATACCGAAAAGTAGTAAACTTACACAAAAGTGTAAGTTTAGCTTTGTGAATCGGGTCCTACATATTTACCACCCACAGCTGCAATCTCTATCCTCAATTAAAATAAAATTAGTAAATTGTTCTGAAAACATGATAATTTATAGCGAGAATGTAATTTTGGTGGATGTTGGTTTCAATAATCATTTTAAATGACTATGACCTCCTTTACAGGAGTGGATATGCTATTTCTCCTGTGTTGGAACAATTCAAACAAGTAAAACCAGGAGTACTTGTATTAACAGAAATAAATAATATAGCATACAGTGCCAAGTTAACCCACACACCAAATTCTTGTGAATCTAGAAATTCAGTGATCATCCAAGTCATTTCTGAAGGCTGAAAAATAAATGCCTGTGAACAAACATCCCAGAAAATAGCAAATAAAGAGATATATTAGTCTTGGCTATCTGGAAAGATAAAATAAAATAAGTTGAAGAGAGATTTTAAGTTGCCCTTTTAAACAAAGTTTGCTCTTTCTTTCTTGAAAAAATGTAAGAGCATCAATCATTTGAATGCAAGAGATCTGGTCTACAAAATATTTCTCTTAGATACCTGGTACATAATTAACAACCCTGTGTTTTGTTCAATTAAAGGTCACGCAAAAGTAGGCTTAGCCACATTAATAGACTACAATTGGAACTATGAGATTCTATCACCTCCCAGCAATTATGTACAATGTAGCAAAATAAAATGAATGAAACATTATCATTGTCAGAAAAATGTACTCCTCTTGTTCAATGTGTACTTACCTCCGGGGCAGCGAAATAACTTGATACTTATTTGTACATTTGAATTGATCACAGATTTTAATAGTGACATTAACGCAAAGATATCACCCTGAACAACTACAGAAACAAAGAGATAGAATATGGAATATTCCCAGATCACTATTCCCAAGAAACCACAAAGACGATAAATGCTCAATAATTGATTCTGTATTCACAAGTTTATCCACCTACATGCAAGCAATTAGCCACCTATGTAAAAAGAGCCAGACATTCTGGCACACTGGACCCAGATCAAATTCCAGTCCTAGCCTTGAATGATGATCCAGAGGCATCTCCCTTATACTTGTACTGCTACAAACCTGGCTATATGCCGAGCTTATTAAAAAGAAGTATTGTAATACAGCTATTTAAAAAAGAGGCCACCCAAATCCCAGTAATTACTAAGGCTGGGCAGAGTTCGCAGAGTTTTACTCTGTGGAAATCCGAGGAGTCACCGAAAAACTCTGGAATTCTGCTGAGTTCCGCATGCGGGCGGAGCATTTCTCGGCCACACTTAGCAGAGAGAGGAACTAAGTGAGTGTGGGCGCAGACACTCAGGGGACGCTTGAGTGTGGGAAGTATGAGTTATTCATCTTCCTCTGCCAGGGAAGATCTCACTGAGTCTCGCCACAGAATGTGAAGTCGGGAATCCTTGAGTATGAGGCAAAGGCATGGAGAGTGTCAGAGTCCCCTGTCACAGTCAGGACCTCTTCAGTGAGGGCGCAAGCTGTGAGCTGGCATCATTTGAGTACAAGGCTACAAACTGGGTAGGAGTTGCTGATCTTTGTATCAGACGTTAAACTGAGATTTCTTCAGTAAGCAGTGTGGGTCTCACTGAGTGCGGCTTACAGGAAGCCAGGTGAACGCTGTTCTCCTGCCCATCCCCATGAATTGGACTACGCTTGCCGGAGCCTGAGGATTTCTGGGCACAACTCTCCTGCTTCCCCGTCAGTGGTACAGCTCTACCTTCTTCTGCATGCACTATCCTCTACGGATATCTTCCTCAGCCACCCGCAGCATGTAGTGGGAAAGAAGCAAGAGTTTCTCTGGTGCATTGTTTGCACTGGATGACGAGGATGATCTTCGGAAATGTGTTGCTGTCTTTTGCCTGTTTAGACCCTTTCAACCTCCTGAAGCCGTGCCCTCTCATGGCTCACTGGGAAGCTGGGGTCATGTGGAGGTGCTCAGAAGGGTGTGAAAGGTAGAACTGACATATCGGCAAAGTTGCAGTGCTGCAGCTGTTGGAGAAACAATGAGAAACTGCTAAACTCTCAGGGGGGTGGTGGTGGCAGCGACAGACTGTAAGACACGAGGAGAAAGTAAGTGAAAGTACTTCAATCAATCAATAATAATTTTATTTGATTCAGACCTCAACTGAGGTCAACAAATACAATTACATAAAAAAGAAGATGTTAGATTATATTTTTAAAAGCGATTTAAAAAAACTCTTTATAAGAATAAACAGCTTAAAATAGTTTGTGGCCCACACGAACAACATACAACAGTTAAAACTATTAGATTTGTGCACTTTAAAAAAAATAGCTTTAAGAAACTCTTTAAAAACTTAACCAAGTTGTAGCAAACAAATTAATTTGGGGGAGACTTACACACCTTGATTAGATCTTGAGCTAAAATAGCGTTGTGTCTTAAACGGATTGGCTTTATGAATCGACGCCGAGCCTCTACCAATATCGGATTAGGACAAATTAGTAATACGTGATAGAGATCTTGTGATCCGCCGTTGCATAAGTCACATTTGCCTAAAGAATTATTTGGGGCGTCCCATCTGGCGGAATATGCTTTTAAAGGGAGAATACCTAATCGCAGAAGAAGGATACAGCGCTTTACACAGTGCTCTAACTGGAACTGTAGATAGTGTTCAGGGGTTTTATATACTATGTTTTCTGAAATGTTTTGTAATGCTTTAATTGGACACAATATTCTTTATCCATTTCATAGCTTATTCTCGGCTATATATATTTTAAAAAGAGCTTCATATGTGCTGGAGACCAGGCCTGCAGAAGTGCAACAGTGCATTGTGACACCTCAAGGGCTTTTATAAGGTTCCTATTGGAGGTGTACCGAGATGCTTCATCTCTAAAAGTCTCCAATTTTAATATATATATTAATGTGCCAGGAACTGCATGAAAGAGATTAAAGGCCCACCTTATGATATTGGAGGCGACTCGAGCAAATGTGCTCGTTAGAGAGAGCTCAAGGCGTAAGGCTTGTACGGGGACTGATTGGGATACTTTTAACAGATTCCGAAGGATGATCCCTTCCTTTACTTTTATCGATTGCCATGTTTTAATTTGTGTATATTCCATGGCGTAAGATAGAATCGGTCAGGTTTTCATGCTGTAAACCTCCAGCAAGGATTTAAAATGTCTATTGCCTGTTGAGCGGTAAAATCTCTGTAGTGCCCCGCCCGACATGGGAGTCTGCCTTTCACCCTAGATGTTGGAGATGGGAAGCGTCTTGTAAATTATGCGAGAAGATACGTCCCAAGTAGACATATTCTTTCACTATCTCAATTGGGTTACCTCCCAATAACCATATGAACGGTAAAGATTTCCTTCTTCCACTAAAAGGTAAGATTTTGGTTTTAGATATGTTAGGGACCAAGAAGTTTTCTTTTGCATATTGGTTTAGTTCATTTAGATTTCTTTGCAAGCCAATTGGGGTACGATCAAATATTACAATATCATCGGCGTACATTAAGCAATGGATATCGTGCTGTGCTAATTTTGGTGGGGAGTTCTTAATTTGGGAAAAGCGCCCCTGTAGATCACTTATGTAAATGGAAAATAATATGGGTGCTAGTAGGCATCCTTGTTTCAAGCCATTCATTGTAGGGATTAGATTGGTTAAGCCCTTTTCTCCCCCCATTTGAACTCTACACATTTGCCGTGTGCAGGGAGATAATTACTGTAAGAAGATCAGTGGGAACCCCTAAACACCCTAGCTTTTTCCATAATGTTGGTCTGTCCACGCAATCAAAAGTGGTCAAAAAATCGATAAAAGCACAGTATAGTATTTGTGAATTTAACATAACATACTTATCAAGGACAGTCTGAAGAATGGTGATGTTATCGGACGTTGAGTGTTTTGGGCGGAAGCCGGCTTGTGTCATAGGAATCACATTATTCGAGAATGCCCAGTCTTTTAGATGCTCCAAAACGCATGCTGCAAAGATCTTTCCGGTGGCATCAAGGAGGGCTATTTATCTATAGTTGGATGGGTTCGATCTTGAGCCTTTTTTTAGCAGAGGTACCACTATGCTCCCCCGCCAAGATTTTGGTATTTTCCCAGTCTCAAAACAGTGTTGGAAGAGTGGGGCTAGAAATTTACTCCAGTCATCGGTATTTGTTTGTAGGACTTTAATTGGAATATTGTCCGAGCCCATCGCTGTAGATGATCTAGCAGATTTTATGAAAGCGGAGATCTGTGTGGCCGAGATGTTTGACAAGACCTGATCAAATTGGCCCTTCTGGATGGAATGCAGGCCGTAAGAAACTTGGTTATTGGAATTATATTTGTAAAGTCTGAGGATGTGCCTTTCCCACTCAGACGATGGTACTGGGGTTGCTTGGGTTAATTTTCTTATCCCCATTTGTGCGGCTATTATATTCCAGAATGTCTTATTATGTCTGTGTTTTACTGTGATTTGGATGTCAACCCAGATTCTGTCTTTTTGATCTTGCTTGTTTTTCTCTTTTTTCGTTTGTGTAGTTTTTTGAGCTTTCTTATTTCTCCTTGTCTTGCAGCACAGAAAGATTGAAATTGCATTCTGATCAGGTTATTTAAAAATAGAGGCAGATGATCTGTTCGTTTTCTTTTTTGATGGATGTTGCCGTTTTCTCGACTTGTTGTATTTGCCTGAAGGGAAGCCAGTACGGAATGTATTGTGTCTTCGTATCTGGATATGGGGTCACCTTCTCCTTTTGTTGAGGCTGGCAGAGAAAAGGAAATTGTGGTGTTCATTTTATAAATTGCTTTGGGGATCCAGTGAATCCTGCCTGTTTTTTGGTTTCAATCTGCCCGGCCATCTAAGGTGCGTAAAGACCATGGTGATGTAGACAGTGTAAAGATATTGATTCCCATGGTTAAATATGCATGATCACTTTCATGTGTGTACTGGATGGATAATAATTGGACTTTCGCTAACAAGTCCAAACTGCAGATTAGATCATCTAAAATAGAAGAATTAAAGGAGCCCAATCGAGTAAATGCAGCTGGGATATCTCCATCTGTCCTCCTGTTTAAGATAACGCCATTGATTACCCCGATGAGTGACAGAAGCAGTTTCCCTCGTTTATCTGCTCTTATCTTATTGGGGAAAACGGGGGTTGGAATTGAACATGCTATTTCTTGAGGAGACTTCCCCCTGTCATTAAATAAGCCATTGGAGATTTTTCCGTTGAAGTCCCCGACTATTATCATCGGAGGGTAACCCCTTGATTTTAGTGTTTGTTTGATTTTCGTTAAGGCTTTTTCCAAGAGGGGGTCATTTGAAGAACCAGGAGGAAAGTATATATTAAAAAGTAATAGTTCTAAAGTAGGCTCCATTTTTTCTTTCCTGCACTTGATGCTGATGCATTGCACATTTGGGAGAGAAAGCTCTATTTCTTCCTGGTCCCAGTCGATTGCTTCTTCAAGTAGGATCGCTAGGCCCCCTTTGAGTGTCCTCTTCTTGAAGCCTCTGCTGCAGTGACAAACATGAAATAATCTTTTGTGAAAAAGGCACCAAAGACCAAGTTTCTTGCAGCAACACGATAGGTGGTGAATTTTCCAATATAAAAGATAACTTTTCTGGAGTTTTTCCAGCTATGTTCCATGACACTATTTTTAAGTTACTGTTAAAAAGGAGTTTTAAATCTTTACCTGACTTATTACTATTTAAAGAGCCAGCGATCCACACCCAAGAATTTTCATCCGGGTGAGACTTTTTTGTGAAAGTACTTACTTCCTGTAGCTATCATTGTATTCTTCTTCACGGTCACCCACCCCCAGAACTCATCGAGACAGCATACACGAACGGGCAGTGACACTGACGTTGAGTGCCAAAATGCCAAATCCAGGCTGTGACTTCAGTTCAAGTATGTTTAAATAGAAACCGTAAATAAAATCAAGCTCAGTAATCATTATACCATGCGCGCTGCCTCAACAAGGGGACAAATGACAGGAATTATGTGTTAATAAGCAGTGATACTCACAGTTAAACTGGGGTTGGGAAAAGAATGCCCAAAGAGAATACTGCTAAGAGACACAGTGCTACATACTGCTTTTTGTACACATTGATAGAGGTCTGGCTGGGGGAGATGCCGAAAGGGCGGCACAATGGGTCCATCGCTGGAGGCCTGGGGGCGGCAGCTGCATTGTGGCGTGCCTCATGTTCTGCTCCCGGACTCTCTGCTGCTGCTGCTGGTCAAGCGCTGCTGGGTAACTGGCGGCAGCCGAACAGCCAGGAGAAGGAGTGAGCAAGATGGCGGGCTCAATGCGTTCTACTGCCGCAAACATAAGACCTCGTCTTGTGGGAGACAGTGAGGCTGACCTGACACTGAGCAGGGGCTCAGAGTGGGAGCTGACTAGCAGAGGAGGGCGGAACAGGCTTGTAGGCAGAGAAAATGCTGAATACTGATGAAGGGTCAGCCGTGAGCACGAGCGTGCCGGTAAACTCCGCCCCGCCAATAGTAGGTGGAGTGTTTGCCAAACTCCGCACTCCAAGCAGAGCACAGAGTGGCAAAAACTTCAAGAACTCTGCTGGCGGATCGGAGTTTGCCACCCACACTAGTAATTACAGGCAAATTGCACTGCTTGATGCAACAGGCAAGATCTTTGTGAAAAGTATCTTAGAACACCTGCAAGACTGGGCTTACGAGAAAGAAATTATTCCACATAACAATTGGGTTTAGGACTAAAATGCTCAGTAATTGATAATATTGCTCTTGTACAGTCTCTAATTGCTAAATATGCAACTCTCAAATCTCAGATAATCTATACCCCAACCCTTAATAGAGTAGTCAGACCAATCTTGTGGAGGAAACTCTCTGGGTTAAGCATTCCCTTAAATTTCTTAAGAGTGATAATTGCATTTCACACTACAACGTTGTGCAGAGTATTGATGGGAGGGAACATAGGTATAAAATCAGAGATAAAAAAGTGTGAATGGATTTAAACAAGGTTGCATACTGGCACCACTCCTGTTCTGCCTGTTTTTGTACGATCTTCCATCTCAATTTTCCCAGTTTAAAAACTCGCCCCCAACCAAGACTACATACCCATACACTATACCTGCTGATGTCTGTAGAGGATCTGACTATATTTGACCTAACCATGATAGGGCTCAGTGTAAGTTAAAGGTGCGACACTCACACACACTGGAATTCTTAGATTTTAAGGGTACAGAAACAATGCAAATCATATTGCTGGTCCTTATGTGGTGAGAAAATAGAAATAGTTAAGTTATACACTTGGTAGAACCGTTTCCAAAAATCCTGAGAATAAACCACACTTTAAACAATTGGAGACTAAGGCATTAGCTTATGCAGGTGCATTACATTTATTAGAAAAAAAGCTGATGAGAGGCAACACACAGAATCAACAGGTTTTAGTATACACAAAGCAAAGTTCAGTCTTCAGATGTTGATTTCAAGTCTTTTTATTTTTCAAAAGCCCTTTGTGTACATATGGAAAACAGCCAACACGTTTCACCCTTCACAAGGGCTTCTTCAGGGCTGTGAATTCATACAATAAAGGAATTGTTTAGAAACCATTATTTAAAAAAATATTTATTTATTTATTATACAATAGACAAAAGACGTTTTGGAAAAAGAGAGAGAAAAGGCGAATGTTGGACAATCAGAGTCCGACGTGAAGCACGGAACAGAAAAATTCACGACAGAGGAGGAAACATCCATGCTAAGTGTGAAGGTGGGGAGATGAAAGGGTAATGCAGTCAAAAGAAGTCTGCTAGTTGAAAAGTATGACCTTGGCGTCCTCATGAGAGGAAGCTGGTGAAATGATCCCCAGACCAGAAAAACAACACCCTAGTGCAATAAAGTGTTAAAAAGTATCCAACTCAAATAACTTCTGCTTATCAATATAAGGTTGCCAGATTCGTGTATCAGTGTGTTCGTACCAGCAATGAGTGAAGTCGCAAAACGTCCCAGTAGATGGACATAGACTCCACAAATGAGGCCTAGATACGAAAGCATAATAAAAGCAGTCATGGAACTTGCTGCCACATGAGATTAGCTAAATTCAAGAGTGTGGTCTAAAAAGGTCCAGAAAGATAAATAGTGAAGAGAGCAAACTATGCAGAAGCAGGGTAAGACGGGCAAAGTGATGAAGATGATGTCAATCCAAATACCAATGTCACCCAAAAAGTGGATGTATAGAGCCAACGGGAGCATACCTAAGGTCAATGGTGAGTGCCCTTATGTCCTCAGTCCAGATCAAGATGTACTTTGCCTTCAAATGGTGAAGAAATAACTCTTTGGGGCAATTGGTAAGCCTCCAGTGTAATTAGTAAAAGTACCTGTGGGTAAAGTAAATAGGAAATATAACTACTACCCTATGGTGCATGTAACATAATTGGACTAGTTTAGGAATTTTCTGTTTGTGGCTACAGGGCAATCTTTGGCAGACGCAGAAGGCTTAGAAATCTGGGGCAAGTCTGCTCCCAATAATCTTGTGACACTAGGGACAAATAGGGGTGCCATAAATCTCTGAATGAGGATCCCTGCCCGGCAGTATAAGCGTGATATTTTTCATTCCCAGTATATGCCACAACCAGTGGAGCCAGATGGTTTGGGTGGGAGTCTGCGGGGTGCCCCAGTGTATGAGGATATTCTGTATGGCCACTCCCAATGCCAGGCCGATCAGTTGCCCTCTTCTGGTCTTCAAGGGATACGTTAGCGGATTAAGCATACCCAAGAGTACATATACAGGGAATCGCTGCAGTTGGGTGTCAAGGTGGGTATCTATGTCATCTAGTACCTGGGACCAGTACTGCAGAAGCTGCGGGCAGTCCCATAAGATGTGTACCAGTGTTCCTGGAGTCCCCCAGCTGAGCCAGCAATCCGCGATATGTGTTGGGTTGACCCTGTGGAGTTGTGCTCGGGTGTAATACCAGTATATTGCTATTTTCGTGAGTGTTTTTTTGTGAGGGCTATGTTACTGGCTGTATGCTTGACTCTGTAGTATATTCCCTCCCAAATCTTTGGCCCCAAGCGACCTCCTTGGGTCCCTCTCCCACCTGGCCTGGCCAGTATTGTGCATATTTCTGTTGCGTTGGTTCAGGAGTGCATATAGCTTGGAGATCAGCCTCTTGTCTGATGTTTTAATGAGGAGCCATCTCTCATACTGGGTTAGGTGCTGCTGTGCATTAGGTTTGTTTTGTGAATGTACTGTCCAATGTCGTAGTTGCAGGTAATAGAGTCGTTCTGTCGCACGGAGTCCATACTCTTTGCGTATCTGGGGGAAGGAGAGCACTCACTCCATGTCAAACAAGTGGCCCATGGAGCAGCAAGCTGATTGTCGCCACCTTGCAAACCCCTCAGCCCCCACCCCTGGGGTAAAGTCTGGATTGTCTAGTAATGGTGTCATGAGAGAAGGGAAGGAGGTCAGCCCGTGTTGGATGGTAGTATGGTCCCAAGCCTCCATTATCACCCGCATGATCAGTGACAAATATTAATTCTTTGACCTATGTGTTCTCTTCAGGAAGGGTACCTTCCATAGGGACGTTCCAGCCACCGCTCTTTCCTGAAACAACAAGTGTTTCTCAGATTCGGCCTGGTTCCACTCGACTAGATAGCGCAGCTGTGCTGCCTGGTAATATAGCTGAAGGTCTGGGATGCTCAGGCCTCTGGCACTAGGGGGGAAGATAGCCAAGGGCTTTCCTCATGCAAGGTCTCTTACCCTGCCAGATACATTGTAGTAGCTCTGTTTGGGGTTTGGAGATCATGCCCGTGGGCGGTGGTAAGGGATGTGTCTGGAAGAGGTATAATATCGTGGGGAGAATTCTCATTTTAATTGCCACCACCCTTACCAACCAGGATATCTAGTGATGCTTCCACCTCCCGAGGTCACTGCAGATTTGTCTGAGTAGTGTATGATAGTTATTGGAGACCTTGGCGTGTGTGGTGGCCGCCAGGTTGATCCCCAAGTATGGGATCGCTTCGGGCACCCATTGAATGGGGTATTGTCTCTTCAGTTGCTCCACCAATAGTGGCACCAGGGAGAGGCTGAGGACCTGCGATTTCTCGACATTGACCCAAAAGCTCGAGGCGTTTCAGAAGGTCTCAAGTTCTATCAGTAAGGCTGCCAAGGAGGTGGCCGGTTTGTCTAAGGTCACCAGCACTGTAGTCCGCATATAGACTAATGGCGTGTTGGTCACCTCTGATGGTCACCCCCCTAATTTCAGGGTAGTCTTGGATTCTTTGGGCCATTGGCTTTATGTACAGGGCAAATAGCAGGGGCGATAAAGGACACCCCTCTGCCAATTGGGGAGGGAGTGGAAGTATAGCCATTAATCCGGACCGTTGCTGTGGGTGTGCGGTAGCAATTTAAAATCCGAGTCTTGAGCTTTTCCCTTAAGCCAAAATGGGTGAGGACCTGCTCTAAATAAGGCCAGTGAACCATATCGAAGGCCTTCCCTGCATCGATCGCTAAGAGAATGTATTCGCCTGGGGCACGCAAGGCCTTCTCAATGAAATGATGGACGTGTTTAGTGTTGTCGCTCATCTGTCTCCGGGGGATAAAGCCCGCTTGGTCTGGGTCGATAAGGGAGGGCATATGTAGATTGAGCCTGTTTTCTAAGATTCCTGTGAAGAGCTTTAAATCTACATTTAGGAGGGAGGTAGGCCGATATGAGCTGCATTGCAACTTGTCTTTGCCTGATTTGGGGATGACGACTATGGAGGCGACTATGGAAGCGACCAGCATTGAGGCCTGGATCTCCCAGGGTTTAGCGTCAGGGCCTGGGGACTTTGCCGGTTTTAGCCGAGAGATGGCTGATATAACTTCCGTGGTGTGGATCTCTCCATCAAGTAATTCAGCTTTTTCTGGTGTAAGAGATGTCGTTTGCGCTGATTGGAGATACCTTTTACCATTTGAGGCATCTAGGGATTGGCCTGTGTACAGGCATGAATAAAAGTCCTTGAAGGTACTTACCATGGCCTTATCTGTCACCAGCTCTCCCCGAGCATGTGTGTCGAGTGGACCCCTTGCTCTTGCCGCCAGGCTCATAGTTTATTAGGCAGAAGGAGGCCACATTTGGCCCCGCCCACGTAGAAAGAATGGCACAGGCTGATAAGAGCATATTCTGCCCGGTCCAAATCTATGGGCGCTAACTGGGAATGGGTATTAGATAGTTGGTGCCAAATGCTCAGGGCGCCCGTGCCTTGGTGGATGCATTCCAGTTCTCTGATTTGTTTGGAAAGGCCTTCCTGTTTCTCTTTGTGGAACTTATTGTCAGCAGATGAGATTGCAGTCAATTCCCCCTTATTACTGTTTTCAGTGTTTCCCATAGCACTGCAGGAGAGAATCGGGATATTCATTGTGTAGTAAGTAGTCAGTGATTGCTCATTGGATCTGCGCTATTACGTCCGAGGGTTGCAACAGGGTGTCTCGTAAGCGCCAATGTCTGGGGGGGCGCTGCACCGGGAAAAGGGTCAGCAAAATTGTCACAGCCGCATGATCTGAAAGAGCTGCAGTGAGGATTTCTGTCTTTGTCATGAGTGCCCATACGTCCCTCGTGCCCAGAAAATAATCTAACTGTAAGTCTTATGTGCGTTAGAGAAGACGGAGTATTCCCGGGAGTGAGGATAAGATCCTCCAGCCCCAGGTCCCTCAGCCATGCATGTCCTTTGCTCGACAAAGCTCCCTCCTGCCCACATCTCTGTGCTGACCTATCTAGGTTGTTATCAAAGACTAGTTTGAGGTCTCCATCCAGAAGAACCAGTCTCTCATCAGTTGACATTGCCTCTGCTAGTGCTGTACGGAGGAACGCCTCTTGCCCGTCGTTCGGGCGTAGAGTGAACCTATCTCTAGAGACCTGCCCCCAATAGTGAAACAATAGGCGAGGAGCCTCTCTCTAAGTTCAGCCACTTTCTGTTCCACCCTCCGCCAGAAGGAGTGCGCTACCAGTATGGCTACTCCAACTGTTTTTGTCGAGACTGAGGAAAAGAATTGGTGGGGGAAAGTCCGGAATCTAAGGCAGTGACAATCCCTGGCGAGCAGTTGAGTCTCTTGTAGGAGGCAAATGTCTGCTCTCGAATTTTCCAAAAATGACAGCACTGCCCTGCGTTTGATTGAGTCCCCGCAGACGTTGAGGGTAATGATTCTATGTGAGATTTTTTGCATAGATGTAGGGGGAGAGTGTTTGAGCCATGTGAAGTTGCTGCTTATTGGTTCTGGGAGAGCCAGAAAAGTAGAAGTAACCTGAAAATCAGAACAACAACTTACTTTCAGTCCTGCAGCCAAACAAGGCTGCAAGTTCATAATATACCAGAAAATGTTATCCTAAGAACTGATAACCCACATTGTTTAGATTTATTCTATGAGACTGTGCTTAACCGGGTAAAGGAGTCTGAAGATCAAGTCAAGGGCTCAACACCAAAGAATGTCTTCTTAGCCCCAGAACCTTGGATGATAGACCATAACTTTCATTTCACTCAGATGAACGATACTCTTCTACACCCTGTTTGAGATAAGGCCTGACAAGACAACACCCATACCTTCCCTCATTTCCAAATAAAAAATGGACCCTATACCGAATACCAGGACCCACTGATCCACCGTAGTTATTGGTACCTAAAGACTTTCAGGACCAAATTATATTTTACGCGCACTCACATTCATGAGCAGGGCACTCTAAAACTGAGAAAGCAACCAAAGAAATTCTTCAAAATTTTTATTGGCCTGGTATTTTCGCACACATAAAAAATAATGTCAAGAATGTGAGGTGTGCCAGAAAAAAAATCCATACTAACCCCCTAATGCGCATCTCCAACATTTGCACATAATAGGCTCCCGACTTGAGAGGATTGGGATGGATTTAATAGGCCCCTTACCAAAATCCTCAAAGGGATATCAATATGCTCTTGTTTTAGTAGATTATGCTACCCGCTACCCAGAAGCCTTCTCTCTCTGTATCCCAGAATCCCAGACATTAAAGCTATTGCTCAGAATCTTATTGAGTTTTTTTCTCGGGTTGTGTTCCTGAAAGAAATCCTCATAGATCAGGGTACCCCCTTTGTAACACAGCTATTGGGCCACATATGTAAACAATTAAACATCAAACATATCAAAACCTCGGTATATCACCCTCAAACCGATGGGTTGGTTGAGAGATATAACGGATCTCTCAAACTCATCCTCAAGTAAATGATTTCAGGAGAAGGGAAACATTGGGATCAAATGCTCCCCTTAGCCCTCTTTGTATTAAGAAGTCAGGTGCAGAGTAGCTTGGGATGTTCTTCTTTCGAATTACTTTATAGATGGAAGCCCCGAACTCTTCTGTAGATAACCCGAGAGGCATGGGAGAAAGACATATAACCTAAAGCAGATAACTTTCTAGAATATACCCAACAGTTAAAAGCCCGTATAGGGAAACTCCGGGAAATGGCGGCTAAAAATCTAGAAAAGAGCCAAAGAAATCAAAAGCAAATGTATGATAAAGGGAAGAAGTTAAGAATATATCAGCCAGGCGACTGGGTTCTAGTTCATAAGAGGAAATCTGAATGGAAAGGCCCCTTTAAAATTATAGACAAAATTGGAAACCTCTCGTATAAACTGAAGATAGGGACCCATAGAGAACAGATTTTTCACATAAATCTCTTAAAGAAATTTCTAGGACCCCTACCTAAACAAATACATATGGCGCAACCTGAAAGTAGTGCCAATTCTACCCTAGAACAGTTACCCATAAACAATGAATTGTCTAAAGAACAAAAGGAAGAGTTGAGGAAAGCATTACAACCCTTCACTTTTATTTTTTCAGATATACCTGAGAACACTCTAAACCTACTCCGGAGGGGAAAGTAATAAAACTGAAACCTTATAAAAATCCGGCACAAAACGTCAAGCCATGTATAATGAGATAGGACAGATGCTGAAGATGAATGTTATAGAAACCTTCGCAAAGTAGTTGGTCCTCTCCCATTGTATTGGTTTCAAAACCCAAAGGGAGGATGAGATTCTACATAGACTTCAGAGAAGTCCACAATATCTCCAAATTCGATGCTTACCCCTTCCCAGAGTTGAAGACCTGATTGAGAGATTAAGAGACACCAAATATATTACCACAATAGACCTTAGAAAGGGTTATTAGCAAGTCCCCTTAAAAGCAGAAGATAAGGAAAAACTGCTTTCTTAACTCCTTTGGGCCTATTTCAGTTCACTGTAATTCCCTTTGTGCTTCACGGAGCCCCTGCCACTTTTCAAGGATTAATGAATTTAATCCTTGAAAACCATCACGAGCATTCTGCCTATCTCGATGATATCATTATATTCAGTCGTACTTGGGATGACCATCTAGAACACCTAACAAAATTCTTGGATGCACTAACAAAAGCTAACCTACATATAAATGCAAAAAAATCAAAAGTATGCTTTAACAAGGTAAAATATCTAGGATATCTCTTGGGAAATGGACTTATAGAGCCCCAAACCGAAAAGGCTAAAGCAATCACTGAAGTTCCTTTCCCAACCAATAAAAAAGCGGTAAGAGCCTTTTTGGGGGTTAATTGGGCATTATCTAAGGTTTATCCCAAGATACTCCACTATAGCTGCACCTCTAACTGATCTTTTAAAAAGGGGACTCCTATAACGAGTTTTCAATACCCATCAGAGGAAGCAGTGAAAGCATTCCAAACCTTAAAGGAAGTTATCACCTCCTCCCCGATCCTAACCTCCCCAGACTTTCAAGAAAACTTTTGTCCTGCAAACAGATGCGTCTGATGTGGGTATACGAGCTGTCCTCTCACAAAAGCACTGTGAGGATATAAAAAAAAACATTCTTTATATTAGTACAAAACTATTTACCCGAGAAACTGCATATTCCACTATAGAGAAAGAGTGCTTAGCCATCAAGTGGGCAGCTGATCAACTCTGTTATTATCTTGAGGACAAACCCTTTGTACTCTACATTGATCATGCACCCTTGACCTGGTTAGGCCGGAATAAGGGAAATAATTCCAGAGTTCTTAGGTGGTTTCTATCTTTTCAGTTTGAAGTTCAACATAAATCTGGGAAAGACCCAACGGGCCAGATTTCCTGTCACGCTTTCCCCTTTTTCCGGATCAGGAATATCCAAGGATGGGGATATATCATGGACCTCACGAACCCTGGGAGCATCGAAGCCGACTGAGCCGAAGCCGACTACGCTCTTCTGGCCCGCTCCGTCTAAACAGGAAGTCAGGCCGAGAGGATGACCAAAGGCATCCGCAAAGAGTAAGGGCGCAAAAAGGAAGTGACGAGGCGACTGCAGCGTCGGGAGGATGAGAAGAGAGCAGAAAAACACGTCGCTGGAAGCTGAGCGAGGAGACTGTCTTGGAAACAGATCCCAAAGAACCCGAAGAGCCAGAGAAGGGAGTCCTGGAAGAGCCAGAGTCGGGGAGAGACACGAGGACATCTGAGGAAGAGCGAACGTCCCCTGTCTGTCGGTTGGGTCCTGATCCTGGTCACATCCCAGGACAGACGTGGCTTCACCAGGTTTGTGCACAGCTCCTAAGTCGAGCCCCTGAGAGAGAGGGAAAATCACAAGTAGGGGGTGTGCGGGCTAGGGCAGAAGGAAAGAGATTACGTTGAAAAAGCAGAATATTAGTCACTGTGAAATGACGCTATTCTTGTCAAGGCTTAGAAACTTATATTTATTTTCTACCTTCAGTATTTCTTTTATGCCTCATTATTTTAGGTTGTTGGGGTCTGTCACCAACTCTTTTTTTTGGTGTTTCTTTTTTTCTGGGAGTATGGATCCTTTCTTCAAGGGTATCCCACCTTCCTACTAATCCCACAAAACAAAGGACAAAAGGAAGAGATCACCATTCTAACTCACTCTTTACTATAAACCCAGTCAAAATAGTGACTTACCTGATTTCTTCTTCCTGTCGAGGGTACCGGCGGACAGGAACTCCAAAGGCCCTGCAGAAGAAAAGAAGATGTTTTGTTAAATTTGAACCCTAAGTCTTCTTCTGGCATTTTTTTTCAGATTAGAGAATAAAAAGACAACAAAATAATTCCTAAAATAAAGCTTTGTTGTGTCAACCATTTTAGACTAGCTCACAGATACGTATATTTATTTCAGAAAGGTTGTGTTTTATTTGTAACTGTATGAGTTTTAAGATTAATTTGGTTGCAGTTCATCATGTGTTTTCCTCTCTTTATACCAGTTAGATTGATATCATTGATGTCAAGCTATATAAGTCATGTTGATCAAGGCAAAAACTTGTATTATATTGAATTGTAGTGTAATATGATCTGTTCTTTCATGCTCCCAAGAAAGGATGTTGCAAACTTGAGATCTTCTCATGAATAATTATATTTTCTATTACTTTTTATTTATACAGCTTAGCCAAAAGCAAGTCTGCAACGACGAGCTCAAACAACAGGTGAGTGTGTGTGCATTGCTTCATGTTGAGCTGTCAAGTTAATGTTTAAGAGGGTCTTACAAATATTGGCAGGCCAATCTGTGTGAACTGATTAGGACCTTTGTGTACTTCTGATGATAAAGGTTGATTTACAAGTATAATAGAGTATTATCAGGACTCCACTTTAATAACAAGAAGGACACATTCACACAGTCATTAAACAAACTCCTACTCAACAAAGATCTTACCCAACACTGCAAGGGACAAACCCACAACAAAGGCTCTACCTTAGATGCTATCCTAGCCCAAAATGAATTAATATGCATAAACAACATTTTCTCAATGGACCGGTCAGACCATCACATAATTCTGCTTGACATCAACCAAGCCATAGCGCCTCCCATCAGGATGGCGACACCCTGTGGGAACTGTAAAGAATACACCAGTCCTCATCCTCTATCTGCTCCACAGCGGCCTGCCTTCGTTCCTGTGAGTGTGTTAGCCCGCCCCTGCATGTTCCTCATTAATGTCGCATACATGAAGGAGAGGGCCTTGGTGTCCAAGAGGCCACCCAACAGTCATAGCCTCAACGAGGAATTTCCCTTAGTTTCCTCATCCCTAGGAATCCAGGCCTTCAGAGTGTGCCTTAATTGTAAGTATTTAAATATTTGACAGATGAAAATGTAATATTCATCCTTCAAATGTGCAAATGGAACCGTCCCGTCGACATCCCACATGACCTCCAGGGTGGAGAGGCTATTTTTTAAACCCTGTTAAGTCCGGTAGGAGGTTGAAGGAAGTAACCCAACTAGGGTCACCCGGGTCACTCTCGACCTCCTCTAGCCTTCCAAGAAATGAAGAGTCGATGACGCAGTAGAGAATGCAATATAACTAGTTTATTCACAAGGTTCACTGCAGTGGAGTCCAGTCTGACCAGCCTCCTATGATGGCTGACGAGGGACTTGTTCTAACAGGCATAAAGTTACATTATGTATGTTGCGGAGCCCACGAAGACCCGCCTATTATGGAAAAACACGGGTAGATGTTGTAATACAATGGGGGTACAGAGCATAAGTTTTGATTCCGCAGCCTGGCACAAGCTATCTACTGCCCAAGGTCGTCTGGCTTATCCTCCCTACTAGGCAGGTGGGAGAGGGCCTCTACACAAAGGGAAAGGCATGCGTTAATGAGCAAGATTCAACATTTGAGAAACGAGGACCATTTCTCGTAAATGATCAAGTAACAGTTTTGATTATAATACAACATGGCGTCTAGGTAGAGGTAAAATGGTGGCACAGATGTCAACCTAACTTACCTAACATCTGCCCTTGTTAATTGCGTATGCATCCAGCAAGAATGTATTATGAAATAGCTAAATAAATGCTAACATCATACCAGGTAAAATACGAGTAATATGGCAGTAATACGTTTCAATTCTAACAGGGTGGGGCTATGCACCCTCCCAAGCAGGGTATGTAGTGTTGATTGCCTTCCCCACCCCATCTCCCTTGTCAGTGTACTCCATACAGAGACAACCGTGGAAGTAGCCGGGGTGCTTTCAGTGGTATCTGTCCACCATATAACACATTCATGTAACCCTTCTGTCCCAGCATCTCCCGGTCCATCTGGAATTCGAGGTCTGTCAACAGGCATATGCCCATGTGTTGACAATCTGCACTTGCACTGCCTCTAGTATTCTCAAACAGTCGGGAGTGCAATATCCCCCCTCAAAAACCAATCTCCACAGTGTAGGCATCGTACTTCGTCCCGAACCACCTGACCTCCGGAAGGACCGCAGCAGTGCGTTCGTAGCCCAGGAGAAGGTGTTACAGGATCGCAAAGGGGCTGTTCTGCAATGAGTAGGTGATCCTAGGTAACACAATCATCTTAAACAACACCTCCCTCCCCTGAAGCGAGAGCGGTAGGGCCCTATAGCGTTTTATGTGCCTCTTCAGTCTTTGAGGCAGGGGACCAACCTTGTCTATGTAATGAATACCACCCTCTCTTGAAACCCATATACCCAGATATTTAAAGTGTAGAGGTTCCAGCTAGGCTGCAAGGGTAGGCATTTCCCCGCACACCATCCCTCCATCAGAAAGATCAGGGATGTCTCCCAATTAATCCTCTGTCTGAGCAAGTGCTGTAGACCAGAAATATGTCCCCCAGGTGCCTCAATGAGATATCCTGATCCACTATGTAAAGCAGAATCTTGTCTGAGTACAGTGCAATCCGGTCTCCTAAAATTCAGTCCAGCACCAGCCCCACACCTAAATAGCCACCTTATTCCCCTACAGTCTGGCCCTAGGCTTGTTATACAGGAGGCAGATCTATCATAATTATCAGGGCCCTAAACCATTTTCTCCATAAATGCAAACAAGATGGGCCATTTGATGGAGTCGGAAGCCTTATACGCATCCAGAGACGCTATGGCCAGGTGGGTCTCCAACTCTTCCACCGCCGCTATCTCATTGTATAAGTGATGGAGATCAATTTAGTCAACCCATGGGGGATAAACCTGTTCTGGTCCAGGTGAATCAGATCCAAGATTATTCCCTACATTCTATTCGCCAGTGCCTTGGCTAGAACCTTGGCATCCACGTTCAGAAGAGAGATTGGCCTGTATAAGTCCCACCGATCCTGAGGTTTGCCCACCTGGGGAATCAGAACAATAGTGGCTGTGGGGAGATCTCTCAACAGCTCCCCTACTCAATAGGCCATGAGATACATCTCATGGAAGGGCCTGGCAATACTCCTCGCCATCGTTTTAAAAAACTCCGCTCTGAGGCTGTTCGTGCCCAGGGTACTCCTTTCATGGAGCTGCATGAGCACCAGTGGGATTTCCTCTCACGTAAACTCAGCCTCTAATTCTAGAGCTGCAGCGCTCCCTAAATGTCTGCAGGGACATTCCATTGCAAATTGCCTTACCTCCCACTCTGAGACCCCCAACAGACTAGCATAAAAGTTTTGCATATAGTCGGCAGTGTGCAATGTCCTCACTACCTATGATCATTGACCCATCTGGTGCAATGATACCTCTGCTATGGCTCAGTTCCTGGTCGCCCTTACTCAATCATGCCAGACGTTTCCCTGCCTTATCCCCCATCTCATAAATGTATTTATACTTGGCACTATACTCCTGTTTGGCCTCTTTTGTGACCAAGGAATTGGATTCCACTGTTTTAGTGAAAATGTTCAGCTTTTTCAAGTTGATGGCGCCAAATGATAGTCCACCTCTTCCTGTTCTAGATCAATACAAGGGTGAACTGCCCCCTTTTGTCCCCCACCTCATCAGCAGTGATGACCCTCCCCCCGCGGAGGGTGGCCTTATAAGCTCACAGTGGATCAGCAGATCCATCTCAAACTCAAGAGTTTCCTTAAATTTGTGCTCCTTTGCCTTGATCAGACAACCCACTATCCTCCTCATTTAACAGGCTCCATGCTGCCATTCTCCATTCCGTTGGCTTGGTCATCACCAAGGTAATATTCAGTTGGGAGTGATCCGGTATTCCCTGCGCCTGGAACTCAACTGCAGCAAACCTTCGCAGGGTCGGGTGAGGTGTCAGAAACTAATCGAGGCATGAGTGAGTATTATGTGCCTCGAAATATTAGGAATACCCTCTGACCACACCATGCAGCGACCACCATATGTCCCTCAGCCCCATGGCCTTTGTAAATTCCCCCAAATTGGCGCATGAGGGCTGCAGGACTGCTGGGGTGGGACCTTTCCAACTTTAGGTGTATTGTCATATTGAAGTCCCCACCAATGATAGTCAGCACTTGCAAGAGATCCCAAAGTTATTGGCCCAGGGTTTGAAGAGATTCAGCTTGCAGCCTCGGGGGAACATATACATTAATCAACGCCAGCAGTTCCCACTCCGGCATGCCCATGACCACTGTGTAGCAGCTGCGGTCATCTGAACACGTCTGTGTCACCTGGAAGAAGAGGGACTTTTTGACCAGTATTGCAACCCCCTGGATCCTGTGGCACAATGTATCTTTCCCTGCCCGCGGGGCACAGTTGGATCCCTTTAAATGAGTCTTTTGTAGAAACACCACCTCTGCAGTGTATTGTGTGAGAGCTTTGGCCACCTACCCTCTCTTAATTGCGCTGCTTAACCTGTTAAAGTTCCACGTAAGCAGCCTAAGTGCGTGCATCATCATTGTGTGGCCTGCTAGTGTGCCTCGCTTGGGAGAGGCAGCATTCCAGGTGGGGGAGTATCCAGACCGTGTCCTTCATACAAACACAAAACCATAAACCACAACAGTAACCCAACTCCTCTCCCACCCTACATCACCATGCAGTTGTCTTAAAACTAGGCCGCTACCACATTGCACGGTATGTCCATCGCCCAACACACTCTAAAATTTAGAGCAACGCCATTTGCAATGCCCATCCCCACATTCCAGTAGGGTAGTGAAGCGGCCTTTCTTGGGCCCCTGAGGGACTCCGTCTTGCAATAGAATAACCAACCCCCCGGATGGTGCCATAGACAAGCTCCATGTTGTCCCAGAGCCACTAGCTTCCTGCCATCTCTCAGCCACAGACAATCCAATTACACTATTGCCTCTGAGGTCATCGGGGTGTTCCTCTGGGAGGGTGGGGGACTCAGTTCACTGTCTTCGTGGCAGTCCAGGTTCTCCTTCGACAATCCCCCTGATCTTTCTCGAAGGTGTCCCACCTGTTAGTAGTCTCCAGGGAAGTTTGAAGTTTGAGATCCACCCCTTTGATGGGCTGGTCGGCGACCTCCTCTGTGTTGTTTTGCCATTTCGGTACTTGAAACCACTCCCCCTCCTCAGTTGCTAATACCCCCGCCTCTCCAACCAGTCCCAGGCTGCATCCACCACAGTGAAAAACTGAGTCTCACCCCTATCCACGACCTGCAGCTTTGCCAGGAACAGAAGAGCATATTGGATATCCAATTTGCAGACTTGTTATTTTAACTGCCCAAGAGGATTCCCTTTGACATTGGACTACTGTTGTATAGCTGGGGAAGATGTTTACTTGTGCTCCTTCCACCGTCCAAGAGCCATGTGCCCGCACTACCTGAAGTATGGCATCCCTGTCCTGAAAGTTTAACAACATGGCACCCATGACACATGGCAGGGCCCTCTCCACAGTAAACCACTTTGTGGTTTTCCCTTACAGTACTACAGAAGCAAACCACTCCTCTAGGTAGAGTTCAGCACTGGGGCCCTCCAGCCTCTCTGGAACCCCTACCACTCAGACATTTTTGCAGCAGAAGCGGCCCTAAACATTTTTTTGTTTTTCGGCTAGAGTAGCTAGTTCCCACTCCAGGGCCTGCAAGCGATTGCTGTTCGCCATCGCTGTCACCGCAGGACGGACTTTAGCTACAATGCCTTTGCATTGTCTACTGTGTCTGCCAGTTTTTTGTGGTTGGACCTAAGGAAGTTAACCTCCTAAGAGCCTGAGTCAATTTTAACCTCCAAGGACATCTTGGTCTCCATTATGGCCACCAGAATAATAATTGTGTGTGCTTCGAGGTCTTGGTCTGCAGCTGGGGACAATAGAACACTGCCTTGCACCTCCGGCCATGTGATACCATGCCCCCTCCCTGTTTGGTGACCTTAGGGTGAACCATGCTGTGCCAGTTCGAGAGCTGCCACGAACAGGTTCTGGGTGCTTGCTCCCTCGGTCACCGCCCTCCAATAAGGGGTTACGGGGCCCTACACTACTTGTGGGGGCAAGCAATCTCACCTCAGCATCCCGGGCATGAGCACTCTTCTCTGTCCTCCGTACCTTTGTCAGAGGTCCTGCAACGGTGTCCCCAACAGTGTTCCCCTGAAGACACAGGTTCCACACTGAAATCCCAGTACCCAACGCCGTCCATAAATTTGTTATTTTTATTAGGTTGCACATTGGAAAAAGCAGACATCTCATGCTGTTACAATTTAAACAGTAAACAAAAAATACATTGCTGGAACTTTCGCATGAGTATTATACAATGAAAATAAAGATTTTGGCGCAAACCTTTTTTTATGACAACCAAACAGTAGCCACAGCGGAGGCATTCAATATACACTACAATTACAATTCTTTAACTCCTATGATGCTACACAATTCCCAGGTAAGACTCAAAGTGTGGTCAACGGAACCTTCATCACGTTAGCGTATATAACATTTACCCTGGATTATCCCTCGTATCAGGGAGTGAGCCCGTGTTCAGAGCAGCTTGCTCAGCAAGATATGTTTGGTATAGGCCCCAAAAAGTTTTTGGATCGGCTACGGGGGGGGAAGCAGCTCACTATACAGTTTGGACTGCGTGCTGCAGCACAGCATATCACGTGACCATTCCTGTATCGTGGGGGGGGACCTCGCGCCCAGCGCTTTGCCAATCTGCGCTTTGCAAGCAGCATTCCCATCTCGATCAATCAACGGATTCCCTTTTTTAATTTCTTCGTGTACCCCAGCAAAGCAATGAGCGGGTCAGGGACTATTAGCGCTTCTGCAATATCACTCAGAGCGTGAAATACTTTTTTCCAGTATTTGGCAATAACTGGGCATCCTCAGGCTACATGTAGAAAGTCCGCAGGACACACCCCACATCTCTCGCACTCTGCAGTCTCACGCAGCCCATAACGAAACAGCCGCTCAGGAGTATAATAAACTCTTTGCAAGTATTTAAAATGGATTAGGCAGTGTCGGCCATTTAGAGACACACGACGGGTCGCCTCACAGCTATACCTCCAAGTGTCATCGCCAATATTGATGCCCAGGTCCCTTTGCCACTCAAGTCTAGACTTGGTGTAATAGTTCTTACGGTAGGCCTGAACAGCCCCATAAAACCTGGACACTAGTTTAACAGGTGATTCTGCTTGAAGGATAAGTGTAAGTGGGGTAACCTCAGGGGGCTCCGCCATATCTTCACCCAGTATCTCACGCATGGCGTGTCTCATCCTATAATACTGAAATTGCACTAGTGGGGTAGGAGCAGCACCCTCAGGCACTACCTTATCCCATGTGCATGCCTTCCCGTCCTGAAAAAGGTCACCCACCACAATAACATTCAAAGCTTGCATCGCCCTGAGCACAGCGCGATCTCTGCACACAGGGAGCCAAGCGCACCATTCCAGTGGCACCAAAGGGGAATACAGAATATTGCAGTCTTGTCTTTTTACCAAGTCACGCCACGCGTGCACTGTGGAGTTTATGGAGTCGAGAATTCCCGTGCGACGGTCTGGAGGTCGAAATAGACTAGAGGGGAGATCCGAAGGGGCAACCGCCACTTTTTCAATGTGTAAGTGCGGTGAGTCTAGTGCCTGATGCAGCCAATGAAATGCATGCGAGCTTTGTGCGACTCTGTAGTACAAGTCCAGATCTGGGGCTCCCAGTCCCCCCAAATAGAGTGCCGTCCATAAATACTTCACTGTAGTGCACATCAAAAAAACGGAGGAGGGGGCGTTTGGGTCACAACCCAAAAAAAGCTTGCCGGGGTCTCGTAGATGGTATCCTGGCAGCAACCTAGCACCTCTGAGACATGCCCTCCCATCAACCGCTTCGCCCGCTGCATATCCAGTCCAGAGCACGCCATAGGCCAGTCACTCAGCGCCTTCTCTGATGCTGCAAACCGTGGACTGCTGGCACCCAACCAGCAAATGGCTGTTGGGGCCTGCTCGTTCTCAGGAGAGAGAGAATATTGCAGCTCCCCCACATGGCCTGCGCCATGGCTCTGCAGGCCCTCAAACTGGAATCGCAGCCAGGCCGGGGGGAGCCGGGGAGAGACAAGAGGACATCTGAGGAAGAGCGAACGTCCCCTGTCTGTTGGTTGGGTCCTGATCCTGGCCACGTCTCAGGAGGGACGTGGCTTAACCAGGTGCATACTTTTGGTAGATCCCTTGGTGGGCCAGTGATTCATTGGTTCCAGGAGCGTGCTTTACCTGCGGGCTGAAGGGGTCTAGTATTTCTAGTCCAAGGGAGGTCTGGAGTTGCCTTTTTTTTTCAGTGTGGTTTCCCTTCCTTTTGGAACCTGTCTGTGGTCTCAGTCATGCAGTTGCAGGGAGGTTGCCACAGGTGCAGGTTATCTAACCTTTGCAGTGTGCAGATCCTGAAGTCGCAGACTCGCTCTCTTTGTCCTTGGTTGCAATTCAAGCAGATCTGAGGTTTTGGTGCCAGGGGCGTTCTTAACTCATAGATTTAGGGGATTTAGGGGTGTGGGTACAAGTAGGGGTAGGCGTAGTTCACAGAGTTGCACTCCGCTGAATTCCACTGAGTTGTACAAAAACTGTGTAAAATTCTGCTGTGTTACGCTGATGCATAGTGTACTGTATAAAGTAGCTATATTTGTATCATTACGGTACTTTTATGCATACTCCCCACCACACGTCATTGTAATCCCACACATTACTATTAATCTGCAATGATATTGCTTTAGAGGAACCTGTTGCATGCTGCGCTGGCAATTTGTAACCTTGGCAGCAAGTTTTAATTAAATAAATATTGTATTTGCACAGCTCTCAGGGTGCATGTGGTTCTCACTGAACGTTTGATTCGCTAATGAGCACCACACGAACTGCCTAAATTGCAGAGTTCTTGGTCTCTGAGGCTTTTTTCTTCCATACCAGGCAGGGACGAATTGCGCAGAAGTTTGTCTTAATTCGTTTTGCATACCAAGGAACATAAATATTTCGCCTGATCGGTTTAATCCACCTTCCTCTCTACAATCTGTTTTGGTAAATCACTGGGTAATGGTAAGGTAGAATATTGTGTAGAAGCTCATTTGGGTTTTCTTTTGGCACAGGGGAGGACAGAACCCCCCATCCCCTCAAACTAATGACTCCATTTACCTGGTTACTCTCATTGCTCCATTCCACCAGAATGTCCTTTGTGGGATGCCATTTTGCAGCAGGCTGAGATAGGCAATACCTGTTCTGCAGTGCAGAGCACATCTGCAGAGCCAGTGAGGAGGTATGGGGCAGGAAGTGGGAGAGCCTGGCGACTCTCATTGTTTCCCAGGTGTCTACAGTTGCGAAGTAGCTTACATCATGTGAATAGGCAAGATATCTCAATGGGTTGAACGGCTGTTATAGAAGATGTATTTTTAACCTACATAATCCACAGAGCTGAACCATCCTCAATCCTTAGAAAGTCGATAAAGTGAGTAACATTGGGTTGTGGGTGTGCTTTATTAATTTTAGGTGTTATGAATATAGCTCAGGATATTTACCATATAGCATTTAAATCTAATCTTTAGACTGCTGACCTGGAAGGCCTGCTTTTCTCTTGTGTTGCCCTGATGTCTGCTGCTCTCTGGCACTGCTGAAGGTAGGAGCTAGACTCTGCCTTCACTCCAAGTGATCTCCAAGGGCTTGTTGGCTTGCGTCCTGTTGCTTGAGACTCTGGGAAATCAAAGTTTCTCGACATGCTCCTGTGCCTGGCTCACTGGATGTGGCCCAGATACTTGCAAAACGTATTTCAAAGCATCTCCTGTCTGTGTGTAACCGAACTGGTGCATTGACCTGGTTGCAGGAGTAAAATCAGCGCATTGCATCAGAGCAGTGCTTTGCCCTCCAGAGAGCGACGCATTGGACATCGTATCACCACTGCTGCAGCTTGGTGAGATTGACGCATCCCCTTGACTGCATAGCAGAATCCAGCGCATCGCTTGATGCCTCTCGACTCCGGGACCCATCTTCTAAAATGCTGCATCACCTTCACTGCGTGGAGAAGATCAACGCATCTCATTGCTTGCAACCAGGAAAGGTACTTAGTTCACAGAGGCCTGCGTGGGTCTTGCAGCCAGCCTGTGCTTCCCAGAGGTCAGCTCGAACTTTGACCCAGTCCACGCAACCTAAAATAACCTTTTTAGCTCTATTTGCTTCTAAGCTCTTTATTGCATTTATTCTCAACTTCTATAGATTAGATGTCTGTTGTTTTGGTCTTGTTTTGTCTATAATATAGTCATCTATTTTTATAAACTTATGTGAAATCTTTTTGTGGTGTATTCATTGTGTTACTGTGTGTATGTGTGTCACAAATACTTTACACATTGTCTCTTTTGATAAACCTGACTGCTCTGTGCCCACCTACCTGAAGGTGAGCAGAGGTTATCTTTTAGTGTGTATCTAGCTTATCCTGACCAGGGTTGTGGCTTCTCCTTGAACAGGTTTCATACCTTTGCCAACCAGAAACCCAATTTCTAACACCCTGGTAGACCAGAACTGATAGCAGTCCCAAACCCTAGCCCTCTGACCACTCTGCCCTTAATTGACACAAATCCCATCAAAGCAATGGTTGGAGATGCTTCTATCCATCACATTCAAGACACTTTAGCTATGAATTTGAAAGTTCTGTTGGGTTATAATGATGCCCCTTTACATCTGGCTTCACAATTAATGAGTAATGAGAAAGGAAGTCACCAGCCACTTGATTATACACCGCAGGTGTACCTTGGAATTAAAGGTTGTGAGGTACAAGAAGATATATAGGCATCCGTGGGTGGTGAGACTCCCTTACAGCTCTTTGAGGTGAAAGATACGTTTAAAAGCTATGCTTACCAAGCAGGTAAATCTCAAACTACGAGGACTTTGGGGAGCCCCAGGTCACAGAAGAGTGAAGAAAGTCCGATACACTATGTAAAAACCCTTTTTACTCCTGGCTTCCTGAACTTTGTAACTACCCTGTCAATGGACAAATCCGCTTGTAAGATGTCCGATGCCTTCCCAATTTTTAGGTTTAGAGAACTGGCAAAAACAACTGTGGATAAAGCCCCGAAACACTTGCAAGCTACAGGAAAACCTAAAGGTATAATGCGTCATCTGTGAAAAAATAAAAGAAAAAAAGGCAAAAAAACCCCGTAATTTTTAAGAAACCAGTAGAATTACTGTAGATGAATCTCCAGCAAATAAAACTGTTATCCAAAATAGCAATGCTCTAACGGTCAACAACGCTCACTCCGTAGCTTCCAGGAAAGAAGGTACAGAGGTTTTTTCGGCAGGTATCTTGACCTCCTCTCCACCTTTGTTCCCCCGGCCAGCTAAACTCAACCCTGCTGCAAAACACTTTCATGCTGAGCCATTGCACAGTACAACCTCTTCTGGGATCTGGGATCATGATGCTTCTCTCTACCCACCGACAATAGCAATGACTACATTAGACTTTGTAGCTCTGTTAGACCACGTTGTGGTTTTGAATCACTCCCATTTATTATCATGTTTTACAGATATTGAAAATGCAAAGATGCTTCAAAACAGTCTCAGTTAGTTGCAAATTTGGTTCTGCAGAACAGTGCTTCACTTCAATCTAGCGGGATCAACATAATTCAATTTTTTTGGGTGGATACAAATTATAACAAAAAAAATACATGTTCATTTCTTCGTCAGAATGCGTTTGGATACGAATAAGCTGTTTGGTGAATATCTAAATTTCCTACAGGTGTCAGTAGTAGATGGAGGGAGGTAAGTAGTTAATCATGGCAGTTAGCGCATAAAGCTGCTCCTTCTTTAATGGCGCATGAGCATTCAAAATGGGACTGGCTGGCTGGACTATAAAGTGGGACCTTGGTTTAAATAGCATAGATAACAATAATTTAACAGTGGCTTCCTGGAATGCAGCAGGCCTGACGAATTAATCAGAAAAGCTTGATTTGGTAAATAGTGTGAAAGCCGCTATAATCTACATCCAGGAATCCTGGTGTTCCTCTCACTTCTCTTTCGACAGCTCTTATGTTTTGAGCAGTAATGAGGTCACATTTAGGGTTTTGCTAATTAATAAGTTCAAATGGAATTATAGTAGCTTCATGGATCCCTCTAATCTCTTCCAAGCCGTAAAATGTTCCTCCGCTTTGGGTGAGAATATATGGAATTCTCTTTTAGTAGTAAATGCGTATATGTCCCCAGAACCTCACCTTAAAACATTGTTAAAAGATATTTTTTCCTTTCTAAGCGAGTTTCTGGCCCAGGAGGAAGATCCTCACATTGTCTTAGTTGGAGATTTAAATAGTAAAGTCTCAAACCACTGCATTAACTTGCTTACAGATGCCAAAACAAAAGAGGACCTACATATACCACCTACATATACCACCAATTCTCCTTCCACCAAAAATATAAACAGATAAAAGAGGTCATTCACTCCACAGTCTCTTAAGGAAGAATTATTGTGTTATCCTAAATGATAGATTTGCTCTTGATTTTATATATATATATATATATATATATATATATATATATATATATATATATACATATATATATATATATATATATATATATATATATATATATATATGTATATATAATCAAGAGCAAATCTATCATATATATATATATATATATATATATATATATATATATATAATAGATAATATACCCATAAATCCCTGCAGAGCCTCTCTATAATTGATTACATCATCGCCTTGTATTCCTCCTCTAAATTTATATCAGATTTAAAAATTATAAAAACTCTGCTTAGCGATCATAGAACATTGGTATTTTCTGTTGATTGCAGTATGTCTTAAGTAGGATCTTGGAGATTTGATGGATCCAATTCTCAGTTTAATAAGAAGACAGGGAGAACACAATGGTCCCTTCTTAGGATATCTAACTTAAAAGAGTTATTGGATAGGACAGTTAATGTTGTAGGCCTTTGAAAAGATGATTTATGCGACCAGTTTGGAAAATTTAGGAAGCTGTTTACCTATACTTATTCCCAGAGTCACTTCAAAACTCCTCTCAAATCTCAATGCTGGCCTTTACCATCCTTGAATAAAGAAATAAATACATTGATTATAACTCAATTTGTCTCTTTCTCAAAAGAAAGAGCTAGGTCTATAGCTTTGCTTAAAAGAAGAAGACCGCTTAAAGATTGATTTAAGAAAACAAAATTGTGATTTTAAGTGGATCAGTCTAAGATAAGCTGCATTCAGGAAAAAAGTGTGAAAATTCTGGGAAAACATTGCTGACTTCACTGGAACTAGAGTGAGATGCCACCCACATCGCCATTAGTGAGGATGTACAGGGCAGTTTTATTAGGGAATATTATGAGGACAATCCTGATATTGACCTTTGTTTTGAAGATCTCCCCACCGACTCTGAGTTGACATTGACTAGTTATAGTCCACCCTCTTTGAGTGAGATTTAGACTTTGATTCAGGCAATGCGGTTTTGAGGTGCAGTGGGTCAAGAACAAAGTCCCGATCTCATCATAAAAAGAGAAATAAAACTTTCGGCACAGATTCTTCTTCCGGTCTTTGATTTTTGTTACATCCATTCATCTGTGCCTCCTTCCTGGATGGGAAGTGTTATTCTTCCTCTATTTAAGAAGTGTGATTTCAATTTACCCATTATCTATCAACAAATCACACTACTAGATCTGTGGATAAAGTTTTTATTAGATACCTGTTGGAACATCTTAACTTCTGGGTTGAGGACAACACAATTACTCAATTAGAACAATCGGGTTTCAGGAAAAAGCATTCCATGTTAGACAACATTTCAGCTTTGCAACTCATTACTGAAAGGTACGTGCCCATGAGGAGTTACCCTGTCTAAACCTGAAGTTCTGATCTTCGGCAAACACACTGCCCTCTGGAACGACTCCTGGAGTCTGGCAGAACTCGGACCCACCCCCCATGCTGAAAGACCATGCCTGCAACTTCGGCATCATCCTCAAAAGCAAACTCACCATGAAACATCAGGTCAACACCATCTCCTCCGCCTGCTTCCACATGCTCTACAAAATTTTCAAGTGGCTCCCCATCAGCACCAGAAAGACGGTGACCCAGGCCTTCGTCACCAGTTGACTGGACTAATGCAATGCATTACCACCGCCGAACTCATGCAAAGATTCCAGACGATCCAGAACACAGCAGCCATGTTGATCCTCAATCTTCCCAAGAGAACCCACATCACCCAGCACCTGAAAGACCTCCACTGCCTCCCAGTCCAGAATAGATGCCATTTCAAGCTCCTGACCCAAGCCTGCAAAGCTCTCCATGACCAAGGACCTGCCTACAGGAACCACCACACTCATTTCCACCGACCCACCTGGAGCCTCTGCTTCGCTCACCTTGCCCTCGCACAGGTCCCTTGCATACGCTGCTGCCACGATAGAGGATGCTCTTAATCCCATCTCACCACAAAATCCTGGAACACCGTCGCCCTCCACCTCCACACTGCACCCTTGCTTACCCATTTCAGGAGGGAGCTCAAGACCTGGCTCTTCAACTGAGGCCTGCACCAAGCTCCCGGATACCCTCTTATACAAGTATTACTTGATTGATTGATTGATTGATTGGCTGATCTATGCCGCTTTTATTGATTTTTCCACAACATTCGATGAGGTTGATCGTCCAACCCTGTGGAAAAAAACTGTCCAATCTTGGAATGCCTAGCATTTTATTGTGCTTGATCATTGCTCTCCACTCTTCAACCTGGTGCCAAATACAGTGGGGATCATGGGCTGTCCACAGATATCCCTACAAAAACGGTCTGAATCAAGGGTGTCTGCTTGCGCCTCTGCTCTTTTCCCTTTATATATCAGATCTTCCTAGTTTTTTATCTAAAAGTGATGGTTTCCCTCCTAGTAAGGGGGTCGCTCAGTGACTTGCCCACTATATGCGGACAACATTGTGATCCTTGATTTAACCACTAAAGTTAAGATCGTTGCCTAGGTGTCCCACAACAGTATGATGGAGCACACTTCTTGAAAATTAACTCCTCAAAAAGTAAGGTGTTATGTTTTCGTGGAATTAGAGTGCGCACCTATTCTAATTACTTATGGCATCTTGGTACACAAAAATTGGAAACAGTTGTATTCTATGCCTTCCTAGGTAAAATAATGTGCAGTACACTAAATCATTCAGAACACATATGCAATAGTGTTTGTAAAGCACAATTACAGGCCAAGGGGCTTGGTTCTTTGTATAAGGCTGTGAGCGGAGAACTTTTTTCATCTTCTGTTGGGTGTATCGGGCCAAAATCAGTCGCGGCCAGCATTAATCGCCCTCAGGAGTGGGCACACCACTCCTCCCGTGCTCGCAGAGTAGTCCCGCCCACCCGCCTGCCCGCAACTAAACATAAAATGGTAATAACGGGAAGTTATTACCATTCTATGTTTCTGCTTCTCGCACTGCGAGAAAGTAGTGGGCCAACGCTCCTCCACCCTAGTGGAGGAGCCTCCCCTGGCCAAAATTACGCCTCCCCCTTTATGTGCCTTGCATTAATTGACGTGACAAAGTAGCGTTCTTTAGATAAAACCAAAGGCCAAATACTAAGGAGATTACTATCAGTCAATACTTTAGCCCACCACTGAATTAAGACTAGAACAGTGATTGTAAGTCGTTATGATACCTTATGTTTAAAGAGATTTGTGAATTGAAAAGAGACAAAGCTTTATTTTTTAGGAATTTTGAATATGCATTAGAGTAATTTGATCTTGATAAAAATTGAGGCCTCATCCACGTCACAGGTTCAGCTTAAAGCTTTTCTTAAGCAAGCTTCTCTTAAGTTAAGCTTCCATTTGGATCTGGACTCTTCTAAGAATAATGTAAATTTTGATTAAGTAATGAACTCCTTTTGCTTTGAATAAATCACAGCATTATATGTCGTGGAATATGGCCCATGGAATTAGACACGTTTGGGCACTACTTCACCTAAATATTGTTCCATTAAATTTTGTAACATCCAAATGGTATGGTACACCAAGCAGATGTCACTGTTGTAAAAACGGAAGCCAGGATTTGAAAAATGTTCTATTTATATGCCCAGCCTTGCTTTTATATCGTCATAAATGGCTGAGACCCCTCTTTTTAAGATTTTCTGTTCGCATGACTGCTGAGACTATATATTTATTGCTTAACCCGCCAAATGAAATGTTTTGTATGTGTAAGTGCGGTGGGTCTAGTGCCTGATGCAGCCAATGAAATGCATGCGAGCTTTGTGCGACTCCGTAGTACAAGTCCAGATCTGGGGCTCCCAGTCCCCCCAAATAGAGTGCCGTGTATAAATACTTCACTGTAGTACACATCAAAAAAACGGAGGAGGGGGTGTTGGGATAACAACCCAAAAAAAGCTTGCCGGGGTCTCGTAGATGGTATCCTGGCAGCAACCTAGCACCTCTGAGACATGCCCTCCCATCAACCGCTTCGCCCGCTGCATATCCAGTCCAGAGCACGCCATAGGCCAGTCACTCAGCGCCTTCTCTGATGCTGCAAACCGTGTACTGCTGGCACCCAACCAGCAAATGGCTGTTGGGGCCTGCTCGTTCTCAGGAGAGAGAGAATATTGCAGCTCCCCCACATTACTTTTTTGAGTGTTTCTTACCTTTATATTGAATGGCGTAGTTGATGTTTTAGAGTGCATTTCAGTTTTAGGTACTCATTCTACTTGTTTTGTCAGTGCATTTTGTATCTCTGTGTTTTATGTGGACCTCCAAGGAGTTCCAAAGCATGGAATAAAATATAATTTGAATTTAGGCTTATTGTTTCCTTGTGTTTATCACAGTGATGAATTGGGTGAGAAGGATGATAAAACAGTGAGGCTACTGTAACGTAGTTATGGTCATGTTGTAAAGGCTATATTAGATGCTGTGATTCCTACAGTTGGTATAGCTTTGAAAGATGTGAAGATTAGAAAATTTTCACTAGTGGGAGATCGATTGGCTACTAACACAGCTGGTGCTCTATCCAGCATTAACAAGGAGCTAATGGCCCAGCGAGCTATGGTTATGCAAAATAGACTAGCTTTATATATATTATTAGCAAGAGAAGAGTCTTCCACATGTTGAAGGCCCAGCAATGTTGCACATCTGTGCCTAATATCAGTACTCAAATTAATAGTTATATTTTAAACATCACCAACACAGGGTTTGAATAATCCACTCACCCACGCTTTGTCCAAGATTAAATCAGGACCAGCTATTTTTAGGGACTATTTGACCTTTCTGGCGAGCTAAAAATCCTCTAACATCTGTGGAAGACAAACTGACTTTTGCCCTCTGTCTCTGAAAGCCAGCAAATGTGACACGATAACAAGATTTAAAGGCATCTTTATTGTTCACAAAGTGAAAGAGCAATAAACAAGAGGGGCCATTTGATGGAGTTGAAAGCCTTATACGCATCCAGAGATGCTATGGCAAGGTGGGTCCCCAACCCTTCCTCCGCCTCTATACCATTGTATTTGTGACAGAGATTGAATGAATGAATGAATGAAGAATGAAGAGAATGCATTGACCTAGGGGTAGGACAGGACTAGGGAGACCCGTGTGAAGTGCACGTCATGTGGAGAGGCCTGGTCAGTAAAGACGAGCAAGAAGATGGGACTAGACCGCTTCACGAAGCGAAAGAACAAGAAGGAGGAAATTGTGTGGCATGACGCCACCGCAAAGAAACTTCAAGAAGAAGAAAGAAGAAAAGAGGAGGGTGTGATCTGACAACTCGCACACCAGAAGGCAAAGGTGACGAGTGCAAGAACATCTGTCATGGAGCACAGTCCCTGGAGAACAGCGGTGGCACTTGGATTAACTACCTATCCATGAGTCTTCAGAAGACCTGGTGACTGCAGAGGCGAGCAGGCTGGACCATTCGTGACATCCACCTTTGGGGTCGCACGGGAGACTGAGCGATGAGACTGCTCAGACGTCCTGAAGAAGAGGATCCGACCACTCCACACCAGACCGTGGTGACCCAGGGGCAAAGGCCTCAGGGACAACGGTGAGAGCTGGTCCCGCCACGAGAGATGAGTCTACAGCCGCTCTTCCGCAGGTCCCAGTAAGACGAAGATCTCGTGCTAAGTGGCAGGAGTAAACAACTACCCTTCAGGTGGAGCTACGGACTTGAAGGCGGGACTCGTAGCGCTTCCTCCTTACACCTAGAGGGTGGCATTGGAGCGGGACTGTGAAGTACACGCAGTCCAGTGGAAGCCTGGCGAAGAGGGCCTCCGGGATATCCTGTGAGAGGGGAACACCTGCGAGAGGGGCATCCTGGTGAGAGGGATGTCTTGCAACTACTCCACCATTCCGTAGAGAGAAGCAATGCTGCCTGTGTGGAGATGCCACGACAACCAGGACTGATTGGTGAAAAGTGACATCTATCAGATCCACCATCACTCTATCTGCTCCATCACCAAGAGAGCTATGCCTAGAAAGACACTAGTGTCAACTTCCATGTCCAGAGTCGAAAGAGGACCGGACCCTTAGGGCACCACTAAACTGTGCCAAATAGAACTGGTGGTCCTAGCTGCTGTTGTACCATTGTCTTGCTTTGCAGGCAGCTAAAGAGACTCAGCTGAAGTGTATCTTATTTTGTTTTATTCTCTCCCACAGGTTGGACTTTATTGTTTCCAGTTTTAACAAAGTTTGGGAGGGATGTAGCGGCCTGCTGGTCACTGTTGTAGTTATTTTAACACCAGCAACTCCCTGAGAGCTGGCTTACACCCCGCCCCACACCCATCCAGCACAGGCATCACAGGACATTTGACCCTGCCAATAAAAGGGGCCGGGCGCAGGTGCCTAAGGCCCATTCTACTCCGTAACTATCTGTGTCTGTGCAGTTATTAATCATGCATGAGGGCCTAGGGCCCTGCACGATTACAAGTACGACTCGTTCCAAAGCACGCCTACAAAACTGCACTGCGTCATGGGAAATGTAGTGCAGGTTTCTCAAGGTTCATTACTCCTTGTTATTTTGTACCGCCCACCACTCTGTGAATGCGTAATACGTTTGCATGTATTTCACAAAGCAGTCTTTCCAGTGACTGTTCTTCTCATCTGGGGAACCAGTCAAACATATGGCAGCATTCATTTGCCTTCTGTGGGTGTGTGTCAATTGAGTGGAAACAATATGACTTCAACTCCTCTAGTTTTCAGTCCCCAGGTACCAGGTATAATTTGATTTATTTAATTGCTGCTTACCTTTAAACACTAGAACTTTACTTTTAGATGTATTTGTTTTTAAAAAATGATCACCTGCAAAAGATGTAAGTGAGGCCAACCTTATTGGTAAGCCTTTAGGAGTGAGGTCTCGTATGACTATGTTGTCCACATACAGCAGACAAGATATTTTCTTCTCCCCAACCTTGTAGGGGGGGTCATCCTTACAAAAAGAAAGAGACAGCCGTAGGTCATAGACATCGAAGGAGAATAATAAAGGGGCTAAAAGGCACCCTTGTTGGGATTTTGTAGACCGTCCTTGGGTTTTACCTCAAATACCCTGGCACCAATTGGAGGAGTGCAAGGCCACTAATAAATGAAGAAGGGACTGAGGAATCACCACAATGGACTGCTTCCTTCACAAAGTGGGTCAACCCGATTGAACGCAGTGGAGAAGTCAATAAAAGATACATACACACATTGACCTTTTGTTTTCACATACGTTTCCGTTATAGCTTGAATTATTGAAATGTTATCTAAGGGATCACTCAGAGAATTATCAATAACTGTAAGATGAGAAAGAAATCCAAACAAGGAATAGAAGGAAATTACATAATCGAGAATAGATTGACAGCTTTTACACTTAAATTTGAGGTTAGCTGGTAGATCATTTTCGGTTCTCACATTATAAATTACACAATCGTTCTTCCCCAAGCGTTATAAAAACTACACCCTCTTATATCTAGTCTATTTGAAACCGGGAAGGAATAGCTTGGAAGATTCAGAGTTTGGATTTTATCTATGTCTTAATACTCTTCAACTGCAGAACTAGCAACCTTGGTGCTCAGATTCCCTACTATGATTGCTAATGCTTCTTCCTCCCATGCAAACATCTGTGACTTGTAAAGAAACTACTTTTTTACTAATGGCGTATTCTTTATGCCATGAATATAGACGTTCATCCGTAAAGATTTTTGGGCTTTAGATGAATGAAGCGTGCAAGTTAATTGCATAATGTTTATCTAATCCAAGGCCGGAGGAAATCAACGTATCCTGGATACAAATTATTTCTTCCTTAAGCCTAGCAAGAGGTGCTAATTTTTGTTCTAACATTGTATTGCCTGCCATATTCCAGGAGATAACTTGAAGGCCTGTATTAGGGATGGGTGGCAAATTTGCTGGATAGTGGTTGGCTACTGTTTAATGATTTCGCCAACCAGTGCCAAGTCTGGGTCTCCTCATGTGTAGTGGCAGAGAGCAGGTCCTCAACAGTGGAGACGGTTACCATTCTCCCAGTAGGAGCAACAGTTACTAATGTGTTCTGAGCTTTCAAAATTGGAACAGCTTCCTTAGAGACTAAATTTAAGATCCCACCCAAATTTGGAACTGATTTAAAACCCAAGGGAATGTTCTTAGAGTGAAGCAAAGGGACGATATCAATGCCTCAACTTAGGATATAATCACAATTTTCAATAACAAGATTAGCTATTACCTCAGAATGGAATTAAACCTTGTGCATAAACCCACATGAGACTGAAAAATGTATACTGTCTCAATATCACTGCTTTCTACCAATGTCAGCAAATCAATCTCTGCGAAGAGTTAAGCAAAAAAGTTCTATTCCCAGCCCTGTCTTACTCATCAAACAGGTAGGAAAAGTCCAATGTAGAAAAAGTATTCTCTTAAGGACCATTACAGTTTCCTACAACATTTTTTCGGGAGGAATCATTTATAGAAAAACACATTTTTAAACCATATAAAAATTTGGAATGAGGGGCTCAAATACCCTTGCACAGAGATTCAGACCTCCCGAAATGGTTTCCCTCTGAATCAACAGGTCCTTTGGAGGAGGTAGGCTCCGGGAGATGTAAAGACATAAGTAAGTTTCCCCTTGTATCTGCTATCTCTGACTAAAGGGGAAAATTGTTTTTGGAGGCTGATGGCACACTTGACCCACTAGATTGCGCAGTACCTGAGACTGCCTCAGTAGGGATGGCAGCAAATTGAATGTTGTTGATGCCCCTTTTACTTATACATAAATTGTTGCTGGACTTTTTCTGGAGTTGAGGGTTTTTGTGGTTTTTATGGCAGAGGTAACCTTGTTGGAAGGATCAGGTGTTCTACCATTGGACTCATCTTTAGTTGACACATTAGGTCTCTTCATCTGAAATATTCTGAATACAGGTATGAGTGTATCTGATTCAGCAAGAGGGATATTGATTACTGGCTCTTTGAACAAGATCTTAGTGAGAAGATTATTTTGTCATTCTTCTTTTCTCCCTTCTTATCTTCTTTGATATCACTTCCTCTGGCAACTTTAATGACACAGTTTGCGTACCAACATTGGTAAGCCTAAGCATGCTCAACAAAGAAATTTGCCCATTAGGGCTAGTGCATTTGGTATCGGTGGAACGATAAATTAAGCCAGACTGCTTTTGAGCCAAGCTACCATAGCCTTAACTACAGGTTAATTTAGTAAATGATGTGGTTCACCGTGACAAGAATTGTGGTTGTTGCTTGGGAAGGGCTAACACAGTCCCCCAACCAATAACCCAATTTCTCACACAGGGCTATTAAAAATCGAGGGTTATACTCCAAAGAAGGTCATGCTGACTAAGATCAGCTTGGTAATATGGTTCATATCCTTTGAGGGACACAAGTGTTTTGTTTGGCTTCTCCTGCAATAAAATAGACTTAGCCAATTGTAATATGTATGGTTCATATGGCTGCAACAACGTTCTTGTTGTCAATTAACCTCTTCCATGATGTCAAAAGTGTAATTTACAGTCCAGTCCAGTCCTTTAAAATATACCTTTTAGCTAAAGTATATACATGTGGTTTTGGCTCAGCTACTCAATCAGCTGTGGTTATAAAAAGGTTAACCAGTGGGTCTTAGTCTGTTCCAAAGCATTAAGTGTAAATGTAGTTAATCTGTATTCATTTAATAATGATGTATGATATGTATATTTATTTCAGAAAGGTTGTGTTTTATTTGTAATTGTATAATTTTTGAGGTTAGTTTGATTGCAGTTCATGTGTTTTCCTCTCTTTATACCAGTTAGATTGATATGATTGATGCCAAGCTATATAAGTCATGTTCATCAAGGCAAGAGTTTGTATTATATTGATCTGTGGTGTAATGTGATCTGCTCTTTCATGCTCCCAAGTGAGGATGTTGCAAACTAGAGATCTCTTCGTGAATAATTACTTTTCCCCTTTACTTTTTATTTATACAGCTTTGTCAAAATCAAGTAGACAAGGTCGAGTTCAAACAACGGGTGAGTCTGTATGCATTGCTTCACGTTGAGCTGTCAAGGTAATGTTTAGGAGGGTCTTACAAATATTTGCAAGCCATCCTATGTGAACTGGTTAGGACCTTTGTCTACTTCTGATGATAAATGTTGAGTATAATAGGGTATTACCAGGACTCCACTTAAATATAAGAAGGACAAATTAATACAGTCATTAAACAAACTCCTACTCAACAAAGATCTTACCCAACACTGCAAGCGACAAACTCACATCAGAGGCTCAACCTTAAATGCTATCATAGCCCAAAATGAATTAATAAGCATAAACAAAATTCTCTCAAGCGACTGGTCAGACCACAACATCATTCTGTTTGACATCAACCAAGCCGTAGCACCTCCACACAGATTTCGGAAAACCCGCCAATGGTGCAGAAGCCACAATCTAATCCCTCTAACTGACTGGGAAGAAAAATGTAATCTCTACTCCCGCCTACCACAAACAACCTCAATATGGAGCTCAATACCCTCTACATTTTAACGATGAAAACTGCCCTGGGCCAACTAGCCCCCCCAAACTAACAAGGGTCAGTGACACCCCCTCTGGATGCTGGTTCAACAAATGCCTTAACTCTGAAAGAAGACAAGTAAGAGCTACTAAAAGACTCTGGAGAGCTAACCTATCCACAACCCACTTTTACCAGCTCAGGAAAGAATGCAGGAATTACAAAAAACACATCCTCAAAGAGAAAGCCAACTTCTTCCGAAATTCCCTAGACAAAGCAAAAAAACGCCCCTAGGAACTTTTTAACATCACCAGACAACAAACCTCTAAACCTACCAAAGAAAACCCCCCTGCCTCAAAACTACAATATGACAACATGGCCAAATTCTTCAATAACAAAATCACTAAGGTCGAGCTCTCCCTGGACTGTCACCCACAGACTCAAGCCAGCAAATCTTCCCCCACAACGGAGGTAAACCCAATCCAGATCACTCCTTGAGCCCCAAAACTGAGACCCCTCCCCCAGTAGCTACCAGTATCAACCAATACCCATGGCCCTTCTCTGTACCCAAGAGTTGGAAGGCTTTCAAACCACTCAAAGAGGAGGACATCTGCATGGTAAGGGCCAAATCCAAGCCCTTTTCTCACTATACAGACCTACTTCCTGTTTTCCTGGTAAAAAGCCTTAACCTCACCCTAACCCCTCTATGGACCAAGATCCTAAACAGCTCCCTGAATAACAGGCTGATGCCCGACTGCCTTAAACAAGGCCAAATCACTCCTCTTTTAAAAAAAACAGACGCAGACCCACACGATTCCAAGAATTTCAGACCCATCACCAACCTTCACTTCCTTACAAACATTCTTGAGAAATGTGTCCTCTCCCAACTCAGCCAACAGTTGGACTCCAATAATCTACTTGACTCACTCCAGTCAGGTTTCAAGAAGGGATGCAGCACTGAAACAGCTATACTGAATATAACAGATGCACACTCATAAATCCTTAGACATGAACAGATTTTGCATGCTTGACCTCCTATACCTATCAGTGGATTTTGACACAGTAGACCATAAGTTACTTTTGAACAACCTGCAACATGAATTGGAGCAGATGGCACTGTTCTGCAATGGTTCACCTCATTTCTGTAAAACCAATTCCAACTAATAAAAATCAACAACTCAATGTGTGGCATTTCACCCATCACTCGAAGTATCCTACAAGGCTCATTCCTCTCTTCCACCATCTTCAACATTTACATGGAGCCCCTCACTGCAATTCTGAGACAACCAAATACTTCCTATCAACTTCATGCTGACAATGTGCAGCATTCCGTCCATCATCTTGTGTGTTTTGCATTTCGCCCTAAGTGGGAAGGGTATGCCCAGACGTGGGTCCCGTGCTCACTACGCCACTGGAGTCAAGCTATCCTGGCTGATGAAGGCTGATAGCCTGAAACCGGTCCTAGGATGCTTGATTCCGGTCCAGGGAAGACATGGCTTGGCAGTTCGGTCTGGACTGTTCCCATGAGGCACAGGGTCAAGACTGATTTGCATATGGCTATGTCTGAACTGGGGTGGCGTGGTGAAGCAAAATAACGATGGATTAAACCCAGATCTGTGACTGGGGGTGAATGTTTGCCAATGTGCAGCATTCCGTCCATCATCTTGTGTGTTTTGCATTTCGCCTAAGTGGGAAGGGTATGCCCAGACGTGGGTCCCGTGCTCACTACGCCACTGGAGTCAAGCTATCCTGGCTGATGAAGGCTGATAGCCTGAAACCGGTCCTAGGATGCTTGATTCCGGTCCAGGGAAGACATGGCTTGGCAGTTCGGTCTGGACTGTTCCCATGAGGCACAGGGTCAAGACTTATTTGCATATGGCTATGTCTGAACTGGGGTGGCGTGGTGAAGCAAAATAGCGATGGATTAAACCCAGATCTGTGACTGGGGGTGAATGTTTGCCAATGTGCAGCATTCCGTCCATCATCTTGTGTGTTTGACAATACCCAGCTCTACCTAGTAATATCCTCTCTGAACAATAGTCACAGACTTAACTCCACAGTCTTAAAAGTACAAAACTTGCTATCACACCACCACCTCAAATTCAACCAAGAAAAAACTGAACTAACCACGGTCACTCACCACAGGTCCAACAATGGATAAATAACCTAGATTCCTTGAACTGCAAGCTTACGCTACCTGACTCTGCCAAATCTCTGGGGATCTCTCTGGACTCATGACTAAACATGAGTAAACACATAAGGTCCACTACAAAGGGCACTTTTTATAGCTTAAAACACCTCAACATAGTCAAGCACTTTCTACCTCCAAATTACCTAAAAACTGCAACGCAAGCACTAGTTCTGTCCAGATTATAATATGGAAATGCCACACTCAACGGAGCAGCCAATGCACACGCAGCCCCCATGAGAGCCACCCTAAATGCAGCAGCAAGATTGGTCACAGGAGCAAAGAAATACAATCATATTTCCCCTGCACTGCATGCCTAAAGTGGTTACAAATCGAAGCACACTGCTGCTTCTTTTTCGTGTCATAATTGTCGTAATTTTTTATTGTTATAAAAGCATTCAAAAATTGTACAGTATGGTACACAGGCAAGAAGCATCAAGTAGTACAATATAGTGTGAAGGAACATGGGGGGAGGTGGAGATGTTGGGCTGCAAAGTAGAGGCCCGTGACTCAGGGAATCCAAGGGGAACCAATGTTGCCAAAGTTGTACACCTCCTTGTATAGAGAGGGTCACAGGGTCATCTGTCTGGGGGCTGTGCGTGGGAGAAGGGCAGAAGGAGTCAATACGTCCGGTCTGCATTGGAGGGGAGAAGAGATGGGGTTTGCTCCAGATGGCAGAATAATATAGATGAGGAGGGTTAGGGAAAGGAAGGGGAGTGCGTTGGAGAGGGGAAGGGGAGATCCTGCTTCAATAGAGCACTCTCCGATGGGAGAGGAATGGGGAATACTCTGTATGCCAATGAAGGGGAAGACAGCAAAGTACAATGACGGTGTCCCTCTGAGGTGAGGTCTGCATGTCCAGGGGGGCAGGAGGGGGAAATGTGTGGGGGTCGTGAAACTGGGGAAACAGGAGGCAGGAAGGGGGTAAGGGAGGTGTGGGGGAAGAAAAGTATGCTGGTGTGGGGAGAAGAGGTAGGGAGGCTAGAAAAGGGGGGCTGGAGAGGGGCAGGGGAGGGAAAAAAACATTGGAGGGAGGAGGTCAGGGAAGTGAGTGAAAAACAACAAGAGGGAGGAAGGAAAGGCTGTGATGATGTGGGAGGCAGGAGGAGAAAGTGGTAGGGGGAAGAGAGATCAGAAAGGCACAGTGGGGTAGGAGTGGAAGGCCTCACTCATAAATGGCAAGGGTCGGCTACACAGCACGTAGGGACACTGATCTCAGTGCGTGCAGTGGAATACAATGGAAGGGGTGGGTAAGGAGGGATGGCAGTGGTACCCTCCACTTCAGGGGCCTTCTCTCAGGAAAGTGGCCCATGTCTGCTTAAACACCTCATCCTGGTCTTGTAGGTTGTAGATAACACGTTCGTGTGATGCGTCTGTATCATTGCCACCGTCCAGTCCTCCGGTGATAGGAACACTCGCGACCTCTATTGGCAGAAGATACATATCTTGGCCGTAGCCAGGGCTGTGTGAAGGAGGCGGCATTGTGGGTGGAACAGGCCTGGAGAGTCCCCAATGTCGCGGAGGATAATGACTGTAGAGGAGAGGGAAGTTGAAGTGTTATAGACGCTCCCAAAGTGTTCCCTATGTTGGACCAGAAAGACTGGATTGAGGGACACTCGCTAAGGATATGAGTGATATCCCAGCGTGTTTCTGCGCATCTCCAGCAGTTCATGTGTGGTAGGAGTCCTGCCCTGTTCAATTTTGTCGGTGTCCAGCGCCAGTTGTGGAGCATTTTGAAGAAGCAAAATTTTAAGTGGGCTTCCCGTGTGCCCCTATCCAGGTCATCCAGAATGTCAGCCCAGTCCTCTTCCTCCAGGGTGATCTGCAGGCGGGTCTACCATTTGGCTCGGAGGCTGCTTGGAAGAGGTTGGGAGAAGAGATGGCTCAAGAGTACTCCGTAAAGCCCCTACATCACTCCCTTGTGGTGGCCCCACATAGCCAGAAAGGCCACTATTGGTGATAATTGTAGTGACCAGGGGCTGGGCCCTAGGCGACGTCGCAGGCAGTGCCACGGTTTCACGTAGCACCAGGCTTGCTGTGGATGAAGGCCAAACTCCTCCTGTAAACGGCCGAAGGGTTTCAAATTCCCATCATGAAAGATTCGGTCCAGGGTCGGGTCCAGTGTAGGGCCCGGCCGCCAATATGTAGTCCATCATTACCCCATAATGGCGCCTTAGTGTGTAAGTGAGAGCCCACCCCAAAGAGGTGGTGGGCGCTTGACCAGGCCTTTTGTGTGGCCTGTAGTACAGGGTGCGGACTACGTGACTGGGGGATGTGATCCCCATAAATAAGGCTAGGGGCCAGATGAATGACCCTAACAATTTGGGAGTCGCAAATTGCATCCGTTTGCCACTCGCAATTTACGACTCGCAAATTGGAATATACAACAGTGTCTCCGAAACTGTTTGCGATTCCAAATGGGGTTGCAAATTGCATGCCTCGTTAATATTGATGAAGCAGGTGCAATTTGCGACACCATTAGCAGTGGCTAGCACTCCCAGGGATGGTGGCCTGCTGGGGTCAGCAAACCACCATGTCTGTGACTGGTTTTTAAATAAAATGTTTTTTAAAAAATGCAGCCCGTTTTCCTTACAGGAAAACGGAATGCATCTAAAAAAGAGAAATGAAACGTTTCGGTTTCATTTTTGAAGGGCAGGCAGTGGTCCCTGGGACCAGGCAGTGCCTGCTCTTAAAAAATATTTTTGCATTCATTCACAAAGGGGAAGGGGTAAACTGTGAGTGTTTTGTGGCCGCAAATGTGGTGGCAAAACAATGGTACATTCCATTGTGACTCGCTATTAGGCAGGGACGCCCCTTCCTAATAGCGAGAGTCGCAAACGGTATTTTGCGAGTCACCGACTTGCAAAATAGTGTTTGTACGTGCCAGGACCATTTTTTGCAGTTGCAAACGGGCCTACTGGCCATTTGCAACCACAAACAAGCATTTGCAATGCAATTGGTCTCGCATTTACGAGTTTAAGCTATTGCATTTTAAAATTAGATCTTAGATTGTGCAGCTGTAAACCTAACCTTAAGGATGACGAGACAGAGCAGCCCTGCGCCTGCAGATTTAATGTGTTTGTGTCATGAATTATGAGAGATCTTATTTTATCTGCAATGCGTGGTGCGCTCCGCGCTGTGTGAAGTAAGTTACTTTGATTATGAGAACGGACAGGGGCTTTTAAGGAATGACGCTACCCCCTCCCCCACGCCGGGCCCCAGTGCTGAGAGCAGAGAGAGAGCTGTGCCCTGCCTGGTAAAACTGTGACGCATTGACCTGTGTGTGAAGAGAAACCTTACTAGTCAGTACTATGGTGCCCAATTATGATAAGATCATGAAACTGAGATAGAGCAACCCTACGGCCCCGCCTGCAGATTTACTGTGAATTAAATCATATTGATCAGAGTGCATATAAACCAGGCTCACTGACTCAGGAAGGATGATGAGACAGAGCAGCCCTGCCTGCAGATGCTAACTCTGATTATGAGAATGGACAGGGGGCCTCTGAGGAATGACGGTACCCCCTCCTTCCCCAGCCTCCCCCTCCCTGCCCGAGTGTGGAGAGCAGAGAGAGCCCTGCCTGGTAAAAATATCACGCACTGACCCGTGAAGATAAGCTTACAACAGTGATGCCCTAAGATAAGACTGAGACAGAGCAGCCCTGCACCAACAGGAAACAATACAGCCTTTTGAACATATGCATGCTCCAAGAAGACGGACATGGCTACGCAGCTACTTTGAAGCTCTTTGTGTTGTTCTGCTTGTAAAGCACACAATGTGAAGAATACCTGTGATAGCTTCAGGTATCATGAGTGATAGCCCTGCTGTGTTAGTCCTCGCACATCAGTTGTGGTATCTGAAAACATAGCGCTGCTGTCTGAGTGGTGAGATGGTTAAATGCCGGCAACTGGCATGGACTAGTAGAGGCTTAAGGAGACAGTAACTGTAGTAAGCATGAGCCACTGCAACAAAGTGTCCGTGAGGCGCTTAGGGAGGACGCAGACACACAGCGGCCACCAATAAATCTGTTACCACGGAGCAACAATCATGAGGCAGTGAGGGAGAAGGATAAAATATCGGCGACTGGCAGGGACAAGTACAGGCTCTATAAAACAATAAGCGTAGTAAGCGGGAGCGCTGCAGCAAAGTGTCTGTGAGCGAGTAAGCAGTGGCTTATACAAACAAGTTTTAAACAGTGCTTACCAGCTTCTTGTTCTTAGGAATCCCACAGTGTAACATTTCCAACTGCTTAATTCTGTTCGTTAAGTTGAGAATTGTGAAGGTAGGAACGGCAAACACCCTGCGGCCACAGATAAATCTGTTAGCGTGGGGCAGTGGTAAAACGGTTAAGGAGGAAGATAAAATGCTGGCAACTGTCATACACGAGTAGAGGTTTCAGGAGACAATAACAGTAGTAAACAGGAGCCGCTGCAGCAAAGTGTCCGTGAAGCGCCTAGGGAGGACGCAGACGCACTGCGGCCACCAATAAATCCGTTACCATGGAGCAACAATAAGGAGGCAGTCAGGGAAAAGGAAAAAAATGCGTTGCCATTGGAAACGAAAGAAAGCCTAGCGCTTTTGAAAACACATGATAACGTGTGTACCCAAAACACAAGAAATGATGGTCGAAAACGAAAGAAAGCCTAGCGTTTTTGAAAACACATTATAACGTGTCTACCAAAAACACGAGAAATGATGGTTGGAAACGAAAGAAAGCCTAGTGCTTTTGAAAACACATGATAACATGTTTACCAAAAACACGAGAAATGCTTTGCCATCAGAGACGAAAGAAAGCCTAGCGCTTTAGAAAACACATGATACGGAAAATGGTCTGCCATCGGAGACAAAACCAAGCCTAAAAAAAAGTCCAACAACGCTACAGTATCTCTTCAGACCACGAAGTAATACGAGTAAAGGGGCCAATAGCTGTAGGCGTAAACAATCTCCAAAGGAGGGACTTTAAGACTGCTTGCACCAACCACAACTCGAACGGAACTCGGGCGGTTTAAGTGACACACCAACAAATGAATCAAAAGTCAGAGGAAAAAAGAGGCGGTTAACAACATCACATAGTGTAAACAGCATCTCTCGTCGAGACAGCGCATGCGCTGCCTAGGCGAGACCTAAAAATGGTCGTACATCTGGCCCTAAGTCCCTTGCCACCCGAAAGGAGCGTTTGTTCCATGAGAGTCCACTGCGGAGGGTCTGGGATGCCGGGGAGCAAGAATGCCAGTTGCAAGAGGTGAAGAGCCATGGCGTAATGTTCCACTAACGGGACACCCAAGCCACCACTCGAACGACAGGCCATTAGCTTGGAGACAGACAACCAGGGTCTTGAGGAGCCCCACACGAAGGACTGGATCTGTGCGTCAATGAGACGGAGGGTGGCTAAAGGTACCAAAATGGGTAGCATGCCCAGTGTATAAGTTAAGTGTGGTAAAGTGACCATTCTCACCGCCTGCACCCTGCCCCACATGGAGAACCCCAAGAGAGACCACTTTTTGAAGTCCAGTTTCATCTGGGCAGCAGGGGGTCCAGATTGTCCGCTGCCATCCCATTCAGCCCCCGATTGACCAAGATCCACAGGTATTTGAGACATGAGGATTTCCAGCGGAAAGGGAGCTGTGGCTCGCTGCTTTCGTAGTGCCGGCTGAGAGTGGAAGGGCCTCGCTCTTGTCCCAGTTTACTTTGTGACCAGAGAGAGCCGCAAAGTCATCGATGCCTTCCAGGAGGGCCGGCAGAGAGCAGTGGTGGTCAGTGAGAGTGAGTAGTTTTATACAAGAAGAAATGGTATGAAGGAAAAGATGCAAGAAAATTTATGAGTAGAGCACATTTAATTACCCTCTCCGAAGTTTTGTTATTCTTAATGAATGTATCACAATGTATTTACAACACACATAAACAATGGCACCTAATCAATGAAGAAGACAGGGAATAACATACACCACAACATTCTTTACATCAACATAAACACAGTTATACATTACAAAAACCCTAGAATATTATTCTCACTAGTGTCCACCCATAGATTCTGGGCAAAACACTCAGAGGTAGTCCAGGTGAAACTCTTAAGGCCTAGGGACTTATTTTCATAGCTCTAGTGCGTCACTACACAATTCCAAGGATAACTGTTGTTCCAAGGACTCCTCCTTAGAAGTGTCGACGTGACCACGTTTCAGCCTTTTCTTGTTTGGCCTCCTCAGGACATGGGTGATAAGACATTAATCATTCTTATGAGACCGAGAAACTAGGCTTGTAGCGCCACAATGGCGTCTCAAGGCTCGAGGCACAACTACCTCCCTCTCCGTGTAGTGGAACACCATCCACACTCTATCTTGGGTGAGCGCAGTCTATCGTAATCGAACCCAGTCTCCTTGTCTTCTTATCTAAGTTGAGAGGGATATAATCTCCTCACTTCGCACGAAAAGCTTTCTCCTTAGTTCGCCGCGGTCGCCAGTGAGAGTGAGTAGGACATCGTCGGCATAAAGATAGATCTTGGACAATCCGCCCGCAAGAGGAACACCCGTTATGCGAGTTGAGTGACGGATAGCGGAGGCAAGGGGTTCCATGGCCAGAAGAAATAGGAGGGGGGAGGAGACAGCCCCGGCGGGTGTCTCTCTGAACCAGGAAGGAGTCTGAGAGGACCCCCTGCAGTTGACCTGGGCAGTGGGGCATTTATACAGCAGTCGTACTTTGGCGATAAACTCCAGTCCAAATCTTTTCATGGTGGCAAAGAGGTAACCCCACTGGATGCAGTCAAACGCCTTCTCTGCATCTAGGGAAAGGGCTACCGCATTGGCCAGGAGGTCCTTGGCCTCCCAGAGGGTGTGGGCCACAGTGGGAAGATGATTCCTGGAGGATTGGCCCGGTACGAAGGCAACCTGTGTGTGGTGGATACGGCAGGGGATAACCTTGCCAAGTTGCGATGGCAGGATTCTGATGAGGATCTTGATGTCACCATTCAACATTGAGATTGGTCTGTAGCTGCCACATAGTAATGGGTCCCTCCCAGGTTTGGGGAGAACAGCGATCACCACCCTGTTGGAGATAGGTCCCAATGATGCCGCATGCTCCGCCTCCTGGAAGGCGGCATGTAAGGAGTGAATTACCTCCTCACCTGACCATCCATAGAGCTCCGCAGGGAAGCTGTCCTCATCCGGAGATTTGTGCTAGGGCATTTTGGAGATAGCTGACGCAAGCTCCCCCGTCAGTAGTCCCCTCCCCGTTTCCGATAGACAGGGGAGGTCCACGCCCTCTAAAAAGGTAGCTACACGTTCCGATCTTGTCGGCTCCTCTGGGGTATTCAACATCCTGTAGAACGAGGCAAATTTGTTGACTATGTCCTGCGGTCGGGTGAGGATCTCCCGTTCGTCGATTGTACGGCAGGGATATCCATGGCGGCCTCCCATTTTCTCAGTTGGGTAGCCAGTAGGTGGCCAGCCTTCTCCCCCTGCTCACAATCATGTCCTTTCAGGTGCTGCAATGCGTACTCAGCCTTGGAGGTGAAGAGGCTGTTGATGGCAATACAGCCCTGTTCCAGGCAGTGGTTTGGCAGGCAGCGGCTTGTCAGGGAGGGGTGAGAGGAGTAGAGGTGGGTAGGAGAGGCTACCTGCCCCTCCAGTTCGTTCAGTCGGAGAGCTGCTTGTTTATTGGACACAACAGCATCTTTCCTGAGTTGGCCCCATATTGTTGGCTTCGTGGCTGCCCATAGGGTTTTGTGGGATTCCACTGATGCCCTATTGTCCAATAAATATGTGGAGGCATGGGCTTTCAATTGGGACTTACCCTGAGGGGTGAGATATCGCTGTATGTTCAGGTGCCAAGGTTTGCGGCCCGGTGAGCTACAGGAGAACCGGGGAGTGATCAGATAGGGCGTCTTCCAATATCCTGGATTGTTCGACAAAAGCCACCGATTTCGGGGAGATGAGGAAGTAGTCCAGCCTAGATTGTGCGCCATGGACCGGTGACAGGAAGGTGTACTCCTTGTCTGATGGATGGCTGAGACGCCAGTGGTCCACAAGGCCATGGTCCAAGGCCACATCTCCTAGTAAAGCCCTATTTGCGTTGCTGCATTTGTCTGGGGGCCCGCCCTGTCAAGGACTGCGTTTTGGGTGAGGTTCCAGTCTTCTCCAATGACATACTGGAAGCCCTGATCTCTATGAGCAGACGGTTCAGCTGTAGAATGAAGGAGCGTTTTGCCTCCGTTGACGCGTATACCGATGCTACACAGATGGCCCTGTCTCCTAGGTGCAATTTGGCAAACACGTATCTGCCGTTCTGGTCAGACCATCTTTTCTCTATTGTGATAGGCAAAAATGTCCAGATGAGGATCGCCACCCCGCACTTACGGGGCGTCCCTCCCTCAGTGGGTGGTGCAGCCGCGATGCTGCTATGTATCACCTTGCCCACCCAATCCTGGCACAGCTTGTCAGATTCTAGGGGGACCAAGTGGGACTGGAGCTAAGAGAACACCTTTTTCTGTTTAATGTGGTGCATAAGGGCATTAACATTCCAAGTGAGGATGCAGAGAGGGTGAGAGGAGTGCACAGCAGGATCAGTCATGAGTGGTCAAAGGATCCAGAACAATGACAGGCTGCGGTGGAACGCTGGGGGGCCGGTCCAAGCGCAGAGTGAGGGTGAACAGGTGAGGCAGAGGATAAGAGTATTGTAGGTTATGCATGCGTTGAGGTGGTGCGGTCGGTGGGGGAGCTGAGCTTAGGAGAGAAGTGCAGAGGAGGCACAGGCCTAGGTGGGGTGGTGGTGGGACTCGGGAGGGAGGGAGCAAGGTGAGAGGTGGGGGAAGGTAGAGGTGGAGAGGGTGGGGAAAAAAACGGGGGGAGAGGTATCCGGGTGGGACGGAACAAAAGGAGGGGGTGGGGAAGGAGGACAGGCAGGCAATATAGCAGGCACGCAGAGAGGGGGTACCCAGAGGGCACTAACCGGTGAGGTGTGCAAACTGCTGACACCTAGGGAGCAAGCTATGGGGGAAGGGAAAGGAGAGACAAGGGAAAGGGGTGGGATAGGTTGCTGCGATGAGACGCAGCACGGGAGTCACTGAATGTGTGCCGCGGGTCTAGACTTGTGGAGGCAGTGTGTCAAGGGGACCCCGTTGTGCAGACAGTGCGATCAGGATGAACCTGGGCTCATGTGGGAGTGGACGGGGGCTTAGTAAAACTGTCTATTGTGGATTGAGAGCAATAGTATGTGGACCGAGGATTCCCCGGAAGATGTGAAGAGACATGAGCACACAGATCTGGGCCTCTGTGAGCCCAATGAGGTGCAGGGGCACACTGTCCGTGTCAGGGGGAGAGCGTGTCACCTGGTGAAGTGGTGCAGTCAGGGGACGGGTTGGGGTAGAGTGAGCTTTCAACTCCTAACTCCTAGTGGGTTCCGCGGTCTGGGCGGTGGCGCGCCCAGCAGTGGAGGAGGGCAGCGTGTTTGGGCGGAAGCGCAGCGGGCAACCCCAAAGGAAGAGAAGGGGGGGCAGCCACGATACCCAGGCACCAAGCAGTCACAGGAGCCCAGAGGCAAGGGGATGGGGGACGGCATCATCTCCAACAGAAAACAGAACAACAATGCAGCTCAGGAACAGTCTGGAGGGAACAAGCCGAGTGTGCAGGGGACTGTTGAGAGAGAGGGGGGAGGGACCCTCGGAGTGGGTCCAGCCCATTGTCCAGCCACCAAAGCGCTTGTAAAGGGCTAGCATTGCGCTCGCAGGGAAGCCATGGTAAAGGAGCGTGCATCGCACATAGCGAACATACAGTAATAACAATTAACTCGATCAAAATTTCAACAAAGATTCAAACCGTCAGGCAGCCATGGCAATACTCAGCTGTCCGGCAGGCGTCGATCCCAATGATCCTGCAGCAGTGCGCCCAGTCGCTCCATGTCCTCACAACCCCGCAGGCCCTGGGTGGTCACTCCGCGGTGTGGCGGGCTTATGGGGGGAGTGTGATTTGTCTCAGTCCTGAGTGAGGACTGCCATGGCCTGAGAGCCTGGGCCCTATCACCCTGTGAGCGCGCCAACCTGTCACGGTCCCTGCCTCCCCAGAAACACCAGCCAGCCCACCATCTACAACTGGACACCGATCACGGCCGAAGACACCGCCTCGACCATGAAAAGCATCCACTCGGCGGCCCCCACCGACCCCTGCCCCCCTCACATCTACCACGGAGTCGGGCCGCCATCGCACCTGAACTACAACGCATCATTAACACCACCTTCAAAACAGGCACCTTCCCAGACGACTGGAAGCGCGCAGAAGTCAGACCCCTGCTCAAGAAGCCCACAGCTGACCCCACCGACCTCAAGAACTATCGGCCCATCTCGCTCCTCCCCTTCGCAGCCAAAGTTGCAGAGAAAACAGTCAACAGGAAACTGACACGATTCATTGAAGAGAACGCCGTCCTCGACCCGTCCCAATCCAGATTCCGAAGCAACCACAGCACAGAGACCGCCCTACTCGCCGCCACAGATGACATCCACACCCTCCTGGACCAAGGCCACTCCGCAGCCCTCAGCCTACTCGACCTATCAGCGGCCTTCGACACCGTCTCCCACCGCACACTAGTCGCCAGACTACACGACACAGGCATATAAGGAACAGCCCTGGACTGGATCCGATCATTCCTCACCGGAAGAAGCCAAAGGATCAGACTCCCACCCTTCCTCTCCGACCCCACGAAAATCACCTGCGGAGTCCCACAGGGTTCATCACTGAGCCCCACCCTCTTCAACATCTACATGGCCCCCCTCTCAGCCATCGTCCGACAACACGGCCTCAACATCGTATCCTACGCCGACGACACCCAGCTCATTCTCTCCCTCACCAAAGACCCGACCACTGCCAAACTCAACTTCCAGAAAGGAATGCAAGACGTCGCAGTCTGGATGACCAACAGCTGCCTGAAGCTCAATGCTGAGAAGACAGAAGTCCTCGTTACCACCCCTTCTGCATGGGACAGCACCTGGTGGCCGACCGCCCTCGGAAGCCCACCTACCCCCTCAGACCACGCCAAGAACCTCGGCATTGTACTCGACTCATCACTCACCATGAACCGACAGGTCAACACCGTCACCTCCAGCTGCTTCAACACCCTCCACATCCTCCGCAAGACCTTCAAGTGGATCCCCCCTGAGTCATGGAAGACAGTCACCCACGCACTCATCACCAGCAGACTGGACTATGGAAACGCACTCTATGCCGGCATCAACAAGTCCCTACTCCGCAAACTCCAGACAATACAGAACACCGCCGCCAGACTCGTCCTCGGCATCCCCCGACATGAACACATCAGCCAGCACCTACGAAGTCTCCACTGGCTCCCCGTGGAGAAAAGAGTCACTTTCAAAATCCTCACTCACGCCTACAAATGCCTACACAACAACGGACCCAAATACCTCAACGACAGAATCAAGTTCCACATACCCAAAAGAAACCTCCGATCTTCCAACCTCGCACTGGCCAAAACCCCGCAAATCCACAGAGCCAGAACAGGCGGAAGATCCTTCTCTCACATTGCAGCCAAGACCTGGAACGAGCTACTAGCAGACATCAGACGCGCCCCCTCCCTGAACACCTTCAGGAAGACCCTCAAGACCTGGCTCTTTGGCTAAACAGATCTGCGGACCCCCGCCCTCAGCGCCTTGAGACCCTCACGGGTGAGTAGCGTGCTTACAATTCCCTGATTGATTTTTTTTAATAATTATTTTTATTAACTGAATTTCGACATATATCATACAAATTGAAGGAGACAGATGACATCGCTGTAGCATATACAGAATAAATGGGCTCATACAGTGGATTACAATAAAAACAGTTCAATGGGTAGGAGAGTCATCCCGGATGACGTGCAGTGGTGGGGTGAAGATATCCCCCCGGTAGTTATTCCACAAGCTCCACACTCGGGACCATTTCTTGGGGCAACCCCTGGCTTGGTAAACTGTCTTTTCCCTGAACATACACCAGTCCAGGTCTCTCTTCCAGGCCTCCACCTTGGGTGGCTGCGAGGCGCCCCAAAGCTGTGCTATATTTCTCTTTGCAATCATAAGGCCCAACGTGACCCATTGTTGGTTGCATGTGGTAAGGTCAGTGGGCTCCCACACATTCAGGAGTCATCTCCTAGCCTCCACCCGCAGTTCCAGTGCTAGCACTTCACTGAGTATCTTGTGTATCTCACGCCAATATGTTCGTATGTGGTCACATTCCCATAGTATGTGCATAAATGTGCCCTCACTTCCACATTTTCGCCTGCAATCCCCTGTCTCTGCCCTACCCATTCGTACCAGACCAGGCCCCGTCATGTAGACCCTGTGAAGTATCTTGAGTTGAACTAGTCTCAGTCTAGCCTGGATAGCTACCTCCCGAGGGGAAGACACCGCCTCCCGCCACTCTTCATCATCAAATTCCAACCCATTGTTTGCCCATTTTTCCCTGTGTGACTTGAGTGGTTCCTCCATGTTATTGATTAACTTTTTGTACGTCAAGGAAATGGCTTTTTCAGGGTTGTGCCCATCCATCAACCTGTCTTCTAGTGGGGAGGCATCTGGGGGGGAGGAATCCCGCGGGAGGTGTGTCCCAAGTGCATGCCGAATCTGTGTGTATCGGAACTGTTCGGAGTCAGCCATGCCATATTGTTGTCGCAAGGAGGCGAAGGAAATCATTGCACCATTAGCCCAGACGTCCCTGACACGCGAGATTCCTATAAGGTCCCACTTATCGAAACCCTTCGTCTTCCACAGGCTCCCTAACTTTTCAGAATCCCATAGCGGGGTTGCTAACGTGAGCTTCTGATCCCAGCCCATGTGCTTATTTACTCTGTGCCAGATATGTACCGAATGCATGGTAGGGCCAGTCAGTGGGTATTTCCCGGGCTTGGAATATAGTGCTCTGTTGTAATTCCCGCCCGAGAGGAGCCATTTGTCCATGGCATAGCCCGGATCCTCCGGGTGGCTATAGGTGCCCTGATTAATAGCTGCTAAATGCGAAGCCCAGTAATATTTTCGGATGTCTGGGAGGCTGATCCCTCCATCGTACCAATTCAGTGTCAATTTGGTGAAGGCTATACGAGGCTTTCCCTCCCACAATAGCTCCCTTTGTAGGCTTTCAATTTCTTTAAAGTATGAGGAGGGAACTGGGTCCAGGGAGTTTTGCAGCGCGTAAAGGAGGCGTGGCAATGCCATCATTTTAAACAGCGCCGCCTTGCCTAGGAGCGAAAGCGGAAGCGTCTTCCAAGTTGTTATGTCTCGTTTAAGTCGCTGCAGCGGTGGAAGGAGATTGCTTGTGAACCTAAGGGTACGGTCTAGGGTAATAAATATACCTAGGTATTTGAATCCTGACGTGTTGATTTGCATGGGGCAGTCTCGTGGCAGGGTGGGTGGGTCACCGCTCAGTATATAAATAAGGGATTTACCCCAGTTAATAGTGAATCCAGAGTACCTGCCAAATATGGTCAATATGTCTAGTACCGCTATCAGTGATGCTTTCGGGGAGGCCAGGTAGATTGATTGATTGATTGATGCTCCGCCTTCGACCGCTGGAGGAGACGGGTAGTGATGCCAGTGCCGAATGATGGGCATCCATGGTTGTGGGGGAGGCAGTGTCCATGTCCTGCGTGGAGAGTCAGTTCAGGAAGAGGCGTAGGGCTCCCGGATCGTGGAAGTCCTTTGAGGTGCTGTAGAAAAGTAGGATATGCTTTCATGGTTACCCCGACTTTTTGCTGGTGTCACTCTGTTTTTCTGAGTAGTCTGACTGGGATCCTGCTAACCAGGACCCCAGTCACTGTTTTCTCTACCTAAATGTGTCTTGTTAAGTAGTTTGGTACCTTCCTAATTGGCTACTGGTGTACCCTTCTAAGTCCCTAGCATATGGTACTTCGGTACCCAGGGCATAGGTACCCCAGGGGTCTCCCATGGGCTGCAGCACGTGTTATGCCACCCATGAGAGACCACTCAAACTGTGACTACAAGCTTGCCATTGCAGCCTATGTGAGCTGGTGTAAGTACCACTCAACACAGATATAAGTTTCCTTATATCTGAGGTCACTGCACTTAAAACCTATAAGTTACCCCTAAGGTAGGCCTTTCAATCCTGAAGGCAGGGTGCTTGGTTCTAAGTGTGAGGATGCCCTGCATGAGCAAGACACCCACTACAAACCCAGGAGTCGATTCTCCAGGCTTTGTAAGTGTGGTCTGCCATTTTAGACATATTAGTGTACATCAAGTCAAATATGAGATGTCTAACTATATAATGGCTGCACCGAAACTGGTCATGTTTGTTATCAAACATGTTGGAATCTTAGCCCAACACCGATTCCAGTGTTGGATGCAGGATCACATGTACTAGGGGGCTCCCCTAGGGAGCCCCCCTGTATTCCTGCTACCAGACCTTCAGGATCTAAGAGCAAGCTAGTGCTGCTGCCGACCACTGGCACAAGTCTGCCCTCCTGCTGCTAAGCCAGGCTCAAGCAGGAGAAGGTAGGACAATAGGTTTCCTATCACAGAGAGGTGTGACCACCTCCCAGACAGGACTTGCCAGTGCCACCAGACTGCTTTGTAGGGCCCATTTTGGTGCCTTCTTTGCATACTCCAGTTGGAACCAGTTCAGGGAGCCATTGGCTACTGCTCTGGTGCAAAACTGGACAAAGAACAGGGGAGTATCCTCCCCTCTGTCCAGCCCCTCCCTTGGGAGGGCTCCCTGAATCGTCCCAACCCTTTCCTTAGGGTACTTAAGAGCTTACCTGTGGGTGGCTCTTCAGATTCATGGTGGGGCAAGATTCAGATCCAAAACCACTTCATCTTCAACCATCTGGGGACTTTGGACTTCAATGGACTTCGCTTTGGGAACCAAGACTGTACCTGGAAGACTCCTGCTGCTCCTGGTCTCGTCTTCCTGCCAGTCTTCTGTATCGTCTGTGCCTGTGCTCCATATAGGTTCTTCTACAGGCCTGTGGACATCCAAGACACCCAAAGGAATCTTCTTTAGAGTGAAGGAGTCACCCCCTGCATCTGCAGGCACCTCAACGAAGCTGATCTGTCTGCTACTCCTGATGTCCCACAGACTCTGAAAGGTTCAGCAACACAGGTGATGGTTCTGCAACTCCCAGGAGGCCTGCACTGTCTTCTCACCGAGTTTGAGGCCAGTATCCCTCGTCAGAACCACTGGAACAGAAACCCTGTGCTCCGCGTTGACTTCCTGTTGCCAAGGCTTGTTGACTCTCTTCTCCAGAGATCTGCGGGCTTCAAGAAGCTCCAGCCTCCAGCATCTCCTGTTACCAAGATCTTCATCCTCACCACATCCTCTGCACTGTGGGCCTGTCTTCTTGGTGAGCTGCTCGAGGTCCTCTTGCGACTCCTGTGCCTTCGGCCTGTTGATCCTCTTGAGGGTCTTCTGTGGCTCCAATGGGCTCCCCTGCTTGCTTGGGCCTGCTCTGACTCTCCTGCACTTGGTGAGTCCCTTGGACCTTGCTGGTCCCGCCACTGCACCTTCTTCGCTTTCCTCGTCTGTTGCTGATGCTACGGCTTGCTGGTGCTCCAGCCGGACACCGACCCCCTGGCTCTCGACTTCCGACATGGGACAGATCATGAACGGCTCCTGGTCTTCCACAGCATCGCATGGTCACCACAGCTGCAGCAACAAGGTCACCTTTAACTCTCCTGCATCTTCATTCGTCGGTGGTCATTGGTCTGCCGTGCCTCCTGGTCACTCCCAAGTGGCATAGACTCTGTCCCCTGTGCTTGCAGGTACTCCTCTTTAAGAAGCCACCCTTGGATTCCACCGGGCACTTTCACCTTCTTTGCCAGCGGCATCTTCACTGAAGTCCTCCATTGTGGACCACAGCGGTTTCCGACGTCACTTGACACCTATGCACCCGGCTTCCCTGGTGTAGGTATTCTGGTTCCTGAGGTATCCACTGGTGAGGTGACTCTCCAACATTCCATCTTCCAGAGAGTTTCTTCAATGCCGCTCTTAAAAACTGCAACTTCCTCGTTCACTGGTGTTGATCACGCGGTCGTGTTCACACTCTGCACACGGCCTCCGTGATGTTCCTGGGTACTTACCTTGGGTGGTTCTTTGGGTCCCCAACACTTCTACGTCTTCTGGGTTGAGTCTCGACTTAGGTCGTGGTTTGCATTCCACTTTATTAGTATATGGTTTGGTCTCCCCCGGACCACTGTGTATTTGTACTACATACCTGTTCTATTATTGATGTATTGTGTGTATTGTGTAGGAGATATTACATTGTGTTAGTGAGTGTTTATAATAAATACATATTTTTATAACTACACTGTGTGGTTCTTTTTCACTTAACCTACACTATATGATCAGTACTGGTAAAACAAGCTGCTTTGCACTCCTTCTTGACTAAGCCTGAATGCTGCTCACCACAGCTACCACTTAGAGAGCTGTCCCTAGTTGTCTAAGACCACTAAAATCGCCATAAGGGTTGCCTGGATTAGTGCAAGGTGCACCATATACTAAGCTAGCCTCCTACAGGTGCCATCCTTTGTGATCCGCATGCAGGTTAGTTAGAAAAGGCCATACTTAATGTCCAACTGGCAGAGCTGAGGCCGGAGAGAGAGGAAGGCTTTGCGGTGGTCGTTGGTCTCCTTAGAGAAATCTGCAGCTATGCACATATCGTGGCCCACGTGTGCATAAGGACCGTGTGAGCGGGCAGCAGTTAATAGTTGCCGGGCCTGCTCATGTCGCAGGAAGCAGGCAAACAGGGGCCGGGGACGCATGGAGGAATTCCATCGTGGTGGGCGGATGCGATGGGCCCTCTGTATCTCCAGTGTGGGGTCAAAGCAAGACCAGTGACCTTTGGGAGGACATCTCTGAGAAAGGACTTGGCAGTCGGCCTTTACGCGCTCTCCGGGAAGCCAAAAAATGGATGGCGCCGGTCCTCTAAGTCGATAAGCTTGCTATACAAGAACAGGAGATCTTGGTCCCGCTCCAGCAGGGTATTTAGACAATCTTCTACCACCACAACTCATTGTTCCAGCCCATCCACACATGCTGAAAGCCCACGATGCCCAGTCGAATGGACTTGGTCTCCCACGTTAATGTGGAAATGTTTGTGTCCATACCTCAAGCCTGCGACCCACCGCCGTGATCTCATGGAGAATGCTCTCCATGGTGGACTCCTGTGTTCTAAGTGTGGGGGGCTGGGGCTGACCGGTCGCAGAGGGTGCCGCCCCTACGGGCTAGCCATGGGGCAAGTCTGAAGGAGCGCCCCGGTGAAGAGGAGCTGCAGTGCTGGTTTGTCCCTGGGCTTGCCCAGAGGCATTCGTCCATAGCTGATGCGGACCTTCCGGTGCGCCCACGTGCCAGATATGTCCAGTGCAGGGGGCCAGTATTCATTGCTGCTTCAGCACCAGCAAGCCTCCCCCCGCCGGGCTACAGGAGGGGTGGTACCGCCGGTCAACAAAATCCATCTGACTGGCAGGGGGACCCACTTCAGAGGTGCCTGCTGGCTGAGGTGATCTAAGCGTGAGTGGTCCACAGTCTGGTCAGGAGCTGTGGTTTCCTCTGAGGGGAGCTCAGCTGCCCCTCAGATGGTGGTGGAGGCGAGCTAGATGTGGTCAGTGGGCCCTGATCCCGTCCAGGCAGCGTCAAGGGGGGGCCGCCCCCTTCCTAGCACAGATGAATGTTCCCAGCAGCAGACAAAAGGGTCAGGCTGTTTTTCCCCAGTATGTGGGTGGGCAGCCAGGCACATTCAGCTTGCCCGAGCAGAGTCCTTGGGGTGCTGGGGGGGTGCCCTGAAGGGAGAGACCAAGAGTGATCCACCCTGACCCTCCTCTCCAGGCTGCGATTCTGCAGGGGATATATGCCAGCGGGGTCACAGAGGTGCGAAAGCAGCAGTATCCTCGTCAACCCTCAGCTATGATGCAGTCTCCCTCCAGGGCGGCGCACCTCGTTTCTGGCCAGAGAGTGAGGCGCACCCGCTGGGCATAGGAATTTTCTGCCACTGCCAATATAGGGGATGCTCTGCAAGCAGGTCAGCAATGCCTGCCTCAGGATCCCCTCTGTGCTGGGGATCAAGGTGGGGCTGTATGTCGGCCCAAGCTTCGGCTCAGGAGATCACCATTGCAAGGTTCCCCGCAGTATGGGGTGCAGGGGCTTCCCTCCTGCCCCCGGTCCGAGCAGTTGATCTTCAGGGTAGCCAGGGACTCCAGTTGCAGGTTGTTGCCCACTCCAGCAGCTAGGGTGCAAATCAGGTTGGGATTGCTGTAGCGCCGTGCATCGGGCCAACCACAACTCTCAATGACCGGCAGTCCCGCGCCAGTGTAGGGCAGAGCGGGGGAGTGTAAGCACAGCCGCAGAGACAGTAGAGGCGGGCGGAAGGCAGGCTATATTTGACACGCCCTGCCGGTGGGGCAGGAAAGGAAATCACTAGGTTCCCGCCAAGCTGCAAAGGCTGAGGGTGAGTCTCCTCAGCAATGTGTGTTCCGAGGTAGGGCTGGGTAGCAATGAGGGTGGTGATCCCCGTCACAGGAGCTGTAGGCCGTCCGTGCTGTATACCGTGGCCAGAGGCCTCCCAGATGATTCTAGGCCCAGCACTGCTCCTCGTCGGGTGGTCAGTATGTGAGGAGCCGGTGCCTCCGTAGTGCTGTTGGCGGTTGGCAATCGGTGGCCTTCCACCTCAGGCAAGTCAGAGGAGTAGTTTGTCAGCCCCGCCATGACGATTGCGCCGCTGCCGCCTTCTGGGGCCCGTCTCAACACAGCTCTCCGGAATCAAGCGGCCATCATCCTTTGTGGCCAGACCACGCCTCACACACTGCTGGTTCAAAACTGCCTGTCTTACCTTCCAAGCCCTACACACTGGTAAACCAGATTGCCTCGCAGCCAAACTCACTAAAGCAGGACAATCGAGAAACCTAAGATGCTCTAACACACTCCTCCTCAGCCTCCCCAAAAGACATAAACAAAAAGCCCTTTCTCGCTATTTCTCCGGCAACTCACCCAAAATCTGGAACTCTCTCAGAGTACATATCATAGCTAACCCCTCCTTCACAACCGTCAAGAGACAACAAAAATAATTTCTCCTCAACCGGCACCTCTATCCCTCTGGAAAATAGCTGTTCAGTTGCACCATGAAATCCCTACCTGGTTACTTATATCCCTCCCACAAAGTCTACACAACAAATTTATGCTCAACTCCACAATCATAATACTTTAGCACTGAATGAGACTGACTAGACCCCCAAAACTGTACTCTTATTGCACTGGAATTGACTGGTAACTGTCTAGTATCTGTGTTATTATTGTACTGTGACTGTCTGATATCTGTCGTTTATGTTGTTGTAAAGCGCTCTGATACCACTCAGGTCATGCCAGCGCTAAATCAAACACCTAAAATAAATAAAATAAAATAAATAAATGAGGCAGCGTAGCCTAAATTATGCTACAAAATAGGCGAATTTTCCTCAGCAACAGGAGAATAATCAAGTTTTCGTTTTTAATCCAGCGGCAGGCGAGGGAATGTACAGGCACAGTTATTACGGCTGCCAATTGATTTTTTTAGCGATGGGAGCGCCATAGAAATTGCATTAGGCAATAAATAATTAAGACAGTGACGCCCCATTGCTGCCCCTTCATTGGCCAAGGATCCACCAACCATATGGCAGGACCGTTTTAATGACTGTGTTTGTTTTATTGACGGCTTTTCCGCACTGATGACGGCAAGAGCCAGAAACGCGTCTGCGGATGTTTTATAGCCGATACATACCCCGTGAGTGCACCGGACCTTGGGAGTATTATGAACTCCTTGTTTTTTGCTGTTTTATAAGCGGTTTCCACCACCGCTCCCGGTTGCACCCGCCGCGAGTTCGGCAAGCCCCAGGTGGAACACTGCTTTGGATATATATATATCAATATATATTGTCAATCACGTGGTTATGCACGCAGTGTATTTAAAAAAATGGTGAGCCCGTTTTTCATGACATGTGAACAAGGGCGTGTGGCGCCCGAAACGCGTCGTGTGAGGAGTAAATAAAGTACTACTTGCCTATAGTTCCGGTGGTCCGCGGCTCTCTGTGTGTGGCTGGGAGGACAGCGTGACATTTGGGAGAGCCAAAGTGGTGTTTTGCAATATATATATATATAATGTGTGTGTTTTGTTTTGCATGAAAATAATATGTCTTAGTACTGGCATTATGAATGCATCATAGCTGACCTTAAGTGTTGCGACCTTTGTCTCGTTATATATTGCATTGAAAGAGGACTTTACAGAATATTCTTTGTCAATTCATGCTCGCCAATGATGCAAGCCCATTAAACTCAGTAACAAACTGTTAGAAACAGGGTAGCGTGGTGCGGAGCGGGTAGGCCAAACTCGGAGGCATTGTGTAAAGCATCTGCGCAGCACACTCACAAGCGAAACACTGGACACACTACAAAAGAGACTCCACACCAGGTTGTGTAAAAACAGCATATGTATTATGCAAAACACATTAGAATGCAATCACAGGTGTACACATTGTGCCAACTGGCACCCAGTAACCATTTACAGGGGGACTATTTACAAGGCAGGGCCAATCGGGCCGCTGCCAGAATCATCACAAGCACAGGTTGCAAAGGATAAATGAAAGTCCAGCAAGGATAAAAGTGTATCAGCCAGTAACCTCTGGCAAGATCATGAGCTTAGCGTCATAGTGCAATAAGCCTTAGGCGTAAACATAAAACATCACATGAGGCATCGTCATGAGCATAAATGCATGATGCATGAATCCTAGGCCTGGTATGCATACAACCAGCAGTGCAGGCCTTAGGGAAAGAAAAGCATTATCCACATGAACATAGCACCTGAGGCATTTCAATAGGCACATGAGGATGAAGTGTAAGACATAGTGGGCATCCAGTCCGCACCTCAGTGGCATCAATAACATTTGCATAAATCACATTATACGGTAATATGTGAGCACAGAGGTATCATCACATTAGCATGAGGCCGAAATCAGAGTAGGCATAAACCCAGAACATCATAACCTGGCATTAAGCATAGGCCCAAAAACGTACCCTGGCATGAATCATGAATCACAGGCCGGTTAGGCATGAAAGCATATTAGGCACAACTATAGGCATAAAATCAGCACTGCCAACCTGAGGAAAAAGCATTAGGCATCATCCTCGGTACAAATGCATTATGCAACCATATTATGCAATATATCATATGGGGCAATAGGCCTCGCCAGCATAAACACAGTTCACCCCAATCGGGGGCACAACACCCTGAGACTGGACCCAGGCCAACTGGCCTCTCTCAGGGGCTCAAATGCCCTAGAACGGTGCAACTACCCACTGTCTGGCGGGGCAGTCATGCACACGGAAGTCAGCACGAGTCCGTTGGTGTCCCTCTTCTGGACTCTGCAATTAAGAGTGCCCCACAAGGTTGCCGCTGCCCGATATCAACCGAGGCAGCTGGGTGGGGGGAAGACCACTATGGCCGCGTTGGAGTCCCCTCTGGGCCCCGGTAGTCACTGCAATGGCCCAACGTTGCAGCGGCCCCCAAACGAATACTGGCACCGGGGCGGGCACCGGCAATGTGCCCCAACACACCCCCCCCAACCACGGGATGACTGAGCCCCACTCACCAGGCTCCTCTTCTGGAATCGGCTCTTCCCTGTGGCGGCAGCCGGCAGACTCACCGGCCCGTCGAGGGCTCTCCTGGCAATTTCTGCGCCGGACCCAGGCACCGACAGTGTGCCTCGGGGGGACCCGCCTCTCCGTTTCCAGCGGCAGGCTCAGCACGCAGGGCTCCCCTCTCTCGTGGGAGCCCCACCAACGCAGCACTTCTTCCGGCTTCACCCGGGCCCCCTCCTGGGACCCGGGACTTCGATGCGGAGCCCACGGGCTCCGGACTTCCCGCTTCCCCTGTGGCAGGGCGGAACTTCCTGGTGGCGCTCCAGCCGGCGCCAATCGCAGCGCGGCTCCCCTGACATCACAGGGAAGCCTGCGCGGCGCTCCTGAGCCTCCCGGGCTGGCGGCGGTGATCCTCGGCACCCGCGTCGTGTGCGCCGGGACTCGGGCCGGCGGCGGTGATCCTTGGCAGTTCCTCTGTGCGGCAATGAGGGGGTAGGCTCCCTCCTAAGTAAAAGCACCATGCGGGATGGGCACCCGCTCAAAAATAAAGGCAGATGCGGGGTGGGCACCCGCGGAAGAGTGCACTCACGCGGGGTGGGCTCCCGCTGCTATTATATGCATAAGGCAGCGGGGTAGGCTCCCGCTGTCAAACAAGCAGGCGGGGGGGAATCCCACATGCAGGGATTCCCTCGTAGCGCTTTAGAATCTCGGCGCTGCCGACGTCAGCTCCTCTTCTCCTGGGCACAGTTGTAGCGCCTTGGCAGCACTGCTCTGCAGATGTCAGCTCCTCTTCTCCTGGGCACAGTTGTAGCGCCTTTGCAGCCCAGCGCTGCAGACGTCAGCTCCTCTTCTCCTGGGCACAGTTGTAGCGCCTTGGCAGCAAGCAGAGCACAGTCAAGGCGAATATGGCACTCTGGCAGCACAGCACTGCAGGACCCACGCACCTTCTTCTCCTGGGCAAGGGCTGGAGGCAGCGCTCACGGGGCGCTCGATGGCTCACAGTCCCAGGGTCCCACCCGAGGGAGTAGCGCCCACGCTCCTCACCTCCTTGGAGTGCAGGCAAACAGATGATAGCGCTCACGAGGCGCTAGGGCAGGAGAGCAGGCAGGCAGGGCTGGGTAGGATCCGCAGACAGTGGGCACTCATCAGTACAGGACAGCAGCTCCTGGAAGCAGTCGTCTCCCATAAAGTGGCACTCCTCCTGACATAGCAGTCTTCACTCCAGCAAAGGCTCTCACTGGCCCTGTGGACAGCAGAGGGGTACAGATGGGCTCAGGGGCCAGCACACAGGCCCTTGCGGCGGTACCTCCTGGCAGAGTGTCCCCTCTGGATCAAGTCCACGTTCAGTCTGAGCACATGGAGGCACAACCCCCCTCACCCCACCTACCAGAAAGGGCTAGAACCTTCTAGAAGGCTCCTGGCAGTTCCAGTCTCAACTGTCACTGTGGGGGAGGTGTACAGCACCCTGTCTGCCAGACTTCCCTCCAAAAGCTGGGGCTGGGTGACAGACAACTAGACCGGCAACCCACCGCAGGCAGGCGGCACCACGCACACAGCAATGGCGCCCATTTTAACAGTGAAGTTACTGCAATGGTGAAAATAAAGGTGCGTACACCATTGCACAGCATTTATCATCCTTCTCTCACACCACACATGGCATATACATTTCCTACCATGGGGGAGATGTCCCCTAAAAGGGGGGGGTTCCTAATATAAGCCTATGTAAGGCAGAAAGCACACACACTTGGCACTGCTACCCAGCGCTAAAGTGTCCAACGTCCTACAACCACTCATTCCATAACAGCAAAAAGGCTAGGGGGAAGGCGAAAAAGCTCGGGATGACCCTGCAAGCAGGGCCAAGTCCAACACAAACAATGTGACTTGTCCATTCCCGCTGGGTCCCACCACAGGAAGAAGTTGGGATCACGCAAACCAATCCCCATTCCATGTATGAGTTGGTGCGGGTCAGATCTTCCATGTCAGTCAATGGGGCTACGTCTGGGGGGCACTAGGAAGTAATTTGTAGCGGGCACATGGAATCACATGAATGCGCTTCAGGAGTGAAAACTGCATGTGTACCACTTCCCGGGGGCTTGTATCATGTTTTATGTGTTCTGTACAGTTTTGCAAAATTGTATCCCAATACTCTGCTTGGGGTTACTTGTGCCGCTCTCTCTTCTCTTCCCGTCTCTTCTCTACTGAGGATTGAGCTTTCCGCCCCGCCCATCGTATACCCTCTATCTGTGGATACGATGGAGATTTCCAGTTTATGGTTATTACTCTTTTGGCCCATAGGAAGGACAAATCCATAATTCTTGTTATGGTGTTCTTTTGATTTGGTGTAGAGTATAACCCCAGGAGACAGTGTTGGGCGTCTGTAATCTCTGTGCTCTCAGTGGCCTGTGTGATATCACTGAGTACCACCAGAATTTTTACGGCAACGGGTAGGGCCGGTCCATATGCAAAAATTCAGCTAGCTGTGCCCCACATTGCGTGTAAAGGTTCGCTGCTGTAGGAATCTAGATCAAATGCAATTTGTGGGGGTTAGAAAGGCTCTATGTAGGACATGGAACTGTATGGACCAGAATCTGGCATTTCTGGAGATTTTACAGGGATACTTGAGGACTCACAAACATTCAGAATGATTAAACACCCGCCCCAATGATTCTTCCTATTTATCTCTTAGCGGCACTAATACTGCGGAAGAGTCACGTTGGAAAGTCGTGTAAAGCCATGTTGCGAGGTGTAGGCCATGCCCAACGCTGTGTAATGTATGCAGTAGTGGGTCAGTTTCTGGTTCTAGGTTTATGACATTGCAGTGCTGGAGTAGTGTGCATTTAAGGGTGCCATAGAGCATGAAGGATCCCCAACAATAATTGTAGCAGAATATGTTTTATTTATTTAAATGCTCGTTTTAGAAAGGATACACCAGCCTCAGGCACATTTAGGAAAGGAGCATAATTTGCCCCCATAAATTTTATGTCTGATTCAGTTGAGCATTTTAATTTGATATTTTAAATTCTAGACACAGTAACTATTGATCATTTTCAATTGATAAAGCATTTTTCTAAACACTCAAATCTCAACAACAAATTTCACCTCTTTCTCTAAACTCTTCCCATAGAATTCGGGCCAGCTTTATTACTAGATTGTTGTAGAAAAGTAGGGTATTTTGTAGTGAGGCTGGTTAGGTTTGCACTGCCTTCAAGTTACCCCAATTAGTCCTACGGATTCACACTAATAAATCCCGTGCTCAGTGGTAGTAGTGTGGCACAGAGCAGTCAGGCTTTACTAGAGGAACATGTGTTAAGCATTTCAGAAAGAAGTCTGACACCAATGTAAAAAAATGAGAAGATTGTTATTTAATTTTAGACACCCAACAAAGTAAATCAGGTGAGAATAAACAGAGTTGTGGATTTTTAAAGGTAAAATAAATCAGTGCATTTAACTTTTGCAAAACAATAACCTTGCGGACAGTGGGAAAACACAATAGTGGGACTTGGTCACTTGCAGGTTGAGTCCAGTAGAAACCACTGGGGGGTAAGGTGATTTTGGTGTCAGGACCAGGCTCAGTGAGTTGAATTTTACTTGGCTCATAGGGCCCTGGTGCAGGGTTCTCCTGGCTGTCCCTGGTGCTGAACGAGGGAGTCCTGTGGGCTGGTTTTGCTGCTTGGACTCTGCTCATGAGGAAAGGGATTCAAAATCTTGACAACTAGGCCACTGTGGCAACTGGTTAAAGATGCTGTGAGGTTCCCTTGAGGTGCAGCGTTGAACTAGGGTAGTTGTAGCCTGACTGATCACAACAATAAACCTTGGCACCAACAAACACAGCTTACATCCTAGAGCCTGTGGAAACTTGCTGGAGTTCACTACTATGTTTTCCGCAATGCACCAGATCATTCACTTTTACTTTTGGGAGATCCCTTGGCTTGCCCAGTGGCCAGTGATTCATTAGTTCCAGGAGCATGCTTTACCTGTGGGCTGCAGGGAACTAGTATTTCTATTCCAAGGGAGGTTTGGAGTTGCCTTTGGCTTGCAGAGTGGTTTTCCTCCCTTTTAGAACCGGTCTCTGGTCCAGGACGAGTCACAGTCATGCAGTTGCAGGGTGGTTGCTACAGGTGCAGGTTATCGCACCTTTGCAGTGTGCAGATCATGAGATCGCAGACTCTGGCCACTTCTTTGTCCTTGGTTGCAATTCAAGCAGATCTGAGGTTCGGGTGCTGGGGGTGCTCCTTAAATCATAGATTTAGGGGAGTTAAGGGTGTGGGCACCAGTAGGGGTAGGCGGAGCTCGCAGAGTTGCACTCTGCTGAATTCCACTGAGTTGCACAAAAACTGTGTGAAATTCGGCAGTGTTCCACTTATGCGTAGTGTACTGTATAAAGTAGCTATATTTGTAACATTAAAGTACTTTTATACAACTCACTTCATTGTAATCCCACACATTACCATTTATCTGCAATGATATTGCTTTAGAGGAACCTGTTGCAGGCCACGCCGGCAATTTGTAACCTTGGCAGCAAGATTTAACAAAATAAAGATTGTATTCCACAGTTCCCAGGGTGCATGTGGTCCTCACTGAATGTTGGTTCGCTAATGAGCACCACACGAACTGCCGGAATCGCAGAGTTCTTGGTCTATGAGCCTTTTTTTCTTCCATACTAGGCAGGAACGAATTGCTCAGAACTTTGTCCTAATTCGTTTTGCATACCATGGAACAAAAATATTTTGCCAATCATCGGTTTAATCCACCTTTCTCTCTACCATCTGTGCAGGTAAATCACAGTGTGATGGTAAGGTAGGATATTGTGTAGAAGCTCATTCAGGGTTTTTTTGGCCACAGGGGAGGACAACCCCCCCCCCCAAACTAATGACACCATTTACCCTTTTACTCCCATTGCACCACTCCATTAGACTGTCCTCTGTGGGCCATCATTTTGCAGCAGGCTGAGATCGACAATACCTGCTTTGCAGTTCAGAGCACATGTGCAGAGCCAGTGAGGATGTGTGGGGACAGGAAGGGGGAGAGACTGGCGACTCTCATTGTTTCCCAGGTGTCTACAGTTGCGAAGTAGCTTACATCATGTGAATAGGCAAGATATCTCGATGGGTTGATCAGCTGTTATAGAAGATGTATTTTTAACCTACATAATCGACAGAGCTGAGCCACCCTTAATGCTTACAAGGTTGATAAACTGAGTACCATTGGGTTGCGTGTGTCCTTTATACATTTCAGGTGTTATGAATATAGCCAAGGATATATACAAAATAGCATTTAAAACTAAAAGGCAGCAGAAATGGCACTGCTAGATCATCTGACACATCGGTCCTTGTAACAATGGTGTTACTGGATGTGTGGGACATGCAGTAGTGGGTGCGTCGATAGATTACTTCTGCACAAGGCGAAGTGTGGGAAGAGGGTGAGAGGCGCCTTCTCTGTGCATCTCTACATCTGGGGATCTCCCCCTGTCCCCCTCCACACCTCCTGCAGCTTTGCAGTGCAGCCTGTGCAGTTCCCAACGAGTTGGAGGTGGCGAGAAGGGTGACAAAGGAGCTAGTCTTTCAGGCTGCACCCACTCCAGTAATGAACCCAAGACTCAACACTCCTCCGGCAACAGCCTCCAAAAGCTGGTGCCTCCACTATCACCTGGAACAATACCCCCCAAAGAAAGAACATTTGCCATTTTCTATTCAAGTGTTTCATTCACAACTCATTGCATTAACACATAGCAGCGAGTGCTTAACGAAGGTTTTTTTTATTGCGGCAAGGGAGCCTGAAAGGTGTTGAACATAGAACGACGTACAGTCTACAGCAGCCAGGAAAAATGGAAGCCTACAACTTACTCACTGTTCTCCGCCGGGTCCGCCATCTTCCTCCCAGTTTACTGAGTGGGGCTAATAGGATATGCTGCCAGGGGCACTGAGAGATGAGGGCCACTCTACTAGCCCATACTCACCACTTTCTGCCCGCTGAGGAGGCTGGCAGGCATCTGTGCCCGGTCCTCCTGGTGCACAACCTTAGAGCCATGGCGAAGGAGGAGACTTGCAATCCAATATGGCAGCCTGGATAGGGGTATGCTCCTGGTAACCCTCCTTCTCCCTGCACACCCTAGGATTGGGCTGTCCAGTGGTGATGGATTGAATGCCGTCTTTGAGCGTTTGACACTGACTGAGGTCTCCTAGATGCGGCTGGGTCACCTGCCCCAAAACTGGCATAGAGCTTCCATTGAGTGGGTGTGCCGGTAAACTCCGTGGCAGTGGGCAGAGTTTTTACCAAACTGCATGCTTCAAGCATAGTGGCAAAACTTTGTGAACTCTGCCGGCGAAGTGGAGTTTACCACCCATCCCTAGGTACAAGTACCTAATGGGCCACTAGCCCCAGCGGATAATCTGCCTCTTAGGTGACCACATCGGGGGGGGGGGAGGTGCCTCCTTTTACACCCAAAACCCTCTATTCTGCCATTTTTTAATATGGCAGAGCCCTTCCTCCGCTGTACAGACCAGGTAGCCCACTCTAGGGGTATGGCTAGCCTTCTGAGGGTGTACGCCTCCTGACTATCTAATTTTCCTGCCTGCCTGGGTGCAGATGTGCCTGGGATCAGGGGGTTGGCTGTTGCCTCCTTTGGGAGGCAGCCTGGTTGCATATCAGACATGATGAAACCTTTGAAACCTAAGGTCTTGATGTGCCACTTCACTAGCCATTCTGTCAGGGGGAAGGTGACACCTCCTGCCCAGGCAGGCCTTTGTTTCTGACTCCTGGGAATGTTCACACCTCCTGGCAGGGAGTCAGATTCCTGTCTTGATGTCAGCAGCTGTAAGCTGTCAGCCAGGGCATAGGAAGGGCTGGGGCAACCAGGAGGGCAACCTCCAAGCTAGCCAGCTGGGTGCTTGTCACATTAAATCTGCCTTTGCAAAAACGTTGGATTTGATGAAGCAAGTTATTGGATACCAAACATGACACTCTCCAGTGGGACCATAATGGAGCTGGCACCTCGGGGTGCCCAGGTGCTAGCCCATGTTATCCTATTGCCCCTGGATCACTTATAGTAGCCCTTAATAGGAAGAGGCTACTGTAGTGACATATAAGCTTGCACTTATATGTCCACACCTTTAATATAATGCACCCTGCCTCATGGACACAGGAGACCTACCTTAGGGGTGACTGACATATATTAAAAATAGTGCTTTGACCTCACCACTCATGGTGAAGCCAAGGTCGAGCTGGAGCAGTTTGTAATGCTACTGCAGTCTGCAATGGCAAGCCTGCTGTCATCTCTTTGAGTCACTCAGGGTGGCACAGTCAGTGCTTCGAGTCCTGGTGACCCCTTTAACTCCCATGCCCTGGGTACCACTGGTACCATTTTCCTAGGATTTATAAGGAGGTTAAAGACCTTGCCAATTGGGTTTACCAATTCACATGTATCATATTTTAGGGAAAGAGCACTGCTACTGGGGCTTGGATAGCAGGCTCCAGTGCACTTTCAGAGTCATAACCATCAGTAGTGGGGAAAAAAGTGCGGGGGTGACCATATAAAAAAGACACTTTCCTACAATTGTTAAATCTTCTATCCCATTTTCAACTTTCAGCATCTCCTATCATAAATGTTACATTAATATCTCTGTTGCAGTCCTATAAGCATTTTATGGTCACATGCCTTACCTTCTCTGGCATCCATAGTAAATCAAGTAATTATTTCTTGACCATCTTGACCAGGTATAGTGAAAAATCTTCTGAGAAGAGGTGCTTCCATAAAGGATGTGAAATAATAAAAGTGGACTGTTACTTGAAGCTTATAAAAGGAACTGCTCCAGTCTATCCTTAGAATATGTGCAACCATTGCACTCTCGGTATAGAAATCTACTTGAATTAAATAAGATCCTCTTTTATCAAATACATTGTAGGTTGATGATGGAGTTAGTTAAACTGGGGGATTCACAGCAATTCTGGATGTCTGCTGTTAATCAAATAGTTTGTTCTAATCTGTTATCCATGGTCTGTGCTGTTCTCAAGACATTTACTTACTACTACTATCTACCATTGCAATAGCAATGTGGTAAAAGAAGGGACCACCTTCTACACATCCGAACTTCTATCTTTGATGACTCAGGGTGTCATTTCACAACAATAAGAAACTTGAAGCTGGCTCTGACAGTGTACCGACCAAAATCTTATTGTAATATTCAGAATGGTGTGGTCACTTTTCAAGGTCAATACCCTGAAAATGCAGCAATTATTTAGATAATTATCTAAAGGGGTGTTTGTGGTGTCACCGATAATTATGGGCTTATGACACTTTTTAGGCACTGTTCTAAGTTGCCGAAAACACTCTTCAGCCAGTGTACAGCAAGTCTCGGCACTGGCACTTTCACAGATCAGAAATGATGGGATATGACATTCTTTCAGCCAAACCATAAAACTTTAGATTAATGTTTTGCACTGTAGCTGATCGATCGGAGTTATTTTAGTGTTTATGTTGCTGTTTTGGGGACATCTGGGCAGCCTCTATAGGGCAGCTCATTCAGCTTTGAGGGGCAAGTGACATTATTGGGCCATTCCACAGGGGCTGGTTTGTATTTTTCAAATCCTTCCTTGGGACAGCTGGTCCCAAGTGGAAATAGCTGATGAAAGTCAGCTGTCCCACTGTAATTTTATCAGTAATGGCCTAAAAAGCGATGTGTTCTGATATCCTCTTTGTATGTCCTGTATGTAGCAGACCTGCCAGAAGCTATTAACGTAAAACAGATTTTTTTCTCCCAAGATTAATTTTAAACACATAGAATGTTTGTGATTTGCAGGTGACCTGTTAATAGAGCATCATGCTCAGGGTTAGTTACAGCAGACGTTACTGGTGTTAGAGATCTAACTGCCAACCTGAATAAATTAACCATCAATATAGATAAGACAATGGTGTTCTCTCCCAAGACTACAAAAATGCCTATGTAGTTTTATGGTTTCAACCTTGAGCAAGTTTCTTATTGTAAGGGTTTAGTATTGCATTTTCCTCAAATGTTAAGAAAATCACCTGCCAGCTTCTAAAATCTTCTCAACTTTCCATTACAGTACTTTTTGGCAATTAGTCTAGCACCCATATGTAGCCTTACATGGTGTTTACCTCCCATGTTGGGCTGTATTCCCAAGCAAACTGATTCAGAGAAGACCCTTCCTGGTGCTCAAACGACCTAATTACCGCCCATGGGTTGAGCCTTTCTTAGAAGGTCTTGGTTCTCTGAATGAGAGCAGGGAATCTGTTTTCAGTACTCCACGTGCCCCACACCCACTGCCAGCTGGGATTTTAGCTCTGTTCACATGCTATTGCTGAGGGAATCCTGGTTAGTTTGTTTTCAATGTTTAGTAATATGCTTAAATTCAGCAGGTTGACACGTTTGATCTGAATGTACATGTAGTCTGATGCCAAAGTGTAGGGAGCCTAACTGATTCTGGTGGCAGGATTTCTGGGACAAGGGTCCCTCTTTCACACTGAGGCCTGGTCAATGTACCCATTCCCAAATTGGAGACAAAAGTCTTCAGGTGGGAGTCAAACCCCGTACCCATGGGGTTTGCAGAGTGACCACAATACCCCGGTCTTGGAAGTGGGTGTCTGAGGTGGTACATGTCAGAAGACATGGGACACCACTGTGATGTGAAGCACAAAGCCAGTTGCCCAGGACAGCCTGTGCACTTTACTGCCTCTTGAGGCAGTCAATCACACTGGTTGCGTGCCTCTGCAACAGGACTATTGGGTGCCTTAAAGGGTGATCAGGGTCTGATCCTATGGTCTTGAGGATGAAGGCAGAGGTGTCCCCAGCAACAGCCCAAGCCATGGCAAGGGATGCTGGAGCCCAGCACAGATGGTGGAAATCCCAGCTCAATCCCTTACCCCTGTACATCAAGAGTACTGGACGGCGGTCCCAAGCTGTGCCATCAGGCAGGCCATTCCCCTGCCCAGATAGAGAGCTGGCATTTTCCCCTACTGCTGATGCAAATCATGCATCAACTGCTGGGGTGCGCACAAGGGATTTGGAGTGGCCGGGGACAGCTCCCTCCCGCCCATTGAAATGATAACAGAAGCATTCATACCTGGTGGGTCTTTGAGCCGAACAACATCACTGTCAAGAGGAGCCAAGATTTCCTTGTGGCCCTGGCTCTTTCTCATCTAGGCTGCCCTACTGCCCCAGGTGGCCACTCTACTGTCACTTGAACCATGGATGGGCGGGATCAGGTACAGGAGGGTCCACGTGACAGGGCCTCCTGTGGGCCCAGCTAAGGAATGCACTGCAATTTGGCTCCCCAAGAATTTGCAGAGTAAGCATCACTTTTGTCTCTAGCAGGACTTCTTTCTCATCAGACTCATTCTGAGCCCAGGCCTAGGACTGACAGCCATGTACCCCCCACAGCAAACTTTTGCTGGTAGATCATTCCAATGAGCTTGCAACTTTTGATTCATAGAAGGAGAGCCCGAGGCCTTGCAAGCTCTGAACCTCTTATATCAGTCAGGTCCCAAGGGGGGAGGAGTCAGCCCTAAACCCATTTTTCACCTAAGCACCCACGGGTCGTGGACTGCAAGGAAGTGGCCAGGCCCTGTGCATGACTTCTGTCTGGGAGGCATCCAAGGTTCAGGTTGACCTTTAACTCATTCCATACAGCGTTTAACCCGTTGACCGCGGCGCAAATTCCGCCGCGGTGCGGGTGATTTATTGAGTGGGCGTGTTTAAGACGGCCCCCGGCCGTCCTCCGTACACGCCCACTGTGACGCCGGATGGCCGGGGGCCGACCCGAGCACCGAAGCGGTTAATGGTACTTATATAGCATCACTGATGGAAACCTTGTTATAACTTTAATTATATATCTATATAATCAAGTTTGATTGTATTTGTAGCTGTACGACAGGCCAGTTACCGAATCTACTAGGGTGATCCAAGGACCTCAATAACCCAGCCAGTTGGTTGCAGATACGGTTGGTGAGTTCAAATGGCAGGGACTTAATCAATACAAACTTATGACCCACACTTTTTTAGTTGCTTTTATTTTATGTAAGTTTGTTATATCTTAATTCATTTTGTCAACCATCTAGATAACATTAATATAAAACATTTTGCCGGACAATCTTGTGAGCATTTAAGTACTCAGTTACTCCCTCGTAAACATCATTATCAATGTCCAAAGAGTCTGCACATGCCCATTTTTATCTATCATGCACATGCAGCAAGTGTCCTTGTTCCAGAGTCTCATGCTGCATGTTTATGAGTTTGTATTAAACATTGTCACACTGAAGCCTGTATGTCTTTGGGTTCCACTTTGAGGTGGCATTTGCTCAGAGTATCTCTCCAACTGTTTGTTATATTATGCACATCATAAAGCCAGTCTAAAACTTTCGGTGCTGGTCCACGTCCCCATTTTATTGCTACTCCACTTTTTAACAAGCACTAAAAGGTGTATATGTATGTTTTCTTTCTGATGGAGGGAGGTCTCTCACCTATCCCAGTAATATAAGGAGTAGGGCGAGTGTAAGTTAGGTGGGTGTAATGTCTGATATGGTCTTACCCATTTCCTTCTAGTAGGTATGTATGACTGGGCATGGCAGGCGAGGTGCGCAAACATTTACTCTGATTCCCTGCATCTTTCACAGCGTGCTGTTTCTCTCAGACCTATTTTGTGCAGCTTCTGCAGTGTATGATATACTCTGTGTAGGAATTTAGAGTGTATTAATCTAAGTTTGTAGTTTAGAGATAATTCCACCACCTGCGCACAACTGTATGTTTCTCGAATATGAATTTTCCTTGAAAAAACAAATGACGAGGCATTTGGCAAAACAGGAACAGTTGAAATAATTAAACACTTTGGCAGCGAGCACAGTTACAGAAGCGGTTCTGAAGACTGTCTCAAAGTACAATCAATTTGAACAAATTTTTATACACTTGCCTGGGTATGATAAAGTACTTCTGACAATTCTTTTTTGGTAAAAGAATGCGGGCCTTTTATGTGGAGTCGTAAATAGGGCCCCTGATAACAAATGCATGTGGGCCTTGAACTTGCATGGACACAATGGGGCCAGTGGGTAGTGTGTCCAGATGTTCGGCATGAGGGACGTGTGATCACTGCATGTATTGTATGTGCTGTGTCCTGATTGGCTGTGTGTTCCTAACTTCATGTGGTATCTGACTTTATGGTGTTTTGGGAATGCGTGCACCCCTTCTGCCATGTGTACTTTACTGGGGCCAATCTCCCTGGACAATTATGGCGTTGCTGCGCTTATCTGGGGGATTGACCCTAGTTTTCTGTTCACGTGTTTGTCTTCCGACTATGTGCCACTCCACCTGTGACCTGTCAATTAGTAACCCGTCGGGATTGATGGAGAGTTTATGTCAGACAAATTTGATACTAGTGATGCGATTTTGTTCGTGTATGCGAGTGTATCATTGTGCATATTGACAATGATTTTAGCAATATTAACAAGTACTCCCATTGTGAATCTGTAATCAGCGTTTGTAACGCTACCTCCCATTTCTGTTTGGCCCCAAGCTGACATATTGGGGCCTTGCCTCGTATTTCTTTACATTTGGGTGGAGGTTTCTCTAGAATTTTTTTTGTAGTTTACTGAATACTGACAGTGGGGCTGAGAAGTTTGTATTTCCCTTATGGCAGGCCTCTTCCAGCATCGTATGTCTTATGTCCATCATAATCAAGAACTGTCTCGGGTTATATAAATGCCCCTCTTTGATAAAGGTGCCCTGTTGGACCTGGCATTATTGGCGTGGGTTTCCCTTGTATTTTTGCCTTTGCCTCCTGTGTTTTTGCTGTGTGCCTCATGTGTTCGGTTTGCTGGTCTAGATGCTTTGGGCACATTGACATTGCTGTTCAGTGCCAAAGTGCAAGTGCTCCCTTTGTAAATTATTGTTATGGATTGGTGATTCCATGATTGGCATATTTGATTTACTAGTCAGTCAAACGCTTCACACATCTCTGGGTGTGGTGCGCTGCAGCACAAGCACCACGCACACGTGATTGTGATGCACGGCCGCCACGGGGTGCGATAGGCGTTCCAGACCACCCTCGTCGCCAATGTTATGTCGGCCGGGCGTGCCATAAAGCCCGCCGACACTTGGACCAGCGTGAGCGTGGTGCGGCCTGTAAATGACGGAGACCACACAGGTTGCTGTTCTAATGCAGTCGCACAGGGTCTCTACACTGAGAGCCCGCTCCTTGGCTGCGTGCTTTTATTTTAACCCAGTACGTGACGTGGGGACAACCAAAAGTTCCTGCGCCGTGGGGTAGGCCGAAACCGACCCTCCGGCTCCGGACGACAAAGTGTAGTCGTCCGGATGTAGCAGTATCGCGATGGGCGATACAACAGACACCTCCATGGATGCCTCACCCCCATCACCATTGGGGAAATTTTGCCCAACATGGACAGGGAACACCATTGTGCAGTCTCGTCACATAGGAACTCTGTCCCCAGATTTAATCCAGGAAGGCCGACCCTGCAAAAGGATACTACTAACTGTCCTTGTCTAAACCTCCTGACTGACTGTAGCCCTTAAACAACAGTTTTGGCTAACATTCCATGCTTGCCTATAGCCTGGGTGGGAATAAAGTGTGCCACTGGCTAACTAAACACTCTGATTTCAGCATTTCGAAATACAGTAAAATTCTATTAATCAGAAGAGCGGGCTGGATTGGGCCATCAACGAAGAATTCTATTGAGGACTGTGTGGTTATAAACTGTAGAAATCCAACCCTAGCTTGGCGTTTAATTTCGAATTGTTCACAACATGCTTTTGTAACTTTAAGAACAATCGTACAACTATCCTGCCATTGAGTTATTTATATTGTCAATTTCTGGTACACAGCTAGTCTTGAATGGCCTACCCCCCAGGTCTTGTGAATGTATCTAACATATGGATCTAACATATTCAGTCCTCTATCGGGTCCGGAGGACCCAGCTTTACTGCTAAATGATTATGTTTTATTCTTTCAATTCGAAAGTAAAGTTGGGTTCAACAGAAACCTGGAATTGCCTGTTCACAGTGAGATGCCTCCTGAGACGCCATAAGATTTGGGCTCCTTAACTAATCTGATTTTCTGGAACATTGCTGGCCTGAGTTATACGCAGTCAGATCTGAACTGGCTCAATTACATTGTGAACTATGATATTGTGATGTTGCAGGAAACTTGGCACCTGAGAGATGTCATTTGGGATGGGTATGAAATGTTTCCCGTACCTGTCGCTAGCTCTGCTGGGGGAAGAGCCCACAGAGGACTGGCCACTATGCTATGAGTGTCTAAGTTGTTTAAGGTAATTTCAATTGCATGCAATCATCTAGGGATTCAAGTTTTGTGGACTGTGCTCCCCAGCAGGTTCCATTTTTTTTTTTTTATGACTTTTTACAATCCTGTGGTAGAATTAGCTGTCAAATTAAGGTATTGTTTAATGTAATTGAAATTTTGAGAAATAAGGCTGTTCCATTTTGAGTGAGTTTCTTGTGGTTGTTGGGGGTGACTTCAATGCTAAGTTAGGCCGATACGAAATTTAGCATGATCCTTTTATGGCAATCGCTCCACTGTGTCTGGCATTGTGGGGTACACAGAGGCCAACTATTATTGAGCTTATTATTGTGCTACTTGTTGGTGTTTAAGCTGTGCAACCTGACTGAAATCAGGGGTGATTTGGTGACACAAGTCCCCACCTTCATTGGGGACTGGGAGCAATTATAGATTACATACTCCTTGCTAGGGCTATGGTTGATCATGTAGTTGCTGGGGCACAAGTGGGTTTAGTAACCATAATCTCGATAAACTAAAACTCTCTCTACCGACTTGTTGCCAACCAACCCAGTGTAAAGGAGTTAGTAATCCAATCCCTAAGGATAAGAGACGTAGGCTTACATGGTAGGTGGTAAATACCCCCTTCCTGCTGACAACTGCTGTCAAGGCTAATCTTGGCCAGGTTCCTGATCATTTGTTAATTGCAGAGCATCTGCCATTGGAAATGATTGTGCCCTTTGTAACACTAAATCAATGTATTAAGTCCCTTCATATCAGCCCTCTAAAAATGTTAGCACTACCCAGCCGGGCTGGTTTGATAAGGATTGCAGGGCTGCTAATCAGTTCCTTCGAGCTGCCCTAAATACCAGCCCTAGGGACAGGGATCTCGTAGCCAAAGCCACGCAGCACTATAAAATGACCCTTAAAAACATAAGCTTAAGGAAGAAGACAAGACCAGCCTCATAAGTTCATGTAAAGAAAAGGAGTATAGGAGAATAGAAGCATTTGGACTATTGTGAATGGGAAAAGGCTTACATAACCCAAAAGTGATGGGTGTAGGGACTCCTGAACAGTGCCTTAAAAGTCTATTGATCGGGAAATATACCATTGCCAAAAAAGTTTCCCTTTATCTTGTCTTCATGGATTTAAGCAGTGGTTTTGCCAGTACTAAGCGCTCTAAATTATGGCTCATCCTTACCCGGATGGGCATGCCACAAACTTTGGTGGATTTTTATGAGCATTACATTGTGGGATTTCAGCAATGGTTAGGTACAGCATGGATGGGGAGTGTACATCCACCTTTGAATAATCCCGTAGTGTTTGCCAGGGGTGTGTTTTGCCACCTATCCAATTTTTCCTATATATCAATGACTTAAATTATTTCCTTACCATCAAAGGAAAAGACCTACCAATGGTGAACTCCATTTCAATGCCAGCTTTACTTTATGCCGATGATGCAGTCTGGCTTTCCCGAACACATAATAGATTCCGGGTTTTAGTCGAGAACTTTGTACTTTTTATGGCTAACTTGAACTTAGACACGAACACCAATAAAACTCACTATATGGTGTATTGCCCCCGGAATAGTAACGTTAGGCCTATCTCTATAAAGCGTAATACCCTCACTAGACTTAAGGAATTCTCTTATCTAGGAGTGACCTTCGACTCCCGCAAAAGTGTTCTGCCTTGTCTTACCAACCCCTGTCTTTGCTTTAGTCACGCTATTGGGCCCTGTGTGATGTATCATCCAAAGTAGGTAGCAAATCAATACTGCCCCTGTTTGAAATGTATAAGCTGTAATGTCTACCTGTGTTAAGTGGATGTGCTTGACTTCAGCAGGAGAAGAACCATTTTTCCAGACACTTGTTAGGTCTAGGCCCAAAAAGCCCTCATTATTTTTTGCAAGAGAAATTGGACTTGGTCTAAGTTACTGATTTGTGGGGCTTGCCCCACTCCTCTTCTGGATCTCAATATGGATCAAACAGAAAGCAACATTTAATCATGAAGTTATAGCTGATTGTTTGGCATGCAATCTTGGACTCAGGATCCCGTGGCTAATTATATAAAGAAAACACATCAGATGTCCCTAAACAGGAAGTCCTGAATGAGGAAGTGCAGTGGACACAACTTTGATGTGTTTCCTCATGATTAACACCCTATTTAGGGTGTGTCTAATATTTTCTTTCAGTACATGCATTATTCTTTTTGATAGAGGCATAAAATTAAGTTGTACTCTTTCAATGTCTGTCTTTGTCTGGAAAAGTGATTACATTAAATTATTATCACATCTCAGTAACTATGCATCACATTGTTTTTTTCCATGCTTTCAGCATTTAGGAAAGGGGAATGTCTTGTGTAAATTTATTTTCATCTTAGTGATACAGGATGCTTACCCTTTGTGGCTCACATTTTTTATACATAAAGGTGCAGGTCCCGCTTTGACTCCTTACAATATGCATAAGAAATATTTCCAGGCGTTCCGTCTTTCTTCCAAAAAAACTACAGTTTCCATCTATCCAAGTCGCATAGCAATATGTTATGGTTACATACGCCTTGCTTCCCATAAATAAATGCAACAAAACGTTACATCACTCTTGCCGCAACATGGAAGTCCTTTTAATCACTATGGCTGTGTGGGTATCGTTTCCACCATAATGAATCATGGGGCAAGTTAGGTAGTATCCACAGAGTCTACCTCTTGAAGATGTAAGTTTTCCGGCATATCTTACCCTGCATCTACTCAGTGCACAACAGACTTCATGAGGGTTACCCCTTTTAAGAATTCTTTTTAAGGGTCCTAAGAACACCATAAAGTCTTCTACGAATCCATAACTAATTGTGTGTTGTACGTATATATGTCTGCAATGTAGCTGTCTTTTGACAATTATATGATCTCTTCTCATATTATAAACATAAAAGTTGTACAATTTAATCACAATGCTTTTCATCAGGCAAAGGTGCAAAATAAAATTAACACTTGTTTCATTTTTATACGTACACTATAAAGTATCATGAACTGCTTTTATAATGTCCATTTTAGCATACTCATCACCATCGTAATACACTCCCATTAATCAGTGCGATTCTATGCTGCTAAGTGCCTTGGTAAATTCATAGACGTGAATCACGTTTTTTTAATAAAGGGAAATCGTTACATCATGCTGAATCAAACTTACATTCAGTACAGCAGTGAGTTAAAATTCATCATACAAGAACCATTATGCACATTTAAATGCAACTGTTTACCATTTTTGTTACCCATAATATCTTACTTTTGTTAGAACACTAACGTTAATAATAAAGTGCTCAGCGCTAAGTAGCTGACATCGTAATTAATTCAAATGTGTGTTAACGTGCCTTAAAGCTCCAGAGGTACCCTGAAATAGAATTTTAGCCCTTGTTGTTGGTTGGACACTAAATTAAAAAAATAAAGTGCACAGTACTAAGTAGCCAATATCGCATCTGATCGAAAATAGAATACCTTCTAGTGTACCCTAGGACTCAGAAATATTCCCTAAGTAGGGCTATAGCCTCTGCACCTGTATGCATCATACTATGTTTATAAACAATAGTGGCACTTTCAAATCCAATTGGGAATATCATGCCATGTCCTAACAATAATTAAATACAACATAAATTGGCTATAGTCAAACTCAAATCAAAGGGTTATTTGTTTACATACTTCCAAAAATGGTGTTTCTATCCTAAGAAGAATTACAGGAAATTGTGCAAATCTTCTTTCATATTTAACCCATTCGGGTGTTTATTGTCAAATTCGAGTATATATATCTCGCTTCCAACTTGCGTAACAATTTCTCCATGTTGCCACCTCACAAATGTTTAGGGACCTGATCTTCAACAAAGTAACAAAGACCCCCAACTTCTCTTTTGTGTATCAAATCAAAATGGTGTGCCACTGGATATGATTTGTCTAAATTCTTTATAGCTCGAAAATTTTGTACAATGTGTTTATGCACTTAAGGTACCGTGCTTCCTACATATACAAGACCACATGTGCAGGTAAGTATGTAGACTGAAAAATTCGTCTTACAATGAAAAGCTTCTTTGATCTTTACTGTGGGCCTATGAAAAGGTGTGACATATTCTGTTTCGTTATGCCATATTGACACGCTCTGCATTTCATGCATCTTCTAAATCCATTGCTCTTACTCTACCAGTTAGTTTTCACAACTCTTTCATGGTTGGTAATAACTAGGGCATCTCTCATTGAGTTTCCCTTTCTGTTCGTGCCAGCATTTTCTTAGGTACCTTTTTCCAATAATGGGGACACTTTTAACTAAATGCCAATGTTTTGACTTTATTCCCCTGACCTGCTGCTATTCTGTGCAAAAGTTCATTACAATTCTCTTTTCATTGAGAAATAGTTTCATTTTACTCTTTTTTCCTGCTTCCGAAAATCAACTCCTCCCTCTTGACTGTGTGTGCCTTTCTAGCAACTTCCAATATGGATTTAGACTATCCCCTTAGATTAAAACAAATATTTAGCTCATCTGTGCTAGAAAGATGTCCTCTTTTGCACCACAATTTATTTTTATTTTCAGAGTCTCATCAGAGATATATACTCGAATTTGACACTAAAAATCCTAATCGGTTAAATATGGAATAGGTTTTTCACACTTTCCTGAAATCTTTCTTAGGATAGAAACCCAGTTTTTGGATGTATAGAAACAAATAACCCTTTGATTTGAGTTTGAATTTTTCCAATTTCTGTTGTATATAATTAGTGTTTCTGACCTTTATTTTGCCTCTTTATGCTTGTTTCTGGCCCTTACCTTCCCTATTTCTGCTCGTTTTTCTGCCTCTTCTCTGCTCTTTCTCCTCATTATTTTGCCTCTTTCTGTTTGTTTCTGACCTTTATTTTGCCTCATTCTGCTAGTTTCTGACCGAGGTTATAAACTGTAGCTTTGAATGCTCGATGGACACAAACTGCGCCCAGTACTCTCTCTTAACAAATGTGAACAGCTCAAGACTTCAGTGTATCAGTCGTGAAAAATAGCTGCACTTTTATCATGTCTGTCCTGAATAGGTGCTCACGCTCATAGAGACATGCAGACCGTGACAGACAGAGAGAGAGAATGATGTGGGGATTGGTATGCACGTGTGTGCTTTGGAGACTGTGACAGTCCATGTCCCCACCCCCACCCCCCCAAAAACTAACAAACAATATAAGTTATTTTCAAAACACTTACTATAACCCTGTAAGCCGAATACAAACCCACAAACGCAGACCCCACTGTGCACGTTTGTCTTTTTTCCTCCTCACTCCATGCTTTTCACCTTTAAATGCATTTCTCCAAGGTAGATATGACTCATGCTCAGCCGGGCCTCGGCTGCTTCTATTGAACATCCACCCTTCCTGCCCTGGTTCCAGACTCACCACAAGAGGTATGCAGCCATTTTTGTGTGGGCAGGGCCCAGCCTATTCAGGTGTAAGTGTGAGGCTGTGCCTAGCTCCTCCCTCTCACCCTCTAAGGTAAATCCAGCAGTCACACCTAAGAGCCCTTTAAATTAAAAAGCGCTCTAAAGTCTGTAATGCAGACATGAATACAGCCTGTCATCCACATCTGTCTATAAATCTCTGTTCCTTCTGGAACACAGCCTGTTCTCCAAAGGGCAGCTAGGCCCAAATGACCCTACAATTTGCGCACAATAGACTGAATCTGCTGGACACAAGGCACTATAATCTTCTCTGTATCTGAATGAAGGGTGCACACCAGCCAGCCACGTACTTCTCAGCGCAAACTGCTGAGCGACGTTACTGTAGAGCCAGGAAGCTAATGTGCCAGCATGTTCAACAAACACACTGTGTTCACAGAAATTGCATATGAGTGGTTTCACTGTACAGTCCGGGTCTGGACCCCTGGGGATGCTGTTTAAGGCCCTTGTCAGCTATGCAGATCTCGCCACCTATCGCTACATGTAGAAATCCCTTTTCAGGGATAGGTCATAAAGTTAACTATTTTTATGGTTTACATCTTTTTATTGAATTTGTTATCAGAACAATAGCTGCCACCTACAGAGATATTATAAGAATATTAAAAAGTAGTGCGAAAGGTATCGTTGTAGGTCGGAAAAAGGATATGGAAGAAGAAATTTCAGGAAGCTGATGCTGGCCTAGTGTTTGGTTAGTAGGACGTGACCTTCTCGTGATCAAATCTACCACTGTGAGATGTGTCTATTGGTCATGTGGAGGGTCCCTGGTGAGTCTGAGTACCCGTAGATATCTCGGGCATGTGAGTTCATTGAATTCAGTTAACAGGAGCTCTAAAGTGGATCCCCATGTTTTGTCAAAGCGGGGGAGCCTGTGTGTTATGCTTGCTGTTATCTTCTTTATGCCGATCACCTCCCACAGCATATGTAGGCATTCTAACCTGGTTGGGGCTCCGTCTGTTGCCCATTTAGAGAGTATCACCTGTTTGGCAGCACCCAGTGCCAATGTAATAGCTCTTCCCCGGCATGATCCTAGAGGATAAGTTAAGGCGCTGGGGAGCTCAAGGAGTATGTAGCTATGGAATCTTGGTATGTCCATATCATAGGTGGCATTTATATCGGGTAGTATCGATTCCCAAAAGGATTGTATCTTCGGGCATTGCCTTAGCACAAGTGTCAGATTGCCCACCTGACCGCAGTGGAGCCAGCAATGGGCGCCCCCCCAGGCTTCCAGCATGCCACTCTGTCGGGGGTGTAATACCAGTAATGTGCCATTTTGAGAAACATCTCTTTTCCTGCCGTGCTGCAAGAGGAGGCTCTGGCTCTATGTATTATGTCATGACATTCCTTATGGGAGACCTCTCGTTCGCACTCTGACTCCCATCTTCGCTGCGCGGGGGTCTTAACTCGCTGCGTGGGTACAAGAAGAAACAAATATATATCAGAAAGCAGGCGTTTGTCGGGTTATGAACCATTTTTCAAATTTTGTTAAGTTCCGGCCTGCATGTGGGCGGATATATGGCTCCGTGACCCAGTGCCGTAAGGCCAGATACTGCCAGTAAGTTGTTTTAGGTAAGCCATAGTTGGCAGATAATTGGGGAAAGTCCATTATCCCTATCTGCGTAGGGAATATCTGCAGCCCTAGGTAGGTAACGCCCGTTAGAGCTAACCCAAAGGGGAACTCCACTTTTAAACGTCCCAATTCAGATTGAGGAATAGTTATACTAAGAGCTTGTGTTTTTGGGATATGAATCAGAAATTCAACAACAAAGAAACAGCCCATAAGTGGGCCACAATATCACCATAGTGTAAGGGTCCTTATGGCAGGCGGCAGTGTTCGTCCATACTCATGAACTGTTGGTACAGGGCGGGCTCCGCCTGTGGTGGCCGATCTCATGAGTCCTTGAGAAATACATGGGTGCCTAACGGGCAGAGGCGGCACGGGCATTCTCACTCAAGGGTGTGTTCATTCTTTCGAGTGCTCTCCTCCGTCTTCATGGCCCTGCAGTTGTCTGATAAGGGCCTCTCTCTCCTTTTGTTTTTCCATTTCTGAGGGTCGCAAGCATGAGTTCTTCCCTTTACGGCGTCTCCCTCTCGGTTTCGGTGTCTGCTCCGTCCTTGCTTCTCCAGTTGGGCGATCAGCTTTCCCCCCTGCATCCAGGTAGATACCCAGCACAGCCTGTGCTTCTTTCAGGAATTGCACTGCATGCGTTTCTTTATTTCATACAAAGATCAACCTGAAGGGATGACCCCACCTGGATTGGACTTCGTACTCGCGAAGATAGGTGGTGACTGGTCGCAAGGCTCTGTGTCTCTGGATCGTGAGTGGGGAGAGGTCCTGGTATCTGCCCACTTGTAGACCTTCAAATGAGATAACCGCCTTTTCTTGGGTTGCGGCCATGATGATTTTGGTTTTCCTATAGGAGTGAAGGCACGTGAGTATGTGCTGCGGCTGGCCTGGGTTTGTCGCCGGCTGTCCTGCTCGATGTGTGCGATCAAGGACGATCTCCCCGTCATCCAATGCTGGGGAAATATGCCAGAGGAGCTGGGCCTCAAATTCCTCCAGTTTTCCGGTGTCCGCTTGAAGTGGAACCCCTTTAATGCAAATATTGGAGCGCCGGGTCCTGTTTTCCAATATCTTCTAGTCGCAGCAGCTCCCACGTATGTACGATGAGCTCCTCCTCCCTGCGTATCCTGCCCTCTCCAGAGTATCCATGCGATCGCCCAGTTCGTTAATGTCGGCTCTGACCTGCTTCAGGTCAGCTGCGACCTCCTGGCGCAGCCTCGGAAAGTCTTCTCGCAGTGTGTTGAACAGGTGCTCTAGGAATTGGTGAGTAACTGGCTCCTCCTTCTCCTGTTCGAGTATGTCTGTGTCTCCATCTCGGGTGTGAGTGGATGGCATGTCTGCGGCGGGTCCATTGGCTTTTTTGCCCCCTGGCTTCTGCAGAAGGTCTTTAATATTCGCCTCCTTTTTTGTGCAGTTGGATGCCATTTCGTGGGGATAGAAAGCTGCAGATGCAATGGGCAGACCCCAGGACTCTAACTGGCTGATGAATGTCTACCGGGCTGTGGGAGGCCCCCTTGCCAGTGTCCACTGTAATTTCTGCCTCACGGGCCCGCACCTTGTGCCCTGGGATGTCCTCCGATCCTGCTGTGTAGTCTCCTCCCTCCCAACCCCTTCCTGGCCTGATGGGCCCCCTGCTACCCGGTCCGGGGTCCCAGTGATCATTTTATGGCCTAGCTGGTGATGTGGGCTTTCTTCTAGGCCCTCCTGCAGGCCTAGTTGGCAGTGTGGGAGTTCTTCCTGGCCCGCTTGTCGCTCCCGGTGACTTCCCCGAGCTTACCCCCGGGCCCTGTCCGCATTGCATCCGCGGGGCCCGAAGGGTGCACACAGTCAGTCCCTCTGGCCCCTAGAGTGGCCCCGGTCGATTACCGAGTGTGAGAAGTTGGCCTGGCATATGCTGTCCACTAATTATAGTGGGCACCTTGCACCAGTCCAAACAACCCCTTATTGGAGATAGGTTAAAGACAACCTTTATTGAAAGCTATCCTAGTGGTAGCTATGGAGAGCAGCCTTCAGGCTAAGTCTTGAAGGAATGTAAAGCAGCTTGTTTTACCAGTCTATAATCTCGTGAGTGATCAAATGAAAGAGCACCACACCAGGTATATATTCAAAATATATGTATTTATTGCTAAACACACCCCTCTAGTCTCTTTATGAGGCTAGAGTTCGAAGTACACAAGTTATAAGTTATTTAAACACAGTAATAGCACAAATACACGTTTGGGCCCTAGGGGCGTACCAAACCATATACCAATAAAGTCGTATAAGAACCACGACTGAACTAGACACTAGGCCTAGAGCCTCTAGAAGTGCTTGGACCACAAGGAACCACCCAAGGTAGTGACACAGGGGACCCACGGGGAGCGCGTGCAGTGTAAATACACAACCGCGATACGCCGTTAACTTCTATGGAGAAAGTCGCGATCAGGAAATTAAAGGAAAGGGACACTTAAAGGAGGACTTGGAGCAAACCCTTTGAGAACTAGGTCTTTCTAGAGTCTCTACCCACGGGAGCACCGGAGTACTCGTGTTACCTCACCCAGGGAAGCCGGGTGCATAGGTGTCTTTCGGGGTCGGGTTTCGTCGTCAATTTGAATGGCGATCTGCTGCAAAGTGCTGCTGGCGACCAAGTGGAAAGTGTCCGGGTGGATCCAAGAGTGGATCGGAGATCTGAAGAACCTGAAAGCAGAGGGGACAGAGTCTGGGTCACTAGCCAGTGACCAGGAAGGCGATGGACAGATGCCCACCGATGTCGAGTGCTTCAGGTGCGTTGACGGTCGTCTTGACTCTTCAGCCACGAGGTCCAGGAGGCGTTGTCGGCAACCAGGAGCAGGAGTCGGGCTGGTACACGATGTCTGTCGAGTGCTGAGGTGTCGGCGACCGGATTGGACCCAACAAGCCTTGGCAACGGCAAGTCTCAATGAAAATGAAGATTGTCGATGGTGCAGACCAGCAAGGTCTGGGGAACTCACCCAGCAAGGGTAAGTGAGGGCAAGCCTGCAGCAACCAGGGAGCCCAAGAAGAAAAGGATTGGCCTTCGTGAAGGGCTACTAGCCAACAGGCTAGCGACCGCGAAGGAGCCTCGAGATGTCGCACGTGGATCTGGCTCACAGGACACTCGTGGAGTGGAGGCCAGTGATCTTCGGTGCAGTTGGTGCTGGAGGCTAGGGATACTCGGAGCCCAAAGCACGACTTCGTGGGAGACCCAGAAGAGGATGCACTTGCAAATGTGCTCAGTGTCCAGGGGTCACGGTCTCACGTTACCCACGATAGCTACGGGCCTCAGCTTTGCTGGGGATTCAGGGTAGCCTCGGGGAAATCTGAGAATCCACCTCTGGTGATGCGAAGACTTCGGCGTCCGACGGGAGCTTCAGAAATGCAGACCGGACAGATGCGTCTTTGGTGCCTGCCAAGCAGGGGAGTCACTCCTTGACCCCAAGGGAGATTCTTCTGTCCTCTAATCTTGAGTAGAGCGTCGAAGGTCCAGGATTCTGTTTCAGAGTTTCATCCAGGGATAATCTAAAGTCCTAAGGACTGGGTTCCTATACTTATACCAAGTTTAGGGGTTGGACTACTCTGTGGCCCCACCTATGGGTGGGTCAGGGCAGAGGGTGGCTACACCCCTTTCCTTTGTCCAGTTCGCGCCAAAGCAGGGGCTGCAAGCCCCTGATCCGGTTTGAACTGGGGTATGCACAGGGACACCAAATGTGCCCCCAGTGCAGGACTTCAAAGCACCCGAAAGTGCTCCCGCCCAGCCCCAATACACATTATCCTGTCTGGGGAGGTGGTCACACCTCCCTGGGACAGGAAACCTATTGTCCAGGCCTCCCCTGCCGGAGTTTCGTCCAGCAGCAGGAGGCCAAACTCGTGTCTGTGGCAGCAGCATCCATTTTGTGATGCCAGGGCTTTAGAAAGAAGTTACCGGGCTAGCCAGAGTTAACATGTCTTTCCCTCTAGAAGGGTGGAATGCTACTCCCGCCGCCAGAATTGGCGGGGGGTAGTATTCCAAGATGTTTGACACCAAACACGACATGTTTAGGTGCAGCCATTCCAAAGTTAGCATTTAACGCGAGGTTATAATGCGCTTAAGAGTATATGGTCAGGCTGCACTACAAACAGCATCAGAGAAGGGTCTCCGGAACGCTGCAGAGGGGCCCTGCTCATTCAGGGGCACCCTCTCACATAGGAACCACGCACTCTGCCTTCAGGATTGATAAGGCCTGCCTTAGGAGTGACTTATAGGTTTATTTGTGTGTATGTATTTAGTGATATAGGTAACCTATATCACAGTAAGGGGTGCATGCACCACCTTACCCAGGCTGCAGTAGCAGACCTGTGGTGTCAGTTTGGATGGCCTTCCAGGGGTGGCATAATACATGCTGCAGCCCCTGGTAGGCCTCTGAGGTACCTATGCCCTTGGTACATAGTATACCATATACTAGGGACTTATAAAGGCACTCCAGATTCCAATCAGTGATGTGCCTAAGGCACATGGAAACCATTTTAGAGAGGAAGCAGATAGACTGGGGCCCTGAATAGCAGGATCCCAGTCCAACTAAGTCATAAACCAGCAAAACACCATAAAAAAGTGGGGGCAACCATATAGTCAGATTCCACCTTCCTACATAACCCCCCCAAACGAAAGGAGATAAGGCTAACCTTGGCCAGTTGAGCCTTCATTGACTAAGTGGTCATATAAGGAAGCACCTGCACTAGCATGGTTGCCCCCTGTCTTATGGTCCACTAAGCAATCCCTCACCCTAAGGGTATGAGAGGGTCTCCACCATGGGGAATCACTACCGGTGGTGTGCTTAGGTAAAGTACAAGGCTGGTGAGGTGTCTGAGTAGGGAAGTGAGGCCCTAGGAATGTTGGCCTCAGCTTCCTCAGATCACTGGTCACTATGTATGCTTGTCTTTCCATGACTGAGTTGCACTTTGCTCTAAGGGTCAACCTTTGGCTGCCTACAGCTGGGGGTTGGGTCCCTTTGGATGGACTACTGGAGGGACATGGCAGGTTTGGAACCTTCAGGTCCCAGGTTTGCCCTTGCCTACCAGAGTCCTTCTGGGGAGGTCCCTACATAAAGGCATGGGGATCCCTCAGCGTGTAGAGGAGTTTTCACCTGGCTAGGGCTACTAGACTGGGTGCCCCTAATCTGCTGATGGGGGGTTCACTCTGGACAGGGGGCCCTGGGGGTCCACTGACCTCCCTGACCTCTGCAGCCCTGGGCTGGCTGAGGCAGGGTAGAGAGGGGCAGGTTACCTGCTCCAGACTGGGTACCACCTTGGAAGGGTCCTCTCCCATCAGGGGAGTGGCCAGGCCGGGCCTGACTACCTCTGGGGCAGTTCCTTCACTAGGGGTAGGGTCAGTTCCCTGAGGAGGCTGACCCTTACCTACTGTCTGGAGGGAAGAAGACTTTTCTTCAACCCTTGTGCTCTCTTTTGGGGGAGAGTGGGCCATTCTTTCAGGCTCCATCTCTCCAAATTCTTGGGCTGAACCTTTACAGGGACGCCCAACATCCTAAGGTGGGTTTGGTGTTCAACTTCAGCCCAGGCTGAAATCTCCAGATCATTGCCCATCAGGCAATCTACAGGTAAGGTGGGGGACACTGCCACTCTCTTTGGGCCTGTGACCCCCTCCCAGTTGAGATTGACTATGGCCATGGGGTGATCTGTTCTGACACCATCAATGTTGGCCACCTGGTATTTAAACTCAGGTAAAAGCTGGTGAGGGGGGACTAGTTTCCCTGCCACCATGGTGACACTAGCCCCTGTGTCCCTAAATGCCACAGCTTTCTGACCATTAATCATTGGCTCCAGTCTGTACCTGCCCATTGCTGTGGGACCCATGGTAAAGGTGGCAAATCCTACACCACCATCAGAGTCAGAGGAGTCTGTTGAGGGGTACCCGTCTGAACCAGGGCCCACCTCTGTTCCTGTTGCAAAAGCACCTAACTTTTTGGGTGCACTACTCCCAACTAGAGGATTACTACTGGTAGTACCAGGAGGGGGGGTAGTAGTTGCTGGGGGAACATTTTCTTTATTGCCAATCCTGGGGCAACTGGGATCAGATTTCCAGTGCCCAGGCTTTTTACAGACATGGCAATATGGTTTCTTTTCAGGAGAGGAAGGAGTTTGGGACCCACCCCCAGAAGAGGAATTTTGGGGCCCTGTAGTGGACTTATCCTTAGATTTATCCCCACCTTTCTCTTGGGACTTAGTAGAATCTTTCTTCTGGTCACCACCCTGATTTCTAGTTTTTACTCTGGTTCTGACCCATTTGTCTGCCTTCTTTCCCAATTCTTGGGAGAGGTCAGATCAGAGTCCACCAGATACTGGTGCAAAAGCTGGTTTTGACAATTATTAAGGATCTGCTCCCTCATAATCAAATTGTACAATCCTAAAAGTCATGCACTTTGTTGCCATGTATCCAACCTTCCAGAGCCTTTGTAGCACAATCTACAAAATCAACCCAGTCTTGAGTCTGAGCTTTTGGGTGTCTCTGAACTTCAACCTATACTGTTCAGTGGTTAGGCCAAACCCATCTATCAGAGCACTCTTCAAGACTGTGTAATTGTCAGCATCCTCTTCTCTTACAGTGAGGAGCTTGTCTCTACCTTTGTCTGCAAAGGAGAGCCACAAGATTGCTGCCCACTGCCTCTGGGGGATCTTCTGAACTTTACAGGCCCTCTCCAGTGCAGTTATCCATTTGTGGATGTCATCCCCACTCTGGTAGGGAGGGACAATCTTGTTTAGGTTTCTATGGTCATAAGACCTTTCCCTATCTCTAGGGATATTGCTGCCGCCATGGGACTCTAGTCCCAACTTTCTTTCTCTCTAAAGAGATCTAGGGACTCCCTGTCTAAGGCTACTTGCTTCCTTCTGAGTTCAAGCTGAGCTTCCTCATACTGAATCAGCCTCTTTCTCCTCTCATGAGAGGATTCCCTCCTATGAGATGAGACAGAGCTCCCTATTGAGGTGCCAGAGTGGTTAGACTCCTGAGAAGGAGATCTAGACTTCCTGGGCACACTCATAATCCTTCCTGGGGGATAAAGAGGGTATCATCCTGATCATCCTCTTCATCTTCCACAGGAGGGATTGGGTTATCCAGGTCAGGGTCATTGTCACCCTCCTGGCCAGTTTCAGAGGGGGGCTGGGGGTATTTCTACCCCTGGCCCCTTCCTCTTCTTCTGCCCCACCCTCAGCTCCTACCCCTTCAGTCCCCAAGGCCTTACTAAGGTCATAAGCCACCAACAACTCTTTAAGGTGTTGGGTGGTGGGACTTTGGCCTGTCCTTAATTTCCTCAAGTTACATAAAGCTCTCAATTCCAAGAATGGGAGTGTATCATACTTGGAGGGAAGAAGCCCAGTGGCTTCTGGTAAGGATTCTCTAGATCCTACCTTTAAAGACATTACTAGTGTGGTGTGGTGTATGCACTACCTACTCTAGTGTGGTCTACTAAACTCTCTTGAGTTGTAGAAAGGGTGTGCTATCCCTTAACACACAACTCTAAGTTCAGTAGAACTTACTGTATTCTAAGCTTAAATTATATGTACCTTAGGTACCTTTAGTGGTTTTCAGTTGATCAATTCAATTGAGATTATCTGGTAAAACAATAGCAAGCTGGAATCCCACCGCTGCCACCAATGTGAGAAGTTGGCCTGGCATATGCTGTCCACTAATTATAGTGGGCACCTTGCACCAGTCCAAACAACCCCTTATTGGAGATAGGTTAAAGACAACCTTTATTGAAAGCTATCCTAGTGGTAGCTATGGAGAGCAGCCTTCAGGCTAAGTCTTGAAGGAATGTAAAGCAGCTTGTTTTACCAGTCTATAATCTCGTGAGTGATCAAATGAAAGAGCACCACACCAGGTATATATTCAAAATATATGTATTTATTGCTAAACACACCCTCTAGTCTCTTTATGAGGCTAGAGTTCGAAGTACACAAGTTATAAGTTATTTAAACACAGTAATAGCACAAATACACGTTTGGGCCCTAGGGGCGTACCAAACCATATACCAATAAAGTCGTATAAGAACCACGACTGAACTAGACACTAGGCCTAGAGCCTCTAGAAGTGCTTGGACCACAAGGAACCACCCAAGGTAGTGACACAGGGGACCCACGGGGACGCGTGCAGTGTAAATACACAACCGCGATACGCCGTTAACTTCTATGGAGAAAGTCGCGATCAGGAAATTAAAGGAAAGGGACACTTAAAGGAGGACTTGGAGCAAACCCTTTGAGAACTAGGTCGTTCTAGAGTCACTACCCACGGGAGCACCGGAGTACTCGTGTTACCTCACCCAGGGAAGCCGGGTGCATAGGTGTCTTTCGGGGTCGGGATTCGTCGTCAATTTGAATGGCGATCTGCTGCAAAGTGCTGCTGGCGACCAAGTGGAAAGTGTCCGGGTGGATCCAAGAGTGGATCGGAGATCTGAAGAACCTGAAAGCAGAGGGGACAGAGTCTGGGTCACTAGCCAGTGACCAGGAAGGCGATGGACAGATGCCCACCGATGTCGAGTGCTTCAGGTGTGTTGACGGTCGTCTTGACTCTTCAGTCACGAGGTCCAGGAGGCGTTGTCGGCAATCAGGAGCAGGATTCGGGCTGGTACACGATGTCTGTCGAGTGCTGAGGTGCTGGCGACCGGATTGGACCCAACAAGCCTTGGCAACGGCAAGTCTCGATGAAGATGAAGATCGTCGATGGTGCAGACCAGCAAGGTCTGGGGAACTCACCCAGCAAAGGTAAGTGAGGGCAAGCCTGGAGCAACCAGGGAGCCCAAGAAGAAAAGGATTGGCCTTCGTGAAGGGCTACTAGCCAATGGGCTAGCGACCACGAAGGAGCCTCAAGATGTCGCACGTGGATCTGGCTCACAGGACACTCGTGGAGTGGAGGCCAGTGATCTTCGGTGAAGTTGGTGCTGGAGGCTAGGGCTACTCGGAGCCCAAAGCACGACTTCATGGGAGACCCAGAAGAGGATGCACTTGCAAATGTGCTCAGTGTCCAGGGGTCACGGTCTCACGTTACCCACGATAGCTACGGGCCTCAGCTTTGCTGGGGACTCAGGGTAGCCTTGGGGAAGTCTGAGAATCTACCTCTAGTGATGCGAAGACTTCGGCGTCCGACGGGAGCTTCAGAAATGCAGACCGGACAGATGCGTCTTTGGTGCCTGCCAAGCAGGGAGTCACTCCTTGACCCCAGGGAGATTCTTCTGTCCTCTAATCTTGAGTAGAGCGTCGAAGGTCCAGGATTCTGTTTCAGAGTTTCGTCCAGGGATAATCTAAAGTTCTAAGGACTGGGTTCCTATACTTATACCAAGTTTAAGGGTTGGACTACTCTGTGGCCCCACCTATGGGTGGGTCAGGGCAGAGGGGTGGCTACACCCTTTCCTTTGTCCAGTTCGCGCCAAAGCAGGGGCTGCAAGCCCCTGATCCGGTTTGAACTGGGGTATGCACAGGGACACCAAATGTGCCCCCAGTGCAGGACTTCAAAGCACCCGAAAGTGCTCCCGCCCTGCCCCAATACACATTATCCTGTCTGGGGAGGTGGTCACACCTCCCTGGGACAGGAAACCTATTGTCCAGGCCTCCCCTGCCGGAGTTTCGTCCAGCAGCAGGAGGCCAGACTCGTGTCTGTGGCAGCAGCATCCATTTTGTGATGCCAGGGCTTTAGAAAGAAGTTACCGGGCTAGCCAGAGTTAACATGTCTTTCCCTCTAGAAGGGTGGAATGCTACCCCCGCCGCCAGAATTGGCGGGGGGTAGTATTCCAAGATGTTTGACACCAAACACGACATGTTTAGGTGCAGCCATTCCAACGTTAGCATTTAACGTGAGGTTATAATGCGCTTAAGAGTATATGGTCAGGCTGCACTACAAACAGCACCAGAGAAGGGTCTCCGAACGCTGAAGAGGGGCCCTGCTCATGCAGGGGCACCCTCTCACATAGGAACCACGCACTCTGCCTTCAGGATTGATAAGGCCTGCCTTAGGAGTGACTTATAGGTTTATATGTGTGTATGTATTTAGTGATATAGGTAACCTATATCACAGTAAGGGGTACATGCACCACCTTACCCAGGCTGCAGTAGCAGACCTGTGGTGTCAGTTTGGATGGCCTTCCAGGGGTGGCATAATACATGCTGCAGCCCCTGGCAGGCCTCTGAGGTACCTATGCCCTTGGTACATAGTATACCATATACTAGGGACTTATAAGGGCACTCCAGATTCCAATCAGTGATGTGCCTAAGGCACATGGAAACCATTTTAGAGAGGAAGCAGATAGACTGGGGCCCTGAATAGCAGGATCCCAGTCCAACTAAGTCATAAACCAGCAAAACATCATAAAAAAAGTGGGGGCAACCATATAATCAGATTCCACCTTCCTACACCGAGGATCCACCCTCAGTGCCATTCCAGGGTCCCAGCGATTGTTTTATGGCCTAGTTGGTGGTGTGGGCTTTCTTCTAGGCCCTCTTGCAGGCCTAGTTGGCAGTGTGGGCATTCTTCCCAGCCCGCTTGCCACTCCCAGGGACTTCCTCGAGCTTACCCCCGGGCCCTGTCCGTATCGCCTCAGTAGGTCCTGAGGGGTGCACACAATTAGTCCCTCTAGCACCTAGGGCATCCCCGATCGATTACCGAGGCCCTGCCCTCAGCGCTGTTCTGCCGCACTTTCCAAGTCTGCAGTGGCTTGGGCCACCCGCCAGCACCCACTGGTCGCTTCCGAGGCCCCAACTGACTGCGGCGGTCGCTTGGGGCCTCTGCTACTTCCCCGTCAGGGGTTCTGGCCCGATTCCGACGCTCGCTTGGGGCCTCTGCTGCCGCCCCGTCAGGGATTCCGGCCTGACTCCTCTGCTAGCTTGGGGCCTCCTCTGCTGCACCTTCATGGATTCCGGTGCCTCGCATTCGAAGCTCTGAGGCCGCTGTCCTGGATGCCTTCTGGGGTCGTGTGGTGCCCCTTTACACTGGGTGGGTGGCACTCGGACCATCAGGTGTCCCCCGCAGTCCGTGCCAGTACCACCTCCTCCACAGGCTACCAGTAGCCCGGGATGACCGCTGGAGCCGCCGCTTTCGGCCCTGTTCGGCGCAGCTCCACAGGATGGCTGCTACTCTGCCGCCATCTTGGCCACGCCCCAATCAAGTTAACTATTTTTGAGCAAATATTATTTTTTGACTTTTATACATAAGAAATACATTATGTATTATTGTATGCTTTAAGAACATTGAGCAGGCACATGCTGTGCGCTCCAGGTTTTTACACTACAGCTTTTCATGTTTCTGGTCTGTGTATTTTCAGCTACAGGTATGCACCATTAGCATCAGTGCAAACTCATGCACTGCAGATTTGCACAAACCTGTACTGCACTGCTGTACGTCCTACACTGCTGTTCTGTATATTTTTTATTTTAGTTTTTTGCAGTATAGCACAGACTCTAGCTGAAGGTATCGGAGCTCTTTACTTGAGGACTATTTAATTTTTCTTAGGCCCAGGACATTCTCATTTGCACAGAATCACAGGATGTTGAGCCAACGCAGAGACTCGAACCTGGTCCCCAGTTCCCAGCAGCCCAGCAGCCCAGCTGCACTCTTACATTCCACACTTCAGTTCTGGATGTGCCGCATGTCCACTTTAAACATTTCTGCAGCCCAATCTCTGAACATTAATACGCTGCAGCTCTGCATGTCACCGTACTTCAGCACGGCATGTTCTGCACTACAGCTAGATATTTACTGCAATTCAACTGCAGATTTAGTAACCTGCATCTTCTTCTGTCGGTGCTACAGATCTGCAGGCTCTACACTGCATCAATGCCAATTTTACCATGCAGCCCTGTGAATTCTGCACTGCACAATTGCATATTTCTGCATTGCAGCTCTGCATCACAGCTCCGCTGGTTCCCAACACCCCAGCCCACCCCAGTCCTCCCTGTTTTGCAATGCTTGCTGCACACACACACACTGTGTGTACACACATAAACACACACACACACACACACACTAGACACAATACATGCATCGTAGACACCCATTCCTAACACTCACTGCACTTAAACTGCCCATTGTACACTGTCACATACAGAATTACACGGACAGGCACACTATCTATGGACACAACTGCACCTCATTCACGGCACACTAGACATGATCACCATCACTGCTCTAGAAATCCCTGCACACACCCTGCATATATGCTCACCCACCCTGCATATTCCTTTCCCTTTACACATGGCCGCATACTGCACACACACACACACAAACGCACCACTCAAGTGTTCTATACACACACACACATACACACACACTGCTGCACACAAGCTTGCACATCCGCGGCCCCCAGAAGCCTCCACCATGAGGGCCCTGTGCAGATCTCTCCTGATTAAAGCGAGCCAGTCTGCCGGAGAGCCCCTGGCACCAGGCTGCGACTGGCCCACAATAAGAACCATCTCTTGCACTTCTGTTTACCCAGAAGAGGTCTTCAAATGGTGCACTCCTGGTGCGGGGCACGTCACCACGGGGCAAGGGTTCAGACCTGCTGAGGTGGGCTGGGGGAGAGTGTCTGTGCACCTCAAGGAGGCCTGGGGTTTCAGAGGGTACATAGACCACACTCATAGGGGCCACTGGTAACTGATGAAATCCTCAGTTGAGAATTAGGCACATTGTATTGCTTTAGGAGAGCGTGGGAGAAACACACAGCATAAATTCCAAACTCACCGCAAGGTTGTCTATGCGCATTAACCCTGGTAAAGAGGAACACAAAGAGATTCCACGCTTGTTTTCTTTTCCACACTTTTGCTGAGGATTCGTGGCTCCATCGCAATTTAATGGTAAAGATGTAAGAAAAGTGCTTTTATGCCATGGCAGTGTCACAGGGGGACCCCAGAACCTCAGTTAGGGGTTTAGGGTATTCATACCCTGGCCCCTTTTCTTTTTATGAAACATTTTTTGTGGGACTCGCTCCCCTCCTCTAATTTTACAAATATAAAAATAATAAAAATGCCAGGCACCTGGGAATGGGGTCCCCAGGGCCAAAAGTGGCCCAGGGAAGTGGGGCCACGCAGCCCCAATCCCCAAATAAATAAAAGTTTTTAAAAAATCCATCCAGGCAAGTCATTGGAGGCCCAGCCCACTTTCTCTACCACTTTGTAAACATGCCTCCTGGAACAGTACTGGTTGGGGGATGAAGTCCCCTTGGCTGCTGAGGCTTCTTGGGGGCCAACAAGCCCTCCTGTTGCCACCAGTAATTGCTGAGAGGTCTTTGGAGGCCACGCTCCCTTTCTTCACCACTCTGCAAGCGCACCTCCTGGCACACTACTGGTTGGGGGATGAAGTACCCTTGGGTGCTGAAGGTCCTTGGGGGCCAAAAACTCCTCCTGTTACCTCCAGTAAGTCCCACATAGCGGGATTGCTGTGAGCTGGTCGAAGGCCCCGCCCCCTTTGGCCACCACTCTGTAAATGCACCTCCCGGGGGCACTAATGCTTGGGTTATGAAGTCCTCTTGGATGCTGAGGGTTCTTGGGGGCTAAGAAGCACTCCTGTTAGCCTCAGTAAGTGCAACACAGCGGATTCATGAGAGCTGATCGGAGCCCCTGCCCCCTTTCTCTATCACTCTGCAAACATGTGAAAAAGACATAGAAATTCACTTACAAAACTAAAGGTTGCAGGGATGTTATGGTTAGGAAATAGAATTTGAATATCCTTAGAAATTCACTGAAAAACCAAAGGTTACAAGGACGTTATAGTTAGGAAATAGAATCTAAATACCTTAGAAATTCTCTGAAAAAAACAGCGGTTACAGGGACGGTACAGTTAGGCTAAGATTTAATTTGTACAAAAGCAGTGAAATTCAGCAGTTATAGTTACCTGATCTAACTATAACTTATGCCCCGTAAAGCACTGCTTATGACCTCACATATTACCTCAATCATGATGTGGGTAGTGACATCACTGATGACATCATCCACAGAACCACTTACACACCCACTTACACCCCATACAACCTCTCGTACTTCTACTCACACACTCACACAACCACTCAAATACCCATTCACAGACCCATAACAGTACTCACACACCCACTCATTCCTCCATAGAGCCACTTACATACCCACTCACTCATACAGCCACTCACACAACCATTCACTCACCCTTACAGCCACTCATACAACCAGTCACTCAACTGCTCAGCCAGTCACTTAGCCACATACTCACCCATACAGCTACTCACACACCTACTTATTTACTTCCACTCATTCACATTCTTATACAACCACTTACTTACCCATTCACACATCCATACAAGCACTCACACATCTGCTCCCTCGCCCATACAACCATTCACACAGACACTCACTCTCCAATAGAGCCACTCTCACATCAACTCACTTAATAAAACATCCTCTCAAACAGCCACTAACACACCCATTCACTCACTCATACTGCCATGAGTGATGTAATATGTGACGTCATCAGCAGTGCATTGCGGGGCTGCGAGTTATAGTTAGCTCTACTAACTATATCAGCCGAATTTCTCTGGTTTTGTACGACTGAAATGTCTAACTAACTATAACGTCCCTGAAACCTATGTTTTTTTCAGTGAATTTCTAAGGTTTTTTAAATGCTAATTTCTAACTATAACGTCCCTAAAACCTATGGTTTTATCAGTGAATTTCTAAGGTTTTTTACATTCTAATTGCTAACTATAACATAGCAGTCCCATTTGCAAAGTGGTGGAGAAAGGTGAGCGTGGCCTCCGAACACCTCTTAGCAATCCCACTGTGTGGGATTTACTGGAGGTAACAGGAGGGGTAGTTAACCCCCAACGTCAACCTTGGGGGGCAATTACCCCTCCTATTACCTCCAGTAAGTCCCACACAGCAGGATTGCTAACGTCTCATACCAGGCCACGCCCCCTTTCTCCACCACTCTGCAAACGCGCCCCCTGGCGCGTTGTAAGTTGGGGAATTAATTCCCCCTGAATCCTGAGGGTCCCTGGGGGGCAACTAGCCCACCAGGTACCTCCAGTAAGCGCCACAGAGCTGGATGGCAGAGAGGTGGTCCGAGGCCGCGCCCATTTTTACACCACTCTGCAAACGCGGCTCCTGGCGCACTGCTGCTCGGAGGATGAAGTCCACTTATGTCCTGAGGTCCTCAGGACACAAGAGGACCTCATCGCCCCACCAGCAATGCACCAAGAGGCGCGTTTGCAGAGTGGTGTAAAAAGGGGCGTGGCCTCGGACTACCTCTCTGCAATCCAGCTCTGTGGCGCTTACTGGAGGTACCTGGTGGGCTAGTTGGCCCCCAGGGACCCTCAGTATTCAAGGGGAATTAATTCCCCAACTTACAATGCGCCTAGGGGCGCGTTTGCAGAGTGGTGCAGGGAGGGGGCAGGGCCTCCGGCGAGATGCCGGCTTTTTTAAAAATATTTTTTTTAGAAGGGGGGCTCTGTGGCCCCCCTTCTATTACATTTTTGGGGCCCTGGGGACCCCATCCCCCAGGGCCTAACCCCTTTTTATAAATTGTTTTTTTTTTTAAATTGGAAGGGGGACGCGTGGCCCCCTCTCGGGCCACTTCTGGCCCCAGGGACCCCATCCTCCGGAGCCTGGCCTCACCGTTGGGGACCGTGGGGGGAGCCCCAATGCCCCCACGGTCCAGCCGGCTCCCCGACTCCTGCGGGAGCCGGCATTGCTTTTGCACACGGGGAGCTGCTGACATGCAGCTCCCCTTGTGCAAAAGCAATTCTGCTTTGGTTTTTGGAAGCGAGAGCAGGTTTCCTGCTCTCGCTTCCAAAAACCAAAGCAGTGTTTGCTGTGACAGGGCGGGAGCCACACGGCTCCCGCCCTGCCATAGCAAACAGCAATGTCCCGGGGTGGGCACCCCGGGACATTGCAGGAGCCGGCCCTGGGGGGGGTGGTCCCCAGGGCCCTCAAGGGCTCCTGGAGGGGGGCCACGCGGCCCCCGTCCCTTCATTTGTAAAGCCCCGGGGAGGTGGGGGTCCCCGTGGCAGTGTGGGGGGGTTTGAGCCCCCCCACACACATTTATTTTAGCCCCGGGGAGGTAGCGGTCCCCGGGGCTTTGGGGGGGCCCATGAGGCCCCCACCCTTATTTAATAAAGCCCCGGGGAGGTGGCAGTCCCCAGGGCTGCGGGGGGGCCGTGTGCTCCCGCGAATAAATTATAAAGCCCCAGGGAAGTGGCGGGCTGCGGGGGGCCAGGTGCCCCCGTGAATAAATTATAAAGCTCCGGGGAGGTGGCGGTTCCCGGGGCTGCAAGGGGGGGCCATGTGCCCCCGTGAATAAATTATAAAGCTCCGGGGAGGTGGCGGTTCCCGGGGCTGCAAGGGGGGGGCCGTGTGCCCCCGTGAATAAATTATAAAGCCCCGGGGAGGTAGCGGTCCCCGGGGCTGCGGGGGCCCCCGCGGCTCCCCGCTACAGAATTAAAGATTGGCCCCCGGACCTGGCCCACCTGGGGCCTTTAAAAAAGCGCAGGAGCCCGTGCTTTGTTTTTTTTTCATTTTCGACGGGATTCGCGCACCCAGCGCGACCTGGCCAAAAATGTTGAAAAAAAATACTTTTTTTAGGCCTGGGGGTCCCTGTGGGACCCCCTGAGCAGGCCTGGGGGGTCAGGGTGTTCCTAACCTGCCCCCTTTTTTTGTTTTTTAATCTTACTGTGACCTTTTTCCCTCTCCCTCGGTCCGATGCACAAGATGGCTGCCAACACTTCCTGGTTTGAAGTGTGGGCAGCCAATCAGAGTCAAGCTCGTGCTCGGAGGGCTCAGCCTATCAGATTTCACAGTTCTCAAATATCAATATCTGTAAATCTTTAAATATCTCAAAAACTACTTAACGGAATTACACCATTTAAAAAAAAAAAAGCGTGCTTTCTGGACCAAGAGCTATCTCTCTGCCAAATTTGGTGTAATTCCGTTCAGCAGTTCAGGCTGTAGCTGTGTCTAAAGTTTCCTATGGAAATTAACATGGAGAAAACACGTTTTGGGACCCCCCCTTTTTTCTCGGCCCCCCCCTTGACTAATCACCCCGAAACTTTCAAGACAGGAGCTGACCTGAGTGAACAATTAGTTTTGAAACTTTTGTGAAGATTCGTCAAACAGCGCTAAAGTTATTGGCAAATCAAAAAACGCTTTTCCTATGGAAACTAGGTTCTAACTATAACTACCTACTGGCGACCAGTAGGTAATATATATATGTAAATATTATCTATTTACAAGTCTAATTTTGCGGCTATTGATTCCAATTTCTTTACCAAATATTAGGTTTAAATACCTATTGACCCATCACTGTAGTATGCTACTACATTGCATTTCGACTTTGGAAAAACTGATGTTGAGCATTAAATATTAAATATTAAAGCCATGTATACAGATCTTCTGATGTATTAAGTCCCCCTGGGTGTTTGGAGTCCATCTCTAAGCTATACCGTGTCTCCAACCTTCTTAGTTTAATCTCTCTTTTACCCCCTCTTCTACTAGGGGGTACTGCATCAATAAGGTAATACCTGAGATCATGACTGTTGGAACTGTGGTGCTCTTTGAAATGGCGTGCCACTGGGTATGTGTTATCTTGATTTACTATTGCTCGCATGTGTTGGAGTACCCTTTTATGTGCTTGAAGTTTGGTACTCCCTACATATTGTAGGCCACATGGGCACTGTAACACATATATCACGTGGTCTGTTTTGCAGGTTAAAAGTTTTATGATTTTGTATTCTCTTGCACTGAATGGGGTCTGGTACGCTGTTTTGTTGACACCCTGTTGGCAGGCCTTACAGGTTTAACATTTATAAAAGCCTTTGTGTGACATCAGCCAGCCAGTTCCCTCGATCACTTCAGGACTTGTTTTCACTAGTTTGTCTCTCATGGAGGGTCTCCTACTGTGAGTAATTGACACTTTTCGCGGTAATAGGGGTCCTATCCCTGGATCACTAAGTACTAAAGGCCAATTACGTTTGATTATTGACCTCAAACTCCTTTCTTGTTTACTGAACCCCATAATTATCCTGAATTCCTTGACCTCTTGTTTCTTTTTATTTTCAATTGAATCCGGGTTACTTGTGTGGTTACTGCGTTTGTCCCTTAGTAAATCCGCTCTCTCATGTGTCATAGATTTAGAGATTGCCCTGTTTATTATTTTGTGGGAGTAGCCTCGTTCTAAAAATCTAGCTTTACTAGCTACTTGGGCAGACTTGAGGTCCTCCATGTTGCTGCTCACTCTTCTCAGTCTCAACATTTCCCCATAGGGGATGCTGTTAACCAAATTCCTAGGATGGGAGCTGCTGGCGTGCAAAATTGAATTGCCAGCCGTCTCTTTGTGATAAACCCTTGTCTCAATTCTGTCATTTAATATGTACACTTGAGTATCTAAAAAATTCACAGAAGTGTCACTGATGGTGGCAGTGAAATGCAAATTGATATCATTATTGTTAATCATTGTCACAAATTCAGTTGCTTGTTGTTGTGTGCCCTTCCAAATTATAAATAAATCATCAATAAAACGGAGCCAAAGCCTGATGTTATTATGTAAATATTGGCTATGTGTGGTACCTAGAACCAGCTCCTCCCACCAGCCCATGTGAAGACACGCATAGCTGGGGGAGAAGCTGGCTCCCATGGCTACCGCTCTTGTTTGTTGATAAAGGACATTATTAAACATAAAACATTTATTGTTAAGACAAAATTCAACCATCTCCACCAGCATTTTACTGTGCTGCAATAATTGTCCCGGTCTTTTGCTCAAATAATGTTCTAATGCCTTCACCCCATCTTTATGATTTATACTCGTGTACAAGGATGTTACATCGAGTGCTATGAGAAGGTAATCGCTTTTCCATTCAAAATTATTCAGTTTACTTAAAAAATCACTTGTATCTCTTATGTATGATGAAAGGGATTGTACAAATTCCTGCAAAAAGTAGTCCACATACTGCGAGGTATGTTCCAATAGACTATCCCTGGCGAAATAATCGGTCTCCCCGGTGGCTTTGCCGGATCTTTATGCACCTTCGGGATTAAATAAATAGAGGGTATAGTGGGGCTTTCCTTTTTTAGGAATTTATACTCCTGCAAGCTGATTAGACCCTTGTCTTTCCATGTCAGTAATTTAGTGTAAAAGTCATTGTATAAGGTTTTTAAATTTGATACATTGCTCTTAGTGTAGCATGTCCTGTCTCTCAGTTGAGATAACGCTTCATTAGTATATTCATCCTTGGCCCAAATCACAATATTTCCTCCTTTATTGTTATGTAGTTTTTTCATTAATTCATGATATTGGTGGTTGCGCCTATTGTATTTAGGCTTTGTGTTCTGTACTTTTCGATTAAGTTGTTTAATTTGAGACGTTACTTGTTCGCTGAAGATATCAATAAAGTCTCTTGGAGTAATGGGGTTAAATGTTGATTTCAGTTGGAATGGCGTTGGTTGAGTCATGTTCATATTTATTGCCGTTGCAGGCATGGCGTTTGTATTCATGTCAACAACTTCGTTCAGTTCTATATTTTGTGAACATGATATGCCCCCTTCTCCCCACAGTTCTTGCATGTCCCTAAGGAGAGGCATGTCTGACATAGATAGATTCATTGTTAATTGTTGCATATTGAGTTCTTTTGCTAGTGATGTCGTTTGGTCTTTATTTAACAATGTGTGGTATTTTTTTAATTTTAGTTTTCTGACACAACGATAGATATCCATCCTTGTCGTCGCATAGTCAAAATTGCTCTCCAGGCAATATGATAAACCCAGACTAAGAAGTTGTTCCTCAGCTTTGGAAAGATCAATATTGGCTAAATTGATGATGGTTTTATTTGTCCTTACAGTGTTTCTTACTTCCGTTTCCATCTACCCGTTGTCTGTTTTTTTGGGTTGGTTGAATTTCCTACTTGCCTTTCTCCTCTGCCTGCATTTGAAGTTCCTGCAGGATCTTCTTTCATTCTCTGCGTTCTTGGACGGAGGGTTTGCCTCCGATCTTGGCATAAAAAAGTTGCACTCGGCCCATTCCTTCATCATGCTCGGGTTGGTGTTCTCGTAACTCAGTGCAATAAGTATCCTGAGCCCTCTAGGTATTCTTCCTACATCAATATACCGTTGCAGAGATTTTGACTCCCACCATTTGCTTTGTTCCTGCCTCATAAGTTTTTCCAGTTTTTTAAATTTATCCTTAACGGTATTAGAGTTGTTGCTTAATGTTAAGTTATTGACTCTCCTACTTGGGGTCGTGGATGGTAAGTCATTAAACATTTCTGTGGCTGCCGCTTCTCGATCGCGTGTCGACCAACATCGCGGTATAATTAGTGTACAGGAAAGAGTTTCTCCGAGAAGTGCGGTTACTCAGTCCTCGTATCGCACACCTCTCCTCCCCAGCTTGTAACCAATGCCTACCTTACTCGTAGTCGGTGCCGTCCGTGTCCTCCGACTCAGCTTCATTAACCACGTTTAGGCTCAGTGGTATTCTCCGGTGCCACGGGGTCAGACGCGCCGTATCCTTCCGGATCACTTTTAATTCTGAGGCATGCCCCGGATAGTTTGGTTTCACTTTGTCGCGTCGTCCATATGGAGAGGGGGGGCGTGTAAAGCCTGGTGAAACCTTCCCGGCTTGTATATCATAGATTCCGTTGTAAATCCAGATTCTTCCTGCACACGGACATGGACCACCAGACAAGTGCATATATTGTTTTATTGCGATGTATATATATATATTTATATTACCTACTGGCGGTCGCCAGTAGGTAGTTATAGTTAGGACCTAGTTTCCATAGGAAAAGCAATTTTTGATTTGCCAATATCTTTGATGCCGTTTGACGAATCTTTGCGAAACTTTCAAAACTAATGGTTCACTCGGGTCAGTTCCTGTCTTGAGAGGTTTGGGGTGATTCGTTGAGGGGGGGGGGCGAGAAAAAAGGGGGGTCACAAAACACGTTTTCTCCATGTTAATTTCCATAGGAAACTTTAGACAAAGCTACAGCCCGAACTGCTGAACGGAATTACACCGAATTTGGCAAAAAGGAAGCTCTTGGTTCAGAAAGCGTTCTTTTTTTTAAATGGTGTAAATCCGTTCAGTAGTTCCTGATAAATTCAAAGATAAAAAAATCTCGATATCTGGTGACCGCGTCAGATCCGCAAACCCTCCCGATCACGAGCTTGACTCTGATTGGCTGCCAACAATTCAAAACAGCAAGTGTTGGCAGCCATCTTGTGACTCGGTAGAACCGAGTCACAAGAAAAAAGGTAAAAAAAGGATAAAAATCAAGAAAAGGGGGCAGGGTAGAAACACCCTGACCCCCTAGGCCTGCTCAGGGCCAAAAAAAGCATTTGTTTTTTATATTTTTGGCAGGATTCGCAATGGGTGCTCGAATCCGGACGAAAATGTTTTAAAAAAATGAAGCGTGGGCTCCTACGCTTCGTTTCTTTAGGCCCCCGGTTGGGCCAGGTCCCGGGGCAATGTTTTATTATGGTGTGGGGGCCTGCGGGGACCCCCGCAGCCACAGGGATGCCATCTCCCAGGGGCTTTATTAATTATGCGTGGGGGGCACGCGGCCCCCGCAGCCCCCAGGACCGCCACCTCCCCGAGGCTTTTATTTATTCAGGGCGGGGTGGGCCCCCCAAGCCCTGGGGACCACCGCCTCCCCGGACTTTAGTGAAATTAAGGGTGGGGGGGCCTCGCCGGCCCCACAAGCTCCAGGGACCGTCACCTCCTCAGGGCTCCAATAGAATTAAAGAAGTGTGGGGGGCTCCTGCCCCTCCCCACACTGCCCTGGGGACCACTACCTCCCCGGGGCACTAATTATGTTAATATGGGGGTCCGTTGCGGACCCCCGCCCCAGGGACCACTACCTCCCCGGGGCTTTAAAATTGTTGGGAGGGAGGCATGCGGCCCCCCTCCTGGATCCCTCCTTGGCCCTGGAGACTGCCACCCCCCAGGGCCGGCTCCAGCAATGTCCAGGGGTGCCCACCCCCGGGATATTGCAGTTTACAATGACAGGGCGGGAGCACAGCTCCCGCCCTGTCATTGCAAACTCTGCTTCACTTCATGGAAGCGAGAGCAGGAAACCTGCTCTAGCTTCCATGAAGCAAAGCAGATTGCTTTTGGACAAGGGGAGCTGCATGGCAGCAGCTCCCCTTGTCCAAAAGCAATGCCTGCTCCCGCAGGAGGCGGGGAGCCAGCAGGGCCTGTGGGGGCATTGGGGCTCCCCCGCGATCCCCAACATGAGGCCAGGCCCCGGGGGTTTGGGTTCCCAATGCCAGAAGTGGCCCAGGGAAGGGGGGCCACCCCATCCCGTGATAATAAAACAATGAGGCCAGGCTCCTGGGGCTGGGGTCCCCAGGACCAGAAGTGGCCAAGGGAAGGAGGGCCACGAGGCCCCTCTCCCCTTTTTCATAAAAAAAAAAAAATGCGGGCGGGCCCTGGGGGATGGGCTTCCCGGGGCTAAAATTAGCCTCGGGAAGGGAACCACGCGCCCCCCCTCCAAAATTAAAAAAAGAAAGAATGGGCAGGCACCGCGGGATGGGGTCCCCGGGGCCAATAGTGGCCCAGGGAAGGGGGGCCACGCGGCCCACTCCCGTTTAAAAATTTTTTGTTTTAAAAATGGGTCAGGCCCTGGGGTATGGGGTCCCCAGGGCCCACAAAATATTAAGAGAAGTGGGGCCACACAGCCCCCCTTCTAACAATAATTTAAAAAAAAAGCAGAAGCCAGCATCTCGCCAGAGGCCCCGCCCCCTACCTGCACCACTGTGCAAACGCGCCTCCTGGCACGTTCTGGATTGGGGGATTAAGTCCCCTTGAATCCTAAGGGTCTTTAGGGGCCAACTAGCCCACCAGGTACCTCCAGTAAGCCCCACACAGTGGGATTGCTGAGAGGTGGTCCGAGGCCACGCCCCTTTTTACACCACTCTGCAAACGCGCGTCTTGGCGCATTGCTGGTGGGGCAATGAGATCCTCTTGTGTCCTGAGGATCTCAGGACTAAAGTGGACTTCATCCCCTGAGCAGCAGTGCGGCAGGAGGCACGTTTGCAGAGTTGTGTAAAAAGGGGGTATGGCCTCGGACCACTCTCAGTAATCCTGCTGTGTGGGGCTCACTAGAGATAACAGGAGGGCTAGTTGGCCCCCAGGGACCCTCAGGAGGCAAGGTGACTTCATCCCCCAACCAGGAGCGCACCAGGAGGTGCGTTTGCAGAGTTGTGGAGAAAGGGGGCGTGGCCTGTGTCCACCTCTCAGCAATCCCACTATTTGGGGCTTACTGGAGGTATCAGGTAGGCTAGTTGGCCACTAGGTTCCCCCACAAGCAAAGGGGACTGCAATCCCCATCCAAGAGCGCGCCAGGAGGCGTGTTTTCAGAGTGGTGGGCAAAGGGGGCATGGCCTGCTATGAGAACTTAGCAATCCTGCTGTGTGGGGCTTACTGGAGGTAAAAGGAGGGGTAGTTGGCCCCCAAAGATGTCCTTGGGGGCCGACTACCCCTCTTGTTACCTCCAGTAAGTCCCACACAGTGGGATTGCTAAGAGGTCTTCGGAGGCCACGCCCCCCTTTCTCCACCACTCTGCAAACGCGCCTCCTGGCACACTATGGGTTGGGGCATGAAGTCCACTTTTCTCCTGAGGGACTTTGGGGGCCAAGAAGCCCTCCTGGTACCTCCTGTAAGTCCTACGCAGCGGAATTCCTGAGCGCTGGTCGGAGGCCCAGCACCCTTTATCCACCACTCTGCAAACACGACTACTAGTTAAAGAAGCATTTGCAATTTAATAGGTTTCGCATTTGCGAGAGTTGGAGCTATTGGCGTTGTAAATGTAAACGTTTTTTACTAATGTTTTTTGGAGTGGATGTACGTTGTGTGTAGTAGAATTATGAGGTATGTTGTGCAGTGAAATTATATGGATAGAAAGTATGTGGTATTCAGTGTACAGGAATTATATAGAGTGGGATTATGTTTTATGGAGAGTAATTATCTGGTATGGTAGTCTGTGTTGTGGAGTGGTAACCTCATGTTTAGTCTTCCTTGTTTCCATAGAAGCTAAACTATGAACTCAATGAGACAAAAAAAAAGAAGGAATCACTGAGGAGCACTTCTGGACCTAGTCAGAGGTATGAGCATGGCCACTGGAATTATGCGACTGTTTGGCTGCTCCGACTTTCGCACAATTATACATTTTCCGCATTAGCCACATAATCCATCATCTGCTGCCTAATCTGCAGATTTGAACAAAAAAAGCCTTGTTTCTAGCTCAAACGTTACCGAAAATGCAGCGACAAGTGTTACAGCACGGTGGAAGGTCCTTTGCAAACCGAGAGTGGTCACCTGTTACTTATTGCTAAATGTGGGTGTTGAATTGGTACTAATGGTGTGCAAACCACTCTTGCTTCTTTCTGTGCCTCTCTTGCCTCTTTCTGCATTTCTGTTGCTTCTTTCTGCACCTTTCTTTCTTTTTCTGCACTTCTCTTGCCTCTTCCTGTGCATCTCTTCTACTTTCTGCACCTCTGTTGCCTCTTTCTGCACTCCTCTTCCCTCTTTCTGCACCACTCTGCCTCTTTCTGCATCTCTGTTCCGTCTTTCTGCACTTCTTTTGTTTCTTTCAGCACCTCTCTTGCTTCTTTCTGCACCCCTCTTGCCTCTTTCTCCACCCCTCTTCCCCCTTTCTGCATGTCTGTTGCTTCTTCCTGTACTTCTCTTGCCTCTTTCTCCACCCCTCTTCCCTCTATCTGCAACTCTGTTGCTTCTTTCTGCACTTATCTTGCGTCTTTCTTCACCTCTCTTGCGTCTTTCTGCACCACTTGTGCCTCTTTCTGTACCCTTCTTCTCTTTCTGCACTCCTCTTGCCTCTTTCTGCACCTCTGTTCCTTCTTTCTGCACTCCTCTTCCTTTTTTCTGCACCACTCCTGCCTCTTTCTGCACCTCTGTTCCTTCTTTCTGCACTTCTTTTGTTTCTTTCCGCACCTCTCTTGCTTCTTTCTGCACCCCTCTTGCCTCTTTCTCCACCCCTCTTCCCCCTTTCTGCATGTCTGTTGCTTCTTTCTGCACTTCTCTAGCCTCTTTCTCCACCCCTTCCCTCTTTATGCATCTCTGTTGCTTCTTTCTGCACCATTTGTGCCTCTTTCTGCACCCTTCTTCTCTTTCTGCACTCCTCTTGCCTCTTTCTGTACCCCTGTTCCTTCTTTCTGCACTTCTTTTGTTTGTTTCTGCGCCTCTGTTGCATCTTTCTGCACCCATCTTGCCTCTTTCTCCACCCCTTTTCCCCCTTTCTGCATCTCTGTTGCTTCTTTCTGCACTTCTCTTATCTCTTTCTCCACCCTTCTTCCCTCTTTCTGCACCTCTGTTGCTTCTTTGTGCACCTCTCTTGCTTCTTTCTGCACCCCTCATGCCTCTTTCACACCCCTATTCCCGCACCCCTCTTGCCTCTTAATGCACCTCTGTTCCTTCTTTCTGCACTTCTTTTGTTTCTATCTGCACCTCTCACTTCTTTCTGCACCCCATGTGCCTCTTTCTGCACCCCCTTCCCTCTTTTTGCTCCCCTCTTGCCTCTTTCTGCACCTCTGTTGCTTTCTTCTGCACTCCTCTTGCTTCTTTCTGCACTCCTCATGCCTCTTTCACACCCCTCTTCCCTCTTTGTGCACCCCTCTTTCCTCTTTCTGCATTAATGTTCCTTCTTTCTGTACTTCTTTTGTTTCTTTCTGCACCTCTCGATTCTTTCTGCACCCTTTTTGCCTCTTTCTGTACCCCTCGTGCCTCTTTCACACCCCTCTTCCCACACCCCCCTTGCCTCTTTCTGCACCTCTGTTCCTTCTTTCTGCTCTTCTTTTGTTTCTATCTGCACGTCTCACTTCTTTCGGAATCCCTTATGCCTCTTTCTGCACCCCTCTTCCCTCTTTCTGCACCCCTCTTGCCTCTTTCTGCACCTCTGTTCCTTCTTTCTGCACTTCTTTTGTTTCTTTCTGTATTTCTCTTGCTTCATTCTGCACCCCTCTTGCCACTTTCTCCACCTCTCTTCCCCCTTTTTGCATCTCTGTTGCTTCTTTCTGTACTTCTCTTGCCTCTTTCTTCACCCCTCACCCCTCTTTCTGCACCTATGTTGCTTCTTTCTGAACTTCTCTTGCTTCTTTCTGCACCTCTGTCCCTTCTTTCTGCAAACCTTGTGCCTCTTTCTGCACCCCTCTTCCCTCTTTCTGCACTTCTTTTGTTTCTTTCTGCACCTCTCTTGTTTCTTTCTGTATCCCTCTTGCCTCTTTCTCCACCCCACTTCCCCCTTTCTGCATCTCTGTTGCTTCTTTATGCATTTCTCTTGCTTCTTTCTGCACCTGTCTTGCTTCTTTCTGCATCCCTTGTGCCTCTTTCTGCACCCCTCTTCCCTCTTTCTGCACTCCTCCTGCCTCTTTCTGTACCTCTGTTGCTTCTTTCTGCACTTCTTTTGTTTCTTTCTGCACCCCTCTTGCCTCTTGCCTCTTTCTGCACCTCTGTTCCTTCATTCTGCACTTCTTTTGTTTCTTTTTGCACCTCTCTTGCTTCTTTCTGCACCACTCTTACCTCTTTCTCCACCCCACTTCCCCCTTTCTGCATCTCTGTTGCTTCTTTCTGCACTTCTCTTGCTTCTTTCTGCACCTCTCTTGCTTCTTTCTGTATCACTTGTGCTTCTGTCTGCAACCCTCTTCCCTCTTTCTGCACCCCTTTTGCCTCTTTCTGCACCTCTGTTCCTGCTTTCTGCTCTTCTTTTGTTTCTTTCTGCACCTCTGTTGCTTCTTTCTGCACCCCTCTTGCCACTTTCTCCACCCCTGTTCCCCCTTTTTGCATCTCCGTTGCTTCTTTCTGCACCTCTGTCCCTTCTTTCTGCACCTCTGTCCCTTCTTTCTGCAACCCTTGTGCCTCTTTCTGCCTCCCTCTTCCCTCTTTCTGCACCGCTCTTTATGCACCTCTGTTCCTTCTTTCTGCACTTCTTTTGTTTCTTTCTGCACCTCTCTTGTTTCTTTCTGTATCCCTCTTTCTCCTCCCCACTTTCCCCTTTCTGCATCTCTGTTGCTTCTTTCTGCACTTCTCTTGCTTCCTTCTGCACCCCTTGTCCTCTTTCTGCACACCTCTTCCCTCTTTCTTCACTCCTCTTGCCTCTTTCTGCACCTCTGTTCCTTCTTTCTGCACTTCTTTTGTTTCTTTCTGCACCCCTCTTGCCTCTTTCTTCACCCCTCTTCCCCCTTTCTGCATGTCTGTTGCTTCTTTCTGCACTTCTCTTGCCTCTTTCTCCACTTCTCTTCCCTCTTTCTGCATCTCTGTTGCTTCTTTCTGCACTTATCTTGCGTTTTTCTGCACCTCTCTTGCCTCTTTCTGCACCTCTGTTGCTTCTTTCTGCACTTATCTTGCGTTTTTCTGTACCCCTCTTCCCTCTTTCTGCACTCCTCCTGCCTCTTTCTGCACCTGTTGCTTCTTTCTGCACTTCTTTTGTTTCTTTCTGCACCCCTCTTGCCTCTTTCTGCACCTCTGTTCCTTCATTCTGCACTTCTTTTGTTTCTTTTTGCACCTCTCTTGCTTGTTTCTGTACCATTCGTGCTTCTTTCTGCACCCCTCTTCCCTCTTTTAGCACCCCTCTTGCCTCTTTCTGCACCTCTTTTCCTTCTTTCTGCTCTTCTTTTGTTTCTTTCTGCACCTCTCTTGCTTCTTTCTGCACCCCTTTGCCACTTTCTCCACCCCTGGTCCCCCTTTTTGCATCTCTGTTGCTTCTTTCTGCACTTCTCTTGCCTCTTTCTGCACCTCTGTCACTTCTTTCTGTAACCCTTGTGCCTCTTTCTGCACCCCTCTTCCCTCTTTCTGCACCCCTCTTGCCTCTTTCTGCACCTCTGTTCCTTCTTTCTACACTTCTTTTGTTTTTTTTGTAACTCTCTTGCTTCTTTCTGCACCCCTCGTGCCTCTTTCACATCCCTCTTCCCTCTTTCTGCACCCCTCTTGCCTCTTTCTGCACCTCTGTTCCTTCTTGTTGCAGTTCTTTTGTTTCTTTCTGCACCTCTCTTGTTTCTTTTTGTATCCCTCTTGCCTCTTTCCCCGGACCACTTCCCCCTTTCTGCATCTCTGTTGCTTCTTTATGCACCTCTCTTGCTTCTTTCTGTACCCCTTGTGCCTCTTTCTGCACACCTCTTTCTGCACTCCTCTTGCCTCTTTCTGCACCTCTTTTGCTTCTTTCTGCACTTCTTTTGTTTCTTTCTGCACCCCTCATGCCTCTTTCTGCACCTCTGTTCCTTCTTTCTGCACTTCTTTTGTTTCTTTCTGCACCTCTCTTGTTTCTTTCTGTATCCCTCTTGCCTCTTTCTCCACCCCACTTCCCCCTTTCTGCATCTGTTGCTTCTTTATGCACTTCTCTTGCTTCTTTCTGTACCTCTCTTGCTTCTTTCTGTACCACTTGTGCTTCTTTTGGCACCCCTCTTCCCTCTTTCAGCACCCCTCTTGCCTTTTTCTGCACCTCTGTTCCTTTTTTTCTGCTCTTCTTTTGTTTCTTTCTGCACCTCTTTTGCTTCTTTCTGTACCCCTCTTGCCACTTTCTCCACCCCTGTTCCCCTTTTTGCATCTCCGTTTGTTTCTTTCTGCACCTCTCTTGTTTCTTTCTGTATCCCTCTTTCTCCACCCCACTTTCTCCTTTCTGCATCTGTGTTGCTTCTTTCGGCTCTTCTCTTGCTTCTTTTTGCACCTCTCTTGCTTCTTTCTGCACCCCTTGTCCTCTTTCTGCATACCTCTTCCCTCTTTCTTCACTCCTCTTGCCTCTTTCTGCACCTCTGTTGCTTCTTTCTGCACTTTTTTTGTTTGTTTCTGCACTCCTCTTGCCTCTTTCTGCACCTCTGTTCCTTCTTTCTGCCCTTCTTTTGTTTCTTTCTGCACCCCTCTTACCTCTTTCTCTACCCCTCTTTCCCCTTTCTGCATGTCTGTTGCTTCTTTCTGCACTTCTCTTGCCTCTTTCTGCACCTCTCTTGCTTCTTTCTACACCACTTGTGCCTCTTTCTGCACCCCTCTTGCCTCTTTCTGCACCTCTGTTCCTTTTTTCTGCTCTTCTTTTGTTTCTTTCTGCACCCCTCTTGCCACTTTCTCCACCCCTGTTCCCCCTTTTTGTATCTCTGTTGCTTCTTTCTGCACTTCTCTTGCTTCTTTCTACAACTCTGTCCCTTCTTTCTGCAACCCTTGTGCCTCTTTCTGCACCCCTCTTTCTGCACCTCTGTTCCTTCTTTCTGCTCTTCTTTTGTTTCTTTCTGCACCTCTCTTGCTTCTTTCTGCACCCCTCTTGCCACTTTCTCCACCCCTGGTCCCTCTTTTTGCATCTCTGTTGCTTCTTTCTGCACTTCTCTTGCCTCTTTCTGCACCTCTGTCACTTCTTTCTGGAACCCTTGTGCCTCTTTCTGCACCTCTCTTCCCTCTTTCTGCACCCCTCTTGCCTCTTTCTGCACCTCTGTTCCTTCTTTCTGCACTTCTTTTGTTTCTTTTTGTAACTCTCTTGCTTCTTTCTGCACCCCTCTTGCTTCTTTCTGCACCCCTTGTGCCTCTTTCACACCCCTCTTCCCTCTTTCTGCACCCCTCTTGCCTCTTTATGCACCTCTGTTCCTTCTTTTTGCACTTTTTTTGTTTCTTTCTGCACCTCTCTTGTTTCTTTTTGTATCCCTCTTGCCTCTTTCCCCACCCCACTTCCCCCTTTCTGCATCTCTGTTGCTTCTTTATGCACCTCTCTTGCTTCTTTCTGCACCCCTTGTGCCTCGTTCTGCACACCTCTTCCCTCTTTCTGCACTCCTCTTGCCTCTTTCTGCACCTCTTTTGCTTCTTTCTGCACTTCTTTTGTTTCTTTCTGCACCGCTCTTGCCTCTTTCTGCACCTCTGTTCCTTCTTTCTGCACTTCGTTTGTTTCTTTCTGCACCTCTCTTGTTTCTTTCTGTATCCCTCATGCCTCTTTCTCCACCCCACTTCCCCCTTTCTGTATCTGTTGCTTCTTTATGCACTTCTTTTGCTTCTTTCTGCACCTCTCTTGCTTCTTTCTGTACCACTTGTGCTTCTTTCGGCACCCCTCTTCCCTCTTTCTGCACCCCTCTTGCCTCTTTCTGCACCTCTGTTCCTTTTTTTCTGCTCTTCTTTTGTTTCTTTCTGCACCTCTTTTGCTTCTTTCTGCACCCCTCTTGCCACTTTCTCCACCCCTGTTCCCCCTTTTTGCATCTCCGTTGCTTCTTTCTGCACTTCTCTTGCCTCTTTCTGCACCTCTGACCCTTCTTTCTGCATCCCTCTTCCCTCTTTCTGCACCCCTCTTGCCTCTTTCTGTACCTCTGTTCCTTCTTTCTGCACTTCTCCTGTTTCTTTCTGCAGCTCTCTTGTTTCTTTTTGCACCCACTTGCCTCTTTCTCCACCCATCCACCCTCTTTCTGCACTCCTCTTGTCTCTTTCTGCACCTCTTTTGCTTCTTTCTGCACCCCTCATACCTCTTTCTCCACCCCTCTTCCTTTCCTCATTTGACCAAGCACACATTTCCAGATCATTTCCCAGCAGTCATTTCACCTGGGATCGATGGGGCACACAGTTACCTTAGCAGATTATCTGGGCTTGAGAAACCAGCTGGTCCACCACAGTGGTTATGCTGGAACCTGTATGCCTGAGAGCTTGGCCATTGCCTATTCTTCACCATGCTGGGAGGTAAGCAGACAGGGTCTCAATATCCATCACTCCCATTGACACTAAGGTGACTTCAGTGTACTCTTTGGTTTACCCCTATGGGGGGCTTCTTGGAACAATTAGGATCTACTCTCTCATGGCCAGACTGCTGACAGTCATACCCCCCCCCCAGAATTTGAAGGGTAAAACTTATTTCCCTGATACCCCCTTCCCATGGTCTTGGATCGGTCACTGAACTTCCCTTCTTTGGCAAACTTTTGGAGCTGTTTAGGTAACTCCTTCTTTTTGTCTTAAGTGATCCCTTCTTTCCCCTTTTGGGGGGCCTGATGCCCTTTCTTAGGATCCCCCTCTGGAACGTCTTGTGCAGGCTAGTGTCTACCAACTCATAAGCTATCTTATACAGCTCCTGAGCCACTTGGAGTCTGCTAGATCTACCAGATCTCTGATGGACAATTTCCATCCCCAGTGCGTCTGTCGGCCATTGGCCGATGCTAGGGAGAGTTTTAAAGGAGCCTTTGGTGCTTGTACCAGAGGGATTCCTTTTTTGTATTTTCTACTCATGCTGCTTGGGAAAAGCGTCTCTAGAAGCCAGAGACGTTTTTTTAGGTCGAGCCTATGGCAGTGCGCATGCGCTGCATAGGAAATCGACCTCTTGGAATCACTTCAGCTTTCAACAAAGCGCATGCATGTTGTGCTCACACGCTATTGGCCTCTGCGTCTGGCTTCAGTACGAAATTGGCCAAAGGCGTGTGGATGTCCCAGCTTCTTTTCAACGGTTTACTCCCAGAGCGTTTTGCTCTCGGGAGCCAGCAGCGGCGCGCAGGAACCATCTGTTTTTAATCAGCGTGGGCGCGCTTTGTTCACATGCAGTCTTTCTCCCCCCTCTTGCAGGCCATGGTTGCAGTTGGTCTCAGGTTCTCTACATCAGGGGGCGGCTCGCCAAGCAGCTGTTTTTCAGTTTTTCAGTTTATGCCACTGCCCACCCTACAAGGAATGCCCTTCCACCCTACGCATTTCTGTTTTCTCGGGTCTCCAGCTTTATTAATGCTTTCTCGCTTCTATTACTCCGTGTTTCAGTCTCTGGTCTTTTTAAATGCTCTTCCTGTTTTCAAATCCATCACTTTCGTTGTGCCATTGTTCTTTGCGTTCTTAACCCCTTCGGTTCAACACATCTTCAAACATCACTGCGTAGTCTTCCTTCACCCACCTCTGCTCTCATGTTGAGATCTCCGAAGCAGGCCTGCTCCTCATAGGAAAGATGCTGCCTCTTGTAATGTGGTTGTTACATTTTAGAAATGTTAATGTTTCCCTTTTAATTATCGTCGGAGGTCTGCGTGATAATCTTAGAACTCTCACTTTAACATAACGGTCACGCAAAGAGTTGGGAGCTCTGGGGACTCGAGGTGCACTTCACAAAAAGCTGCATTGGAAAACAGACTAAATTTGAACAGTCTCAGCAGAGGGGCAAGTGACTGAATGGGCACAAAGCGCAGCAATCCCCCCCTTATTCCGCTACGGCAGGTTCTTCAAGAGCCGGCATGGAATTGTTTTTTGGAGCGGGCTAAACACACGCGCTAATTACATTCAAACCCTGTGCTTGTATAAACGCCCAAAGGAAGCAGCTGGTACGTCATTAAAATAACAGCCATGTTGAAGTGGTGCAGATCCTGATGTCTTGGGACAAGCACATAAACACTCATCGCCACCGTGTATTGCGTTAACCTTTGAACTTCACTTTAACATGATGGTCACGCAAAGAGTTAGGAGCTCTGGGGACTAGAGGTGCACTTCACAAAAAATTCCATTGGAAAACAGACTATTTCCACAGTCTCAGCAAAGGGGCCAGTGACTGAATGGGCACAGAGCGCAGCAACCCCCCCTCCATTATTCCCGTACGGCAGGTTCTTCAACAGCCGGCATCACGGCTTGTGGCGCTCCTACTAACATAAATTAACAAGTTGTTGTCACCAAGCTTCACAGGAACCAGACCAGCGACGCCATATGAACAGCAGACAGCCACAACACATCTCCCCCACTACTCTTTTCCTACCATTTTTTTGTCCCGTCCGTGGTTTGTTACTCATACGCTTCCTTCCAATATGCCCATATCTTTTCACACAACTTAAAGCACTTTCTATAACATCATCCTGTCTCCTGTATCTTTTCTCTTCCCTCAGACACCTATTTCCCCTTAAACTCTCCATTTTATTTTAAACAAAAACTCTCCAGTTCTCCCTTCTTGTTTGTTTGTTCTTATTCCCGCCACCCCCTTATACTACAACTCCTTTTAATACGACACAAAGCATCCACCAAGGCCATAATATCATCGCGTGTAGGGCACTTTTGGATTAGGCTACAAACAGGGCCATTACGCCAAACTTTTAAATTTAGCTACAAACAGGGCCGTAATATTATGGCCTGCAAGGAGGGACGGGGTGGTTAGAGTTCTTGTTGGGATAGGCACGCAGTCGCTTTCGCGTCCGGGAATTGTTTTTTTGGAGGGGCTAAACACACGCGCTAATTTACATGCAAACCCTGTGCTTGTATAAACTTGGATGTAATGTTATTGTCTACAGAACGCTTACATTAAGCCGTCGTGTACCATTTACTCGTAACCTGACATCTTCCAATATTACTTTCTAATTGTTGTTTACGAAAAATCTTTCCAGTTCTCCTTTATTCTTTTTTGTTCTCATTCCCGCTACACTTTTAGATTCAACTGCTTTTAATCCAACAAAAAGCTTCTACCAGGGCCGTAATGTAATCGCGTTCAGGGGCCTTACATGTTATCACGTGCTGTGGCATTATATTAAGCTAGTGTTAAACACTGCCTACTCCTGCGTGATCCTATTACTTATACTTATAAGGTCCCAAAAGCGAGACCTATTGGCTATGCCAATGCTTGTTTCATTTGGCAATAACAATAAGCATGCAGGCCATGCTGATGTCATTAGTTGAAAAACAAAAGTAAAACGAGCCGATCGTCTAGTTTTACTTTCACTGCATCAGTATTCATGGTCATATCTCAGCCGTGGAGCATTTATTGAGTTGGGGAAGGTATAGTTGGGAAGGAGAGACTCTCCCCTTTCAAATGGTTTCTGTACCCAGGGGATTCCTGGGCTTGAGGATTGCTAAAGGAGAGTGATCCCCAAGAAGTTGTCCACCCAGTAGACACTCTCTAGAATCCAGGGCTTTTGGGGGAGCAGCCCATTAGGCAAAGGCTTGTCCCCCCCCCCACAGAGCCAACATTTGTAGTCTTTCTGACCCCCTGGGAACGGATGTAGGCAATTACCCCCAATCTGCCCCCCAGGGTTATAGAAATCCCACTAGACACCAGGGATAAAATAATAATTAGAAACAGAAGGGGTGGGGATTGCCCACCTTCGGCATGGCCATGACCCTACCCTAAAAAGGGTCCTAACAAAAATCATAGGGGTGGGGACTGCCCACCACAGGCATTGCCATGCCCCCACCACAACCTCCAAAAAGGGTGCAACAGTCTTTCTGCTGCCCCCGGAGGGCAGATTTGAGGTTTGTTGCAATCTGCCTTCCCTATGGTGGGACACACAGCCCACTAAACACCAAGATATATAATAAAGAGCATAGTGGTGGGGGCTTACCATCATGGGCATGGCCATGTCTCCACCCAAAAAGGGACAAACTAGTCTTTCTGCCCCCCTCCAGAAGCAGACATGGGATTTGCCCCCACCCCCTATTTGCCACTGGAAGGAAGGGGCAGAAAGCCCACTAGACACCATGGTTTTCAAAATGGTGCCAAAGCAAACAAAAGGATGAGGATTCCTATCCTGCCATACCCCACCCAATATGGGGCAGCAGTGTCTTTCTGTCACCCTAGGGGCTGGTAGGAGGTTTGTCCCAATTGGCAAGGGGACGGGTAGGAGATATGTCCCCGGTGGCCCAAATATGCCCCCCATTTCGGTGGGGAGGTTGGAATGCCCACTAGGCACCAAGGATTTTGAATTTGGGCCAAAAGAAAGGGGAAGAGTCGTGGCACTCGGTCATTCAGCAACACTTCCATCCCAAAAGTATTTTGGCCTCCCCGGGGGCAGAGAGAGGGTTTTCCCCCAACTTGCCTCCTGGAGGGGCAAAAGCACACTGGATGGCAGGAATATGTTTTTTTATAAAATAATGGGGCTTATCTAGCCCATCCTGAAATCAGGCCTCACCCCTTAAACCTCAACAGTCTTTCTGTTCCTCTGTGTACTTAAACATCTTCATTCCTATCACAATGGCAAGCAAGAACACATTTGATTTTTTGGGGTGTTGTTTTTACATGCAGACCAGGAGAGTGGGGCTAAATAACAATATTGTCACACCTGCCATGCCATGCTAAATGGCTGCCCTTTTTTACCTTGTGTATTCCGCCACCTTGGAGCAACCTACCAGACCCAAACATTTCTGAAAACTAGACATAGAGTGGAGTCCAGGGTAGTATGCCTTGCTTGGATCCCATGACATTTTCCTAACCACAACGCTCTGCATACCTCAAACTCTGCCTAAAATCACACATTTTCTTTGCATTTCTGTGATGTTAACTTCCAGAATACGTGAGGATCCACAACAGTCTTACTTGCCAGTGTTCCCCCTCTACACTACCCTTCCTGAATGGGTGGGCCTAGCATCCACATCTGGAAAATGCCCGAAATGTAATGCCACCTGACCTGACCCACCCCGAGGCTGCTGCAGGCTTACCTGGTCACGGCACCGCGATTTTCCGCTTCCGTGCCCTGCCCCGGCTGTCCTCCTCCTCCTGGCTGTCTCCGTTTCCACTCCAGGCTTGCGCCAAGGCAAGATGAAACTCCTATGTTCTACGTCTTGGGAGAACTGTGCATGAGTGCGCGCGCATGCATCCCGAGAGTGACGTAGGGTTTTCATTTTGCCTGGGAGCAAGCCTGCAGTGGAGAGAAGTCAGCCAGGAGGAGGAGGACACCCTGGGCGGGGCACGGAAGCACCCTGACCAGGTAAGCCTGCGGCGGCCTTTCGGGGTGGGTGGCACTGTGGCAGGGCAAACTCCGCTATGCCACGGAGCCGGAGATTTTTCTGAACTCCGCACTCTGAGCCGCCACCTAGGGAAATCTACCAAAACCAGACATTTCTGAAAACTAGACATCCGGAGGAGTCCAGGGTGGTGTGCTTCATGTGAATGCCATAAAGCTGTCTTACCCACAATACCCTGCAGACCTCAAACTTTTTTAAAATCATAATTTTTTCTTGCATTCCTGATAGAAACCTCCAGAATCAAAATTCCTACCACCCATCATTACCACACTTCTCACGATAAAACACTGCTTTAATTGTGTGACTAATTCTAGTGCCAACAAAGGAACATATCACAACTAAAGTCAGTGAGAGTCCTCTGATTTGCCAGAATTCACAAGATACTAAGACACCTATAAATGCTAGAACCAATAGATTAAGAAGACTGATCCCAAACTTTAAGGTGAGAGATAAGGTTTGGTTATCTTCCAATTACCAGCCCTTTATAGTTTTGTTTCTTGGTGATAATCAAACAGATCAATCATGCTGCCTTTAGGTTGCACCTTCCTAATTCTTGGAAGATACACACTACTTTTTATGTCTTCCAGCTGAAGCCTTTTGTGCTGGACCCTACTTATCTGACTTCTTCTCCTCCTCCAGTTATGGAAGTTGGGTGATCAGAATATGAGGTTAGTAAGATCTGGTATTCTGGGATTTTCAGGGATCAATATAGTTTTTCATTCACTGGGAAGGCTAGTCTGCTTGTGGGTTTTCTTGGGCTCCTGCTTTTTATGCCCATGCCCTTAGATTGATTTGTCAATTTTTGCTGGGTTTCCTGAATAGCGTGTGCTCTCAGGAGGGGGTATGCTCTTATGACCACAGTGTCTTAGCCATCTGAAAGTCCAAGATTGCATTCACCAGGCTTCAGAAAACACTGCAAGAAGCCTGCATCTGCGGGCTTTGAGTCTCACTCACCTGGGGCTGCCTTTCCTTGTGCTGCTCCTGGTCTCCTGGTTGCTGCTCCTCCCACTCTAACTCCAAAACGGCAATTACCGGCTTGCCCTGTTAAAGCTACTCTGCAGCTATTCCAGTTCAGGTTTTCAGTCCTCTCCATTCTCATCCTGACTGTTCCTTCCTTTGTTGCTTCATGATTCTCCCAATCCATTATGGTTTTTGTTGCATGATGTTTTAATTAATTTCCTTTTGCTATGTAAGGGCATAACTCTGTTTAGAGACTGTATCACAACATAGACGTGTTCCTTTGGTTGTTTCCTTGTTCCCTCACTTGCTGAGCCTAACTCTTTGCTCCTGATGAACTCCTGTTGGACTTTGGATTCCTGATCTACTTAAGCCTTTTAAAGTCTTTATCCAGCAACAATAGTTTTTATGTATTTGGCTATTTCCTCCTGAGAAGGTGGCAGCTTCATGAGGGCATTTCCCTACCACATATTCCAGTGTTGTGACATGGTGGCCTCTGAAAATAGCTGCCCTCACTTTGCACAGCTGAAGACCCTGGCTTTTTGGTAAGCATCCCACCATGAGTAGGGTGACCCCTTCATCTCTCTATGATCCCTGCCCCTCTGTATACCTCTTGATGCGTCCCATCCCTGCAGCCCTTCAGTATGCCTGGTGCCCCTACTTTAGCACTTATGTATGCCCCCTGACTTCCCTGCAGGACCCATGTGTGCCTTCCCCTCCATCCCTGCCTCTTCTTTATGTAGTCTTGCCCTTCAATAGGCCCTATGTGCTTCTGCCTCCATTGCACCCCCTCTGTTCACCCTGCCTCTCGCATTCACTCTGTGTGTTCTCGCCCCCTGCATTACCTGTGCCACTTCAGCCATTACAGTGTGTCTTGCTCACAAGATGTCATTTTTGGCCACAACCTCCACCAATTCTTCCTATACAAGCTGTGCACATGAGTTTTACTTTTTTCAGTAACCCCAAGGGCAACATACCTGATAGTGCAAGTTCATTGGCTATGCAAAGTTGGGACTGAGCACAGGTGTGAGTTTGGCCCCTTTCATCCCAAACCTTGGTCTTTGCTGATATCATATCCAATCTCTTGGTTAATATCTTCAACACTATTATCTTAAATATCTTCAGTGATGTCATTGATGTCATTTGATATGTAATGAGTAGCGTCATGCATATGGCAGGCAAGAATTATACATTGTCCAGTTTGACATAACTGGGGTAGTTCAGTGTTTTTTGTTGTTGCCTTGTAAGTGTCCTGGGATCCAGCACATTGATAGAGCTTTTCAGTGTTCATAAATCATCTAATCTGATCACTTTTTGGAGAACTTGAATTAATTATTTTTTTCTGAGAAAACAATAAATCAAGCACAGCTCAATTCTTGAGGGAAGAACAGATATAGCCGACTTGAGAGCAATGTATTGTTTCGCTTGTCAATAGAAGGCGCTCTACAGACAAATTGGTATTTTACCGGAATCAAATTATATCTATGCATTTATTTATCAAGAACATGCACCTACTTTAATAAAACTTGGCTTACTTGTCGGTAAAGCCTTTTGGATCATATTGCGTTTGAAAGCTTTTGATGACTTTGCATGTTTAGGAGGGGTGTCCTCAACCTTTATTGACTGGTGTGAATCAGTTTAGAAGTGAATGAGCTTTGTAGAAAATACTCTGCTATACAGCATAATAGGTATGTTTCATTTCTTTTTTTGTTGCTAATATGTTGCAAAAGAATTTATTGCTGCAATACATTGCTGTAAAGGGTAAACATGTTGTAAATCCTCTGAATTTCATTCCAATAGCCACTCAAATTGGGGATTGAATGTTAGAAAACCATATGCAGTAATACCACTGTGCCAGTGTCCATTCTTAAAAAAAAAAAATACTTAGTTAATGAATGTACTATTTTGACTGATTTTCTGTGGTTTGTTTTTACAAACAGAAAAAAGAAATTAACATGCTCAGGGATGAGAACAGCACTTTATCTCAAAAAGTAAGTTTTAGTTCTATACTTTTTACTGATTCCGATTCTTTTCTTCTATGCAGCACAAATATATTTATAGGTGACTTGCTCCTAAAGCTGACTCCCTCAACATCCTCAAGACTTTTAACACATTGAAAAGAGGGATATTAAGGTGGTTCAACCTAATGCAAGTGAAATGTCTTCACACAGCCTTTCTTAATTATAGCAGCTATTTACAGTGCTGACTCCACACAAATCCCATCCCCAAACTTTTATAGCTTTCTGTGGTCTATGCTCTAAATCTGTCACATTTAAAGCCTACCAAGTGTACATCATATCTAACCCCTTTTTCACCTGTGTAAACAATAAATATGGTACTGTGCATGCTAAGTTGACCTCATGTCATGTACTCTTATGCACCCCGTGAAAAGGAAGCTATTCAATTTAATATATTACTGATATCATCAAGCAGTCACAAAAATAAATGTGTCTAACATTAATGCCTCCTTTTCAACCAGCTATCTCAAGGCACTATGTGCACAGGTGGTCGGCTTGCTTCTGATAACTAACAGAACCAAGAAAAATAAACTGTGTAGTATTATAGTTAAATCAGACTGTCCATAGGAAGAGAGTTTTTTTCTTTTGCTAATATGTCACAAAACCTTTCTTTTTTTAAAGTTCATCCAAATCAGCTTCTTCCTGGAATGTTTCGGTGTAATCCAGTAAGAGGGGGCGGAGAAAAGGTGTGTCCCAAAATGCCTTTTCCACATGCATTTTCCAAAGGGAATTTTAGACAGCATTGCAGCCAGAAAAGCTGAAGAGAATTACCAAATGTGGCAGATAACTAGATATTTACTCAGAAAGTGTGCTTTTTTGTGATTTGGCGTAAGTCTGTTAAGTAGTTTTTTTTTTTTAAATGAAGGCGCAAAGTTATATATATATATGACAGTTGGTATCCAGTATGCTTTGATTGGCCACTTTAAAGGGGACTAGTCAATCCTGATTGGTTGGTCACAACCTTAACAATATTTTGTGGCAACTATTACAGGAATCAGAGACCATGGTTCTTGTCCTCTGAAAATGATTGTTAAAGATATGTAAGGGAGCAAGAGGAACATACCCTGAACCAAAGGGCATGGGTGGATGGGGGGAAGGGTATCCAAAAGGCTGGCCCTTGATTGGTTGGCCACAACATTGACAACGTGTTGAGGCAACCCTTACAGTACTCTGGGACATGGTCCTAATGTAGGGTTTTTATAAAATGGGCAATTCTAATAATAGATATGATTAACATATAGTGAAATTAAGACTTTATGTTGAGAAACTGTGTTTATTTTAACATTGGATAATGTAGGACTCGATTTTAAAATGGTTATTGCTCTCTACAGCCAATCTTTTAGCAAGCAGTCATCTTTCTGTCCTTTTATCATCATGCACTCAGCACACATAAGTAACTTTGTGAACAAGGCATGTACAAATTGATATTTCATTTCTGCTTCATAGAATGCTGTGTAAGGAATGTGAACATTTCCCAAGGTGTACCCTGTTGGGACCATGATATTATTCTCATGAGAACTTGACCTTAATTTTGGAACACTATTTATACTGCTATTGAGGTGCATAAATGGATGTGGGCATCCCACCTAGAAATCAGGATATCCCCCAAGCCCCCACAAATAACCCACTCCTTTTGCTCCCCATCAGAGCAGATTGGAAGTGTTTTCTTCCAACTTGCCCCATCTGGTGGGCAGAAAACCCATTTGACCGTCAGAGATTATATTTGGAGGGTAGCCCCCCCCCCCTGAAGTGAGTTAATGCTCCCCCTACTCGCAGGCCCAAATGTCTTTATGCCGCCTCGGGGTCGATTTGAGGTTAAAAGCCCACAAGAAACCAGGAATGATTTTTTGTGGAGAAATGTGTGGGGCGGCCCACCTAGGCATTGGGCCTAACCCTACCCCTCAAATAACACACAACAGTCTTTCTGCCCTGAGGGGGCAGATAGGAGGTCTTTAATTCCAATCCGCCCCAGTGGGAAGTGCAAAAAGCCCACTAGACACCAGGGAGTTTTTTTTATTGCTAGAAGGTGTGGAGATGGTCTTCCCACCTGCTTACACATTGGGCCTAGCCTCCACCTCCAATGAGACCCCAACAGTCTTTCTGCCCCCCTTGAGGACTAAATCAACCCCAACTTTTTGGCACAAAGGTAAATTTTGATTTTGGATGCGTTTTTTTTAATTTTTAATTTTTATACATGTGGGTAGCAGAGTTTGGCTAAGTCCCAGTATTGTCCTACTTGTATGTAGAATGGCTGCACTTTACAGGCTCAGGTCAGCTGCCACCTGGGGAAACCTACCAAACCCAGACATTTCTGAAAACTAGACAACCGAAGGAGTCCAGGGTGGTTTGCCTTGCATGCATCCCATAAAGTTTTCTTACCCACAATGTCATGCAAACCTCAAACTTTGCCTAAAATTGCACATTTACCTTGTAATTCTGTGACGTAAACCTCTGGAATCAGCAAGAATCCCAAAAATTCCTACCACTCAGTGTTCCCCAACTTGTCCTAATAAAAATACTACCCCACTTATGTCACTTGTCTTGGTGCCCCTGACAGGCACAAATCAAACCAGGGTCAATGTGAGCCGCTCCAGAAGACTCCTATTGACCATGGATTGATGCTTCCCTTTTTGCATGCACTAGGCCCAGCCACAAAATTGAGGAAGCATTTTTATCGAGACAAGTGGGAGAATGGTGGGTGGTAGGAATTGTGTCCATTCCTGCTTATTTTGTAAGTTACATTACAGAAATGTAAGGAAAATGTGCAATTTTAGGGACATTTTGAGGTTTCCAGGGTATTGTGGGTAAGAAAACTTTGTGGGATCCACGCGAGGCATACCACCCTGGACTCCCCAGGGTGTCTAGTTTTCAGAAATATCTGGATTTAGAGGTTTCCATCGGTGGTAGTCGATCCGTGGCCCAAAACAATGCTGTACTCCTACTGCCAAATCGGATACTTTTTGTTGTAGGAAATGTTGATATCCTCACATTGTATTTGGGGCCTTTCCTGTTGCGGGCATTAGGCCTACCTACACAAGTGGGGTACCGTTTTTAGCAGAAGGAGGTAGTTTGTGGGTCTTCGCAGCTTCCAGAATTTTACATCACTAAAATGTAAGGAAAATGTGTTCTTTCATCAAAGTTTGAGGTTTACAAGTGATTCTGGGTAAAACAACCTAATGAGAGCCACAAAGGTCACCCCATCCTGAATTCCCCTAGGTGTCTGGTTTTAATTTTTTTTATAGGTTTGCTTGATTTCTCTAGGTGCGGGCTGAGCTATGGCCCAAAATCGACAAGTACCCACGTTGAAAAAAATTGTCACTTTTGAGGGGAAAAATGTGATATATCCAGGTTGCGCTTTGGGCCATTTTCTGTAGCGGGCACTAGGCTTACCCACACAAGTGAAGTACCATTTTCATTAGGAGACTTGTGGGAATGCTGTGTGGAGGGGAGTTTGAGGCTCCTTGCAGATTCCATAACTTTCCATCATAGAAATGTGGGCAAAAATGTGTTTTTTTCGTCTACGTTTGAGGTTTGCAAGCAATTCTGGGTAAAACAACCTGTTGAAAGCTATGCAAGTCACCCCATCTTAGATTCCCCTAGGTGTCTATTTTTAAATAATGTACAGGTTTACTAAGTTTCCCAAGGTGTTGGCTGAGCTAGGGCCCAAAATCCACAGATATGCACTTTGCAAAAAATGGATCAGTTTTGAGCGGAAAAATGTGATGTATCTGTTATACAGTTCCTACAATTCTAGAAGGACTGTGTATTAGACCAACATGAACTTCAAAGTTTTGAGATTTTGTCCACATATACCATCAGTAAGCATCAGTGGGTTTCAGTTAGCTCACAGTACCACATCCAACCCCTAAACTAACCAGGGTAACAGATGTTATGGGCAACCTCAAACATGACACTCTGATTCCCAGGGAATCCGTGAAACAGGTCTCACCCTTTTGTTTGCCCACTCTTGCATGCCCAAGGTAAACACAAGAAAGATACAATGATACATTTTCAAACATTTAGTGAAATGATTATATTCTTGCAAAGAAAGCATGAGCTGCGATTATTATACAGAAGAGACATGTTACTGGAATAAGCATTATTAGAATGGTAAACAATATAAACAATTCAACCATGTTAATTGTGACTAATGTTTGCTAATTTCTATCTGTCACTAATAATATACTAAAGAGAGCATAGCGGGAGTACCCTTCTGCCAGAACAGTTGGGATAGTCTAACCCCCATACCTTTGTCTCAGGTGTCAAGAAGCTGGTTGAAGTGTATGTTATCTTCCTTAGCAGGATGGAGGTCGAAGTCAGCAGGGCTGCATCTGAGTCACAGTTAGAAGTGGTTCCGTGATAATCCCAGCATGAAAGTGCTCCTCTCCCTGAGCCATAGCACGGAAGCTGTTTATATGAAAAAAGTACTGTTCTTATCGCACTGTGGCAGAGGCACAGACCAGCTCCTTTGGTTTTGTCTAGCTACAATGAAGTGTCTCCTAACAGGCAAATAAAGAAACGAAAACAGTGGCATTGTGTTTTAAATGTACGAACCTGGAACTATCAGTACAGACTACAGGGCGTCAGAGATGCCAACTAACACGTTAGCAGAAAAGTGAGGAACAAATCGCCACGAGAAAGAGATGTCAACTGAAATAATTGAATGTAAAATGGAGACTAAATGCAGGCAATGCAGCAATGTTCAGGCTTGCTAGGTTTTGTGGGTGCTGGCTGAGGTAGGGCCCAAAATCCACAGCTACCCACTTTGCAAATGTGATGTATCCATGTTGCGTTTTGGGCCGTTTCCTGTTGCAGGCCCAGGTCTACCCACACAACTAAGGTACCATTTTTATCAGAAGATATGTGGCAGCATAGAATAGTAGGCTATTTATTATTAACAATTGGAATTTACTGCATTTGTGCCTTCCAAATTTAATCCAGCTTTTCAGAAAGAATACATTTTGAAAAATACCCTCTAAATCATATGCTCATACGGCACAAAGTCAGAGATGTACAAATAACCACGGCTCCTAAACTCGATATCTTTTGGGCATTTCAGAAATACATAGGTTACCTTCATACCTATTTTTCACTCTACATATTTCACCATGTGGATTGGTCCATACTGAGTAAACAATGGAAAACCATGTGCGGTGCAGCTCGGTTGTTGGCTCTGGGTACCTTGGGGTCTTGAAAAACCTACAAACCCTATATATCCCCACAACCAAAAGGGTCTAGCAAACATAATAGTACATTGCTTTTGTAAACGGCCATCGTGACAAAAAGTTACGGATGAAAACATTGTCACAAATGGCAGTTTTTTTCCTACTTGTTAGAAATGGGATCTCTAGTTGGCAAGGGCTTGCACCTTTGTCCAAATAGGGACCCTTCTTCCTAGTCAGGGTAAGGGAGTTACACTCCTAAAATAACCCCTGCTCACCTCCTTGGTAGCTTGGCACGAGCAGTCAGGCTTATTCTAGAGGCGGTGTGTAAAGCATTTGCACATAACCAACAGTAATACAGTGTAAGCACTACAAACGGACACCACACCAGTTTAGAAAAATAACCAATATTTTTATTTACTCAAGACAAGACCAATTACGACAAAAATCCACAATACTATACTTTAAAAATGAATGCTTGATAAGGTAACTTCTTCTTTGCAGGAATAACACAAAAGCAAAGTTCGTACGTGTCGGTAGCCCCGTCTGGGTCTACCGCGATGCTGAATTACACAGAGTCCAACAGTTCCAGCCGACCGCGTCGCTACGGGCCAGCCGAGTCGTGAACAGACTTGGTCACAGTACCTTTCTCGTTGTGGCTGGTACGGAGTGTACGAGCCGGTCGGCGTTCGTCGCGGTTGCGGTGCAAGACGGAGCGATGCAAGGTGCGGTGTCCCTCGATGCGGTGCAGGCAGCGGCTCGATGAGCGTCGTGCAGACGGAGTCGGTGAGTCCAAGGCGTGCGGTGCAGGGCGAGACGGTGTACGATGCGGTGCTGACAGGTTGCGATGCAGGTGACCAAGCCGGAGTGCGGGAGCTGGCGTCGGACAGCGGTGCGAGTCGGAGCGGTGCGTCGCAAACGTGCGAGCAGTGCCCCAAATGCGATGCGGTCACGACTGTTGAGCCAGTTGCAGCGACCGCGTCGGTCGGGTCCGGCTGGTTCAGTGAAGCGATGCGATGCGAACTGCGGTGCCCACAGGTCACGGTGCAAGCAGCGGCTCGGTGTTGACGGCGTCGGACGTCGCCTACGGTGAGACCAGGGTTGCGATGCGAAGCGGGGCGATGCGGTCTGCGGTGCAAACAGGTCACCGGTCAGGGATGGATTCGGTTGACGGAGTCGATTGCAGTTCCCTTCCTCTGTGGCAACTGAAACAGCGTTCCAGAAGCGGTACCCAGAGGTTTGTGAAGTCTTTGTAGTCCCTGAGACTTCTTAACAAGAGGCCAGCTCGGTTTCAGGCCCTTGGAGATACTCAGCACAAGTTTGTAGAAAGTTCAGTCTAGTCCTTTCACTTCCCAAGGCAGAAGCAGCAGCTGCAGGCCAACCCAACAAAGCAACAACACAGCAAAGGGGCAGTACTCCTCCTGGCAGCTCTTCCAGCTCTTCGTCTTGGCAGGTTCCTTGATTCCAGCGAGATCTAAATTCATGGGGTCAGGGCCCCAATATTTATATCCCAAATTCCTTTGTTCTCTGAAGGCAGAGAGGCCTTTGCCTAGTCCAAACCAGTTCTGGAGCACTTTGTTGACAAGTCTCCGTCCTTTCCTTCAGAGAGTAGGCCAGGGACATCAGACGCACCACAGGAGGTGGAGCCAGCATTGTGGAGGGAAGGCACTGTCCTATTCAGGGCCCAGGTGCAACTCCTCCCACCCATCTACATGTAGATCTTGCTATTCAGCCCTGTGCTGACTCACCCTGTCTCCTGGCATCCCCCAGCCCCTGTCACTCACACTCCAGACAAGGAATACACAACCTCGCAGAGGCAGTCTTGGATGGTTAGACAAGAAAATACCCACTTTCTAAAAGGGGTATTTTCAAACACAGAATGTTAAAACCAACTTCACTAAAAGATGCATTTTATCATTCTGAGTCCAGGCATACTAAACTCGAATTTCTACCATGTTCCCGGGGTCAGTTAGGATTATAAGCTGTAATAATCAAAACTGCCCGTTCTGGCCTATGGGGAACAGGTAGCCTTGCAATAGTGAAAAACGAACTAGGCTGTAATTCACTATCAGGACATGCCACACACACCAGGGCATGTCCTACCTTTCACATACAACGCACCCTGCCCACAGGGGTACCTTGGGCCTACCTTAGGGGTGACTAACATGTAGAAAAGGGAAGGTTTAGGGACTTGCAAGTGTGCGCACTTGCCAAGTCGACATGGCAGCCCCAGGCTGCGCACAGGCTCTGCAATGGCAGGCCCGAGTTACACTTTACGGGCTGTTTGCGTGGGTGGCACAATCCAGTGCTGCAGCCCACCAACAGCATTTGGTCTATAGGCCCTGGCACTCACAGTGCACTTTACAAGGGACTGACACATAAACCAAATAGGCCAATCATGGAAACGCCAATCCATAACACATTTTATACAGGAGCACTTGCACTTTCCCACTGGACAGCAGTGAGGAAAGTGCGCAGAATCATTACACCAGCAAAAACAGAGTCAAAACCGGGAGGTCAGAAAGCAAAAAGTCAGGGGAAACACGCCAAAAGAAGCCAAGTCTAACAATGTCCCCTCCAGCTGAAAGTAGGGAGAACTACCCAACCCCATTGGAGTTCTCTTCACTAAGGCGGAAGAACCTGGACAGACCATCTGCGTTGGCGTGTTCTGTACCAGGACGGTGTTCCACCGTAAAGTCCATTCCCTGTAGGGAGATGGACCACCTCAGCAGTTTTGGATTCTCACCCCTCATAAGCATCAACCATCTGAGGGGCCTGTGGTCTGTCTGAACCCGGAAGTGAGTCCCAAACAGGTATGGTCTCAACTTCTTCAGCGCCCAGACCACAGCAAAAGCTTCCCTTTCTATGGCACTCCACCTCTGTTCCCTGGGGAGTAGTCTCCTGCTAAGGAAGACTACAGGCTGATCCAGGCCCTCTTCGTTCAGTTGTGAGAGCACCGCTCCCACACCATGCTCTGAAGCGTCAGTCTGCACGACGAATTCCTTGGAGAAGTCAGGTGCCTTGAGCACGGGCGCCGTGCACATGGCTGCCTTCAGGGCATCAAAAGCTTTCTGGCAGGACTCAGTCCAGATCACTTTCCTGGGCTGCTTCTTAGAAGTCAGCTCTGTTAAGGGGGCAACGATGGTGCCATAGCCTTTAACAAATCTCCTATAGTAGCCGGTGAGACCTAAGAAGGCTCTCACCTCTGTCTGGGTCTTGGGGGCTCCCAAGCCAGAATGGTGTCAATCTTGGGTTGTAGGGGCGCCACCTGGCCGCTTCCTACCTGGTGTCCCAAGTACACCACAGAACCCTGCCCGATCTGGCACTTACTGGCCTTGATCGTGAGGCCTGCACCTTGCAGAGCCCTCAACACTTTCTCAAGGTGCTGTAAATGTTCTTCCCAGCTGGAACTGAACACAGCAATGTCATCCAGGTAGGCGGCACTGAAATCCTCCAGCCCAGCCAACACCTGATTGACCAACCTCTGAAAGGTGGCAGGGGCATTCTTCAACCCAAAGGGCATCACCCGGAATTGGTAATGACCTTCTGGGGTTGAGAATGCTGATCTCTCCTTGGCCCCATCGGTTAAGGGAATCTGCCAGTACCCAGACATCAAATCAAACATGCTGAGGAACCGGGCAGCTCCCAACCGATCAATGAGCTCATCAGCTCTGGGGATGGGGTGCGCGTCAGTCCTGGTGACGGCATTGAGCCCACGGTAGTCCACACAAAACCGGAGTTCTGGAGTGGCACCGGGCGCAGCAGCCTTTGGGACCAAGACCACTGGGCTGGCCCAAGGACTGTGGGAGGGCTCAATCACCCCTAACGCCAACATCTTAGAGACCTCCTCCTTGATGCTGGCTCTGACCCGGTCAGTCAACCTGTAAATCTTGTGCTTCACAGGAGGGCTGTCACCAGTGTCCACGTCATGGGTACACCAGTGAGTAACACCGGGAGTCAGAGAGAACAGTGGGGCGAACTGTCCCAACAACTGGTGACAGTCCCCCTGCTGCTCCTGAGTCAGAGTAGGGGAGAGGATCACACCTTCTACTGACCCATCATGCTCCTTGTTAGACAGGAGGTCAGGGAGAGGCTCACTCCCCTCTTCCACCCCATCATCTGTCGCCAAGAGCATACTCACTTCGGACCTCTCGAAGTGGGGCTTGAGGCGGTTCACGTGAAGGACCCTCAAAGGATTCCTTGGAGCTTGCAAATCCACCAGGTAGGTGACGTCACTTTTGCGCTCCACCACCTCATATGGCCCAGTCCACTTGTCCTGCAAGGCACAAGGTGCCACTGGGGCCATGACCCACACTTTTTTCCCAGGTTGAAATTCGACCAGAGTGGCATTCTGGTCATACCATCTCTTCATTTCTTCCTGGCTTGCTTCTAGGTTCGCCTGAGCGAGTTTCCTGAAGCGGGCAGTTTGGTTTCTAAAGGCCAGCATGTAGCTAAACACATCCTGGGGAGTTTTCCTGGGAGCTGCCTCCCAGCCTTCCTTTACCAAACTCAGAGGTCCTCTGACAGGGTGGCCATACAGGAGCTCAAAGGGGCTGTACCCAAGAGACTTCTGAGGCACCTCCCTGTATGCAAAGAGTAGGCATGGCAAGAGGACGTCCCACTTACGCCTCATGGGTTCTGTTAGACCCTTGATCATGCCTTTCAAGGTCTGGTTGAATCTCTCCACCAGACCGTTTCCTTGTGGGTGGTAAGGAGTGGTGAACTTGTAGGTTACACCACACTCCTTCCACAGGGATGTCATATACTTGGATATGAAATTGGTCCCCCTATCAGAAACCACCTCTCTGGGGAATCCCACACGGGAAAAGATCCCCATTAACGCCCGGCCCACCACTGGCGCCGTCGTTGTCCTGAGAGGGATTGCCTCCGGGTACCGGGTGGCATGGTCCACCAAGACCAGGATATACCTGTTGCCCATGGCTGTCTTGGGATCCAGTGGCCCCACAATATCCATCCCTACCCTTTCAAAGGGTGTACCAACAACAGGAAAAGGTTGGAGAGGAGCTTTGACCTTCCTCCCACTCTTACCACTTGCCTGGCAAGTTTGGCAAGACCTACAGTGTGCATCTGACTACCTTCGCATTTGGGGCCAAAGAAGTGGGTGACAAGCCTGTCAAAGGTCTTGTCCTGCCCCAAATGTCCTGCCAAAGGCACATCATGAGCCAGACCCAGTAGGAAGGTCCTGAAGCGCTGGGGTACCACCAGCACACGGGCTGACCCAGGCTCAGCAACCTTAGGCTCACTGTATAGGAGACCACTCTCCCAGTAGATCAGATGTGACCCGGACTGATTACCAGATGCCTGGTCTGCAGCCTGCCGCCGCAGACCCTCCAGAGTAGGGCACTCGTTCTGCTCCCTGCAGAACTCCTCCCTGGTGGGACCCCCTTCTTGCTGCCAATGGGTCAGCTCAGAGATGTCTCCCAGTTCGGCTACCTGCTCCCCTGTAGGTACCGGGCGTCCCCCTCGAGGTCTGCCTCCTCCCGGTCCGTGGGAACTTCGGGGCCGGTTTCCCGCGCCCCTGCCCTTTCTCTTGGCAGGGACTTGGGCCACTGTTCCAGGCTCCAAGTCCTCTTGATCACCCTTTCTGGCTGCCATTGACCGAGTAGACACGCATGCCCACTCTGGCAACCCAAGCATCTCCAAGTGAGACCTGAGCTCAACCTCCTTCCATAAGGACTGCTCCAGGTCGTTACCTAGCAGACAATCTACAGGCATGGTAGGGCTCACAACCACCCTCAAGGGACCTGAGACCCCCCATTCAAAGGGAACCTGCGCCACCATACACTGGCGCTCAGAGTTGTCTACAGCAACTACTTGGTGGAATGCCCCTGGGACTACCTGCTTCTCAGAGACCAGGTGACACCGGACTGAGGTCACACTGGCTCCCGTATCTCTGAGAGCCTCTACCCTGTTCCCATTAATGGTCACCCAGGTGCTATATTTCTTGGTGTTAGGGGGCACCTGGTTTCCTGGGACCATCTCACTGTCCCCTAGTGAGACAAGGGTCATTTCTGCGGGATCCCCACCCTCCTGTGGGCACCCCTCCTCCCCAAGCGCTACACTAGCCAACACTTTGGACTGTCCACCGGTGGGTGGCTGTGTCCCCTTTGGGCACTTGGGGTCCCCCTTAAAGTGACCTACCTGGTCAAATGCATAACACTTGCGGGGGCCGGTCTCAACAGGCTTCCCTGTAGAGACCCCTTTCTTCTTATCACCGGGGGCTGGGAACCTTTACCCTGGGTACTAGTTTGGGGCCCTTTAGAGAACTCCTGTGCTTTACCCTTGTCCCCCCACCTTTCTGCTGGGGACCCTGCCCACCTTTGGCTGAGTCTCCCCCTAACGCTTTCTTGTGGACCCTGGTACTCACCCAGCGGTCCGCTTCCATAGCAAGCTTCCTGGGGTCAGTTAGCTTACTATCCACTAGGTGCTGGCGCAGATCTGCAAAACATAGACTAGACAAGTGCTCCCCTGCAATCAAGTTGTAGAGCCCCTGAAAATCTGTTACACTACTTCCCTTTACCCAACCATCCAGCGACCTGCAGAACACATCCACACATTCCAACCACGTGTTGGCATCAGACTTCTTACTGGACCTGAACTGATCCCTGTACTTTTCAGGAGTAAGACCATACTTAGTGAGAAGGGCATCCTTCATGTCAGCATAGGTGAGGTGATACCCCTTACCCAAAGCTATCAGAGCATCCCTTGCTTCTTCAGGGAAAAGTGGCCACAATCCTGCTCCCCAATTTTCCTCAGGGACCCCATTCATGTGTATGGCTGCCTCTTAACCCTGAAACCACCTTTGTATGTCATCCCCCTTCTTGAACTCCTTGCCTACATTCTTGGGAATGTGCACAATCCTGTCTGCCTTTCTGGACGAATTGCCTCCACCATCTGAGCCTGACTTACTCCTAAGTTCTAGCTCCTTCAGTTCTCTCTCATGCTCCAAGAGCATCTTCTTCTCCTCCATGGCCAATCTCTTCTCCTCCCGCTCACTCTCCAGCCTGAGCTTCTGCAGCTCAAACTGCCTTGCCTCCCGCCTGTCCTCCAGCTCCTCTGGGGACAGACTGCTGCTGCCTGACCTGGCGGGTTCCCCCCCACCCAAAAGCACATCCACCCTGGAAATAGGCTCCTCCACCTCCTCACTGAGATTACCAGGCTGCCCACTGGCATGTCTGGCTGCTACCCAGGCCCTCAGCGCCTTCTGTAGCTCCTCCTTCCTTGTGAGGCCTTTAATTTGGACTTTCAGGTTTTTACAAATTGCTCGTAGTTCCTTTACGGCGTAGGATTCCAACCTATCCTCCTCGAAGATAACTTCCAGAGATGCAACGGATGATGCAGTTGATTCAGGCATGACAAAAGTAGTGAGTTGAAAACTGGCAAGATCAAAAATAGGCCAAAAGAAAAAGAACCAGTATGTGGTATGTAATGGTCTGCGATATGGTAATAGTGCACACCAATCACTGTAAGTCAAGTGCAAACGCAAGTCCTATCCTCACCGCTGACAACCAATGTTAGAAATGGGATCTCTAGTTGGCAAGGGCTTGCACCTTTGTCCAAGTAGGGACCCTTCTTCCTAGTCAGGGTAAGGGAGTTACACTCCTAAAATAACCCCTGCTCACCCCCTTGGTAGCTTGGCACGAGCAGTCAGGCTTATTCTAGAGGTGGTGTGTAAAGCATTTGCACATAACCAACAGTAATACAGTGTAAGCACTACAAACGGACACCACACCAGTTTAGAAAAATAACCAATATTTTTATATACTCAAGACAAGACCAATTACGACAAAAATCCACAATACTATACTTTAAAAATGAATGCTTGATAAGGTAACTTCTTCTTTGCAGGAATAACACAAAAGCAAAGTTCAGTACGAGTCGGTAGCCCCGTCCGGGTCTACCGCGATGCTGAATTACACAGAGTCCAACAGTTCCAGCCGACCGCGTCGCTACGGGCCAGCCGAGTCGTGAACAGACTCGGTCACAGTACCTTTCTCGTTGTGGCTGGTACGGAGTGTACGAGCCGGTCGGCGTTTGTCGCGGTTGCGGTGCAAGACGGAGCGATGCAAGGTGCGGTGTCCCTCGATGCGGTGCAGGCAGCGGCTCGATGAGCGTCGTGCAGACGGAGTCGGTGAGTCCAAGGCGTGCGGTGCAGGGCGAGACGGTGTACGATGCGGTGCTGACAGGTTGCGATGCAGGCGACCAAGCCGGAGTGCGGGAGCTGGCGTCGGACAGCGGTGCGAGTCAGAGCGGTGCGTCGTAAACGTGCGAGCGGTGCCCCAAATGCGATGCGGTCACGACTGTTGAGCCAGTTGCAGCGACCGCGTCGGTCGGGTCCGGCTGGTTCAGTGAAGCGATGCGATGCGATGCGAACTGCGGTGCCCACAGGTCACGGTGCAAGCAGCGGCTCGGTGTTGACGGCGTCGGACGTCGCCTACGGTGAGACCAGGGTTGCGATGCGAAGCGGGGCGATGCGGTCTGCGGTGCAAACAGGTCACCGGTCAGGGATGGATTCGGTTGACGGAGTCGATTGCAGTTCCCTTCCTCTGTGGCAACTGAAACAGCGTTCCAGAAGCGGTACCCAGAGGTTTGTGAAGTCTTTGTAGTCCCTGAGACTTCTTAACAGGAGGCCAGCTCGGTTTCAGGCCCTTGGAGATACTCAGCACAAGTTTGTAGAAAGTTCAGTCTAGTCCTTTCACTGCCCAAGGCAGAAGCAGCAGCTGCAGGCCAACCCAACAAAGCAACAACACAGCAAAGGGGCAAGACTCCTCCTGGCAGCTCTTCCAGCTCTTCGTCTTGGCAGGTTCCTTGATTCCAGCGAGATCTAAATTCATGGGGTCAGGGCCCCAATATTTATATCCCAAATTCCTTTGTTCTCTGAAGGCAGAGAGGCCTTTGCCTAGTCCAAACCAGTTCTGGAGCACTTTGTTGACAAGTCTCCGTCCTTTCCTTCAGAGAGTAGGCCAGGGACATCAGACGCACCACAGGAGGTGGAGCCAGCATTGTGGAGGGAAGGCACTGTCCTATTCAGGGCCCAGGTGCAACTCCTCCCACCCATCTAATGTAGATCTTGCTATTCAGCCCTGTGCTGACTCACCCTGTCTCCTGGCATCCCCCAGCCCCTGTCACTCACACTCCAGACAAGGAATACACAACCTCGCAGAGGCAGGCTTGGATGGTTAGACAAGAAAATACCCACTTTCTAAAAGGGGTATTTTCAAACACAGAATGTTAAAACCAACTTCACTAAAAGATGCATTTTATCATTCTGAGTCCAGGCATACTAAACTCGAATTTCTACCATGTTCCCGGGGTCAGTTAGGATTATAAGCTGTAATAATCAAAACTGCCCGTTCTGGCCTATGGGGAACAGGTAGCCTTGCAATAGTGAAAAACGAACTAGGCTGTAATTCACTATCAGGACATGCCACACACACCAGGGCATGTCCTACCTTTCGCATACAACGCACCCTGCCCACAGGGGTACCTTGGGCCTACCTTAGGGGTGACTAACATGTAGAAAAGGGAAGGTTTAGGGACTTGCAAGTGTGCGCACTTGCCAAGTCGACATGGCAGCCCCAGGCTGCGCACAGGCTCTGCAATGGCAGGCCCGAGTTACACTTTACGGGCTGTTTGCGTGGGTGGCACAATCCAGTGCTGCAGCCCACCAACAGCATTTGGTCTATAGGCCCTGGCACTCACAGTGCACTTTACAAGGGACTGACACATAAACCAAATAGGCCAATCATGGAAACGCCAATCCATAACACATTTTATACAGGAGCACTTGCACTTTCCCACTGGACAGCAGTGAGGAAAGTGCGCAGAATCATTACACCAGCAAAAACAGAGTCAAAACCGGGAGGTCAGAAAGCAAAAAGTCAGGGGAAACACGCCAAAAGATGCCAAGTCTAACACTACTCGTTTTCAATATTTCTTAATTTCAACAGTTAGTTTCTTTGAGAAACCTTGGAAGGATCAACACGTATAACCTCTTGCTGCATATGGAATTTTGTCTTCGTTTCAGAAATATATAGCTTTCCTGGATCACCCATGGGTTTCACACAAGTTTGCACCACCAACTGGAAGTAGACTGAAAGCACAAAAAATAGGAAAAATGGGCCACTGATTTGAAAAATGCTAAAACTGTGATTAAAAAATGTGGTTTTTTGATTTAGCTCTGAATGTTCCTGAAAGCTGGGAAGATGGTGACTTTGACAGATAAAACTATTCATTGATGCCATATTTGTGGAAAAAACCATAAACTTTTATCCAGGGCACGTTTTCCTATTTTTCCCAAAAACCTTAAAATCTAACTATATTTTGGCAGTTTTCTCAGTCCCCTCCAGGGGAATCCACAAACTCTGGGAACCTTTAGAATCCACAAGATGTTATAAAAAAGGATGCAAGTTTGGCGTGGATAGCTTATGTGGACAAAACGTTATGCAGGCCTAAGCACAAACTTTTCCAAATAGCCAAAAAAGACTTAGCATGGGGATAAAGAACTAGCAGCGAAAGGGTTAAAGTTTAAGGTTTGGTTTATCGGATTTCATTGAAAATCCAGATCTTGTGGATATAAACTTGTTATTGGAACTTGGTGCCACATCCTCACCATGATCTGGGATTTGGTGGTTGTTGTGTGGTGAGATTGCTTAACCTTTGAACTGGTCATGCTGCAATTGGTTGTCTGTGCTGTGAGCAGTGCTGTAATTTGTTGATTATGACAGTGGGTGCCACACTGAAATAGGTTAGTTGGTGTCAAGTGATGTGCTAGGAATGGTTAGTTATCATTGAGTACTGTTTTAGATTGATGGATTGCTGTTGTTTGGAACATGTGATTGAATCAAGAGCGTTCACTACATAAAAACTGAAATTGTGCTTAAGAAACCTGCCGTTCCCACTTGTAAGGGAGAGACAATACTGCCCAAAGGCACACCTTCCTATGACATGGCCCTCAATAGGGGTTTACACACACTTGTTTGTGGGCTTGGGACTGGAGCAATGCATTGGGTGAAGGTATGGTTGAAGGTGTAGGAGTTTACCCTCCAGATGTGAGAGAGAATGAGAAGGAGACAACAGGAAAAAGAGGGAGACTGAAGATCAGCAGAAAGGGAAAGACACAGGGTAAGATGATGATGTAGAACAGGGGTTCTTAGACAATGAATTAAATTCTTGACTGCCTCATATCATGATGTGTCCCTTTTTGTAGGGCCAACACCACTGGAGCCAGGAAAAGGAAGACCAGAAGCAAATGTAACCAAGGGTGTTAGTGTGTCTACTGTACTGAGTGCACCAGCAGCAGAAATACCTCCCATTGTATCAGGTGCATCTAATGATGCAACTATTGCACCTACTATTACCACTGCTGCAGTTGTAGAATTACAGTCTCCAGTCAGAGAAACAGTGGTCAAATAAATTAATGTATTGCACTAAAAGACAGGTTCTTAAGAGATTATGAGGGGTATGATTGGCATAGAGACATTGAATACATATGATGAAGTTGAATTGAGAATTTGAGCACATAAGCTGCTAGTCGTTCTCATGAAGCAGATGAGAAACTGTAAAATTTGGCTGAACACAACAAGATTGACTTAGATCGGAAGAACAATTTGTGAAAGAATTTCTGAATGGCAATGCGTGATGAAGAGATAAAAGAAATGAGGCCCCTAAGTTTGAGTGCACATTAAGGAGTAAATAAATTGCTTCAAGGAATGGAGAGAAGAAAAAGGTTTAAGCATAGACTGCCAAAGAAAGAAGGGGGCAAGGCAAAGAGAATAAAGCCAGCAAGTGAAGTTGAGAGGAAAACAGGTGCAAGCGAGCCTGAGACTAGAGTGATTACTGGATTCCCTCTGAGAGAAGCCCTTGGAAAAACATATGTGCATGTGCCTTGGGGTCTATCTCATCTTCTTTTCTAACAAAGAGTTTTCCCAAACTGAGAGAGGAGCCGGGGGAGGGGGTGAGATGAAGTAGAAAGGATTGTAACTGTCTAAAATGCTTTTGGGAAGATTTGAATATGTTATTTGAGGTTGTTGTTCCCAGAGATTTGTGGATGGAATTCGAAGGGGTTTGTGAATTAGCCCAGACAAGAGCCCCAGAGAAAAGCTCAGAATGGTCCATAAACCGATGTTATGACCAAATACAGGCAGGTTATAGAGCGACAACACCAGAGCCCAAGGAATCAGTACATGCTTATTATGAGAGACTAACACAGATTTAAAGACAGAACAGCAGAATAGAAAACCCAGCACATGAAGGCCTTAGTGGTTTAGATATGGCATTTATGCACGGTGTGCGCCCAGAGTTTATTTTTCAAATAGAGCAGAATGTGATGTGTTGGCAATTAACATCTGTGGATGAGATTTTGAATATTAGAATGTATTGGAGTGATACACAAGAGTCCAAACAAAGAAAGATTAACGTAAATGGTAGCACAGACAAAGCTGGCTCAGAGACGTTGGCAAAGGAGTTTTTCTGTGATATACCTGGGTTTGGTTTCTGTTTCAAATATGCATATGGAGTTAGTGTTCAAAGTGGTGTTCAGTATGCTTGAACAGGGAATGTTGTTTCTAAAGGGGGTAGAGGTTTTGTTGACAATTTGGATGTGAGCATTAGCACCTTGAAAAAGAGAACACCATGCCATATTTGTAAACAAGATTGTACATTGGGAACAAGAGTGAATACTGAATCCTAACTGAGTATAAAATTATGCCCAAGTCAATGCAGAATATTCAGAATCAGAGATCATAAAATATAAAAATACCGCAAGCCCCAATGGCGCAGGAAAACATGTGAAATGAAGGGTTTAATTTCTAACAAGGTCCCAGATTTCCTGAGATCCCTTTAATGACACTTTCCCCAGTTTTTAGCAATTTCTGAACGTCCTACTGGACTTGGTCCGAATCAATGACCGTACCTGACAGGGAGGAGGATTGCATGCTTGGTGCAGTCATTGAGCTACACCAGAGTGGTCCTATAAACTTGGGAGGACGAGGAGAATTCTGGTCCAGTATACTCTTAAATCATGTAGTACAAATCAGGCTCTTGATTGGGGTCTGGTAGTAGTTACTGAGAGCGTTTGCTCGTAGGTTGCTCCTCAGTGGACTGGAGCTGCAATACCCCCCTGGGCCCCGTGAGAGGGCACTTAACCGGAGATCTTTTTATATTCGCCAAAGGAGGACTTATAGTCGCCAAAGGAGGGCTTGGAAAATGAGTGTGTTCCAGTTAGTGAGTCAGAAGATTGGAAAAAGTGAGTTAAAAATCAACTATAGACTTGGTGAAGACATCGATTTCAGAGGAATCCAGGTTTATGTTTAATTAAAAACAGTATGAGAAACTCCTGGAAGTAATCTTCCAAGTCTCTCAAGGGAAGAACAGATATAGCGGTATATTAGTTGGTATAATATCAAGTGGATTCACATTGATGTGTATTATTGGTCAACATGTTTCATGCCTATATATGTCTTGTAAAGATCAAGTGGCATTTCTTCGGGACCGACATAGTTATGTACCTAATCTTCTAAAAAAATCACTAAACTACAAAAGGATGTAAACAAATTCAGCCGGGAAAAGGTATTCCCATATACTAAGGAAGACTATCAGGAAGAAGCTCAATCAAGATCCTCAGATGATGCAGTGATTACCAAAAAGAAATATATGAACTACAGTGGCAGCTCAGGGTTAGGCGTTTGGAGCATTGAAGAAGACTGGAGAAGACATCCGGGACGACCAAACTTTCCAATTGGTCCATTCCCATACCATCAACCCCCAATGTGGCAACCCCACTTCCCCTTTTTCCAACCTAGGATGCCAACACCTTTCAACCTTTCTTTTTTAGGACAAGGGCAGGGCAAGGGAAGAGGCAGAAACAGAGGAAGAGGTAAGCAAGTACAGTGGGAAAAAGAGGCACTCCAAATGGTGATGAGGAGCAGAGGAAAGGGACAGACAAGACAACTTAGTGGTCACCCTATCAAACAGATCCTTCAGCGATGTTGAATCGCGTGCCTTGAACAAAGGCCTGGGTTTGGTACCTACCCCAAGGGAAGGCCCTTTCAGCTGAACTGTGAACTAGTTCAATTTTTCAGGTAAGTCAGACTGCAAGTCTTCTTCCAAGACAAGAAAACATATGCTCCCACCACTGATCAGTGTCAGCAACCCAGCCTCATTTACTTGCACAGAAAGCTCCATGCCCTGTGAGATTGTGACCTTTGAGAAAGCAGTGATGAAAGATGTGCAAAAGATACTACCTAAATGCTCCTTCCAAAATCTGACGAGAGAGAAAAGTGATGCTATTAAGACTCTTGCAAGAAATGAGACAATCACCATGAAACCAGCAGACAAGGGTGGAGCAATCGTTAACCTCTCCACTTTGGATTACTAGAAAAAATCGTTGAGACTACTGAACAATGCAAATCACTACTAGCCTCTCTCTCAAGATCCCACACCTAGACTCCAGAACAAAATCCGTGTGTTGGTCAATGAGGCAGATACTAACATATGGATCGCCGGAAAAAAGGCAGATTTCCTTCTCAATCTCAGTCCCTGGATACCTTATTTTTACTCATTACCAAAAATGCCTCTAGGGAGACCAGTTGTCTCTGGGAATGTATCACTCCTCAAACCACTGTTGAAGTTTTGTGATCACTTCCTGAACCCTTTGGTGGAGAAGACACCAACATTTTTGAGGGACACCAAGAACATACTCAACCTCATTGAAACCATAAATGTTGGTGGGAGCATTGATCTTCTGATTACTCTCGACGTAAAAGCTCTTTATTCCAACATACCCCAGGTGCCACATTACTGGTAGTAGAGGAGGTTAAGCGAAGAGATTGAGGGATGAGACATGGGAGACATAGGGGCATATGGGCAAGCCCCTATTGCTACCAGAGCGTCACTTTTTTTGAAGTCCAGTGGACTAGCGTCACTTTCTGTATTAATGCCCCTTTCCGCTGCAGTCCTCTGCGGCAAAGGGGCGTGCAATGGGTGTTGCAGTGGGCATTCCTCCGCAACATCCATTGCTTTTTGACAGTGCCCCAGGCTGAGGCAGCACCAAAAACTAGTGCCAGGGAATTCCTGGTCTTAGAATGGCAATACGAGGGGAAATTATTAATTTCTCCTCGTTTTTTGCTCTTTTTCTATGTGCAGCGCACATAGAAAGAGCAAATCGTTATTATTGATTGTTTATGTGCAGGAAGGTGTCCCTTCCTTCACATAGCAAACACAACAAGATGATGGACGGAGTGATGAAACCTTTCAACCACTCACCCCCAGTCAAGAGATCTGGGTTTAAGCCATCGTTCTTTTGCTGACTATGCCACCTCAGTTTGGATCCAGCCATGACTGGGGTGAATGTTTGCATTGTTCAGCACTCCATCCATCATTTGTTCATTTTCCTTCCTGCACATAAACAATCACTCAGCTCAGGCACCCTTGCAACATGGCGGTAGGGTGCCTACGCTGGTGCTAGGCAGTTTTTTTTGCACAAGCGCTAGGGTACACACAGGGGTGTGCCGTATTTTTGTGAATACGGCGTATCCCTGTGTTTAGCACCGCGCTCTGACATGTAAATTTGCCCCATGGATTTCCCTGACACCAATTGACTTAATTATGGAATGTGCAACATTAGCCCTAAAGAAAAACTTTTTCCAATTTGAATATCAGCTGTATGCAACATCCAATGCCCCCAGCCTTGCATGTATAAACATGTATAGTTTTAAGCAGAAATTCATTTTAGACCACACCGATCCTTACCTCTCAGGGATCCAACTGTGGCACAGATATATTGATGATATCATCATCTTTTGGAGAGGTGGTACTATGGATATTCCTGTATTCACTACCTGGATTAATGGGCGTGATCCATTCTTCTAGTTTACAACTAAGAATTCAAACAAGAAATTACCCTTTCCTGACCAAATGATATCAATAGATGGCAGATACCTGAAAACCAGAGCTTTCCATAAAGCCACTGACAGAAACATGCTCTTCCTGTTTGACAGTCACCATCCATGAGCCCCCAGCACCAACCTCCCCTTCGGACAATTCCTCACAATGCAACATAATTGTAGTGAGGTGGCTACTTTTGAAAACCAATCAGATGCCCTAGCAAACAAACTGGAGAATCGCACCTATCCCAGACATATTGTGAACATTGCCCACAAATGGGCCTGCAATAATCACTGGAAATCAATTCTGGCACACTGCCAAAAAAAAGACCAACCAAAATTGACTTTTATCACCACATTCACACCCACATCTAACCTTGTTAAAAAGGCTATCAACAAACAATGGTTGATTTTAAATAGTGGCAACACAAAGTTCGCAAAACCTCTCTTTGCTTTCAAACATACCAGCGACATTCAACATCTTGTGGTACAGACAGGACGATGACGTATGGATGCTCCTGACAGCATTGCAATTACTTGGGGCTTACCCCCATGATGGGACAATTTCCATGGGGCCATTGCAGCGTATGCCATCCAACACAAACCACTAAAGAGATTGATCTTGGCTTGAGAGAGAAATAAAAATTACTTAAACACAGAAATTGCCAGACAAAGAACTGCATTTACCTTATTTCATGCCCTTGCAGCTTACAATACATAGGAATGACAACTAAACCTATAAAACAAGAATCAATGAACACCGCAGAAATATCAGATGCTACCTTCTCACAACTAAACTGAGTGCACATTTTATCATGGTTAACCACACTCCTGATGACATGAGATGGATCTTTCTAGAGACCATCCAAGGGGAAAACAGCACCAACAGACTGTTTGTAAAAGAACAAAGGGGTGGTTCTTTAAGCTCAAGACTTACACCACTGGACTAAATAATGAGATCCCATGGTCCAAAATAAAACTCTAAGAATAAACACATACCACTACATTGAAGGTACCCTATACCCATATGAGTTTCGGGTACCCCATCCATAACCTTGGCCCCTATACCTTCATATTAACCTGGGATAGTCCTTACTGAAGGGTGCATACACGTTTTATGTTACCTGTGAACACTCCTCCTGGAATTCTTACTCCATTGACTTATGTTTGCAGTAGACAATGCCTTGTAACACCCTATTCTGTCACACAACAGCTATGACTATGGATATATATTTTTTCACTTTTGAATATTGTTTTTTTTTGCATTCTCCTTTGTGAGCAATATCGTATCTTTTCCCATTTATATTTTTGTGATTTTCGGTATTTCTATATAATTCCGAACCTCAATATTGGGGCTTTGCACTACACAATGTAAATGTTTGCTCATGCTGAAAAATTCCCCATCACAAATAAGCATTGCAGGCACGAGCAGCCCTGATATTTCATCAGGGACCACGCTATGCCTCTTCCCGACACTGTGAGTATCTTGATCTAGTCGCACTAGATGCGCTGGGATGTTGTTGCGCAACACTTCCCTTGATTTGTCCATCCTCAATCTCCATTATTTTTTAGAGACTAGAGGACGCTAGCTATATGCACATACTCTCCCTTCTTCCTGGCATTGCTATACTACGCCTCACATGGCCTTGCTATCCTAGTTTGAGGCCACAAGGTGCCGTACAACTTGTACCTCAATGGTAAAACAGTGCATTTGTTTGACAACATAAGCATCATGATTGTGCCAAACTGATTCCACGCACACCATCAGGATTTGTTAGCCTAAGTCCTGCTAGCACACAGTGCACCATCTGCACCTCTAACCCTACCAGGTAACAAATGTGTGTGCAACCTCAGAGCATGTAAACCCTGACTCCCCAAGTAAATCGTGGTAACAGATTTAGAACCCTTTCATTTGGTCTCATGCATACAGAAAGAAATTCACAAGAAATGCACAACGTACAGTTTCAATATTAATTGAAGCAGTCAGATTCTTGAGTAAAATACAAGTACTGCAGTGAGTAATGGAATGAAATATATCACCATAATTAGCAACAGAAGACCAGTGGAGAGGATGAAAAATTCCACCATTGTCCTACAGCAATGAGTATGAGAAGGCATATATGTGCTGGAGCATAGTGTGCTTCTACCTAGCGCTCCCTAACCTAGTTTGCAAAGTGTGGGTGAACTGCCAAAGAAATCCCTGCTGGGTGATCTAACTCCCCATTACTTGTGGGCAAATGTCATCAGGATGTCCGTCTTGGTGTAGAGCATGACATTTCTCATGGAGGAAGCAGGAATCAGCTGTGCTGGAATTACGGTGAGCAGCAACCTTGAAGTATTAGAAGAGTGCTCCTCTCATTTAAACAAGGAAATAGATCTTTATATAGAATAACAGTTCCCATGCTGCCATGTCGCAGTCTCAGTCATGCCTCAATTGTTTATAATAGCCTGATACTGTTGTCCCCTACCGGGCAATAATAAACCATGACATTTTGTGCAATGAACTTTATACATCATACTGAAATTTCATGGTGCCATGATAGTGTGCCTACAAAGCTGAAATGTAAGCAGATGCTGTTTCACGGAAAGCTATCTTGCACTGACACATAAGCAAATGCATGTCAAAAGTCACCATGTTGAAGAAAGAAGGCAGCTTAAAAAACGTGTGCATAAATATGGAGTTGTTTCTAACCGGTCCACGTGGCACCCACGCCTTGGACGGGAAGAGAAAAGCTATCTCTAAACAATGCAGAATAATGCTAAAACATAAGGGCAATTAAACATTAAAAAATCCCTAAAATCTAAAAAGAATCACTGCCTCTTCAACATTGAAAGCATAATGAAAGCCATATTTAAAACTTTGAAAATCCTCACATAAAAGTAAACCTAAAAAGCAAATTTAGCAAAAAAAAACAAAGCCAAATTTAAAATCCCATGACTCGAAATGGCCAGTTTGTTTAAATGTTCTGAGAATTAGACGAAATACAGGCTGCACACAGCATAGCCAAATAGGCCGGAAGGACAAGAACCAATGTTCCTGAAGTAAGCGTGCACCAAAGCACTGAATCAAGAGTTCACAACACAGGAGCAGATGTGGAAGTGTCAGTTCCATTTGGCCTCGTGAAGGGACATCGATTGCATTGCAGAAAAAATAAAAACACGGAGCAGGACCAGCAAAAGACCTCCAAAAATGCTTCAGAGTATGGAGTGTATGAATGATGGAATAACTCTGAAGACTGTCTGGAAAATACTAGCCAACCGAGAGCCAAAATTCTTTAAAAAAGTGCACTACTCCCGCTGTATTAGACATATTAAAAATGTAGTGCATAAGCTCCCCAAAATGGTGTGGAAAATTAGTGCGCAGTAGCGACTGTATCTCAGAAGAGGACCTTGCAACTTGAAGATCAAATGTCTCCTGTGCAGATGTTAAGGCCACATTATTCTGGAACAATGAGGTTTTCAGTCTGCTTAAGGCGTCAAAGTGCACATTCCAAAGCTTAATTGAAGGCCACAGCGTTTCCTCCCTAACTATGCGGGTAGGTGGAATCAGTACCTGTGTACAACCGGACATGACAGCAAAAACCGTCACCAGATAAGCTATTCCCGCTGCAACTCTGATCGTTCAGCATCAAATATCTCCCATTAGAGAGCAATCTGGAGGCTGGACGGATCACAGCAGCTGGGGAATCCTTCAGATATCAGGACAAATTAGCTGCAGATTCATTACATGAGCCAAGAAGCAAAACTTCCATACACACTAAAGAATGCCCTAAAGTATTTTTCCAGTCTGTGCCGCTAAGAAAAACTTCTTTCTCCCCATTCCTAGAGTGGTATCTAAAAGGTAAAACACATGACTTGTGTACATACCCTTCTCCTAACGCTTCATGTCTGCCCACTTGATGGTGTTGTAAACAGTATTGAAAGTCAAAATTGGCAGAGAAATGAACCCATAGATCATCCAGGAAGGTGCTTCAGAAACAGTAAATGGTAATTTCTCTAGCTTCTCAATGTATAACATAGTGTATACCACAACTTTCCTTCCCATGATCTTTTATTGTTTTGGGAGATTGTAAGGTGAAAACAGGATTGTGTCATTAAGGTGTCGCCATGTTACGCGACAGGTCTAAAGAGTCCAGCTCAGTAACATGATAGCCCTAAGCTGCGACTGCCCATGTTGTAAAGTAGACATGTCACTCTGTATGGTGTCAATTGAAAACGAGACAATGTTACTCAGAGAGTAGATTCTAGTAGATAACGTGCTAATATCATTAACCACTACTGCCAGAACCCTTTCTAAATTTGCCCTCTCAATTTCACGCAGTCTCTCAGCAGCCTCTGCTGGGAAACCTTCCATACTTCATTGCATATTTCATACACAAAGTGCTTTTGACTTGGTTTTCGAGGACCTAAGTAAAAAGTCATGTAATCCCATGTCATTAGAGATAATGGACAAATGTTGTTTCATCTGTGACAATGTTGATGTTTTTTGCCAATCAAGGCACAACTTCCAAACACTGTAAGTCATTATCCCATCTAAATGTTGTGTCTGCGTGTACTGTGGGTCGGGCCCATTGATCTTAATCCCTTCGGTGTCACCCATGAAACGTGCCTGAAATCTGTTTGTGTCTAACCAGCATACTAAACATCCCTCATGATTAGTCCCCAATGAATTGTTTGTGCCACTACGAAGCACATTATCAGGTGTTTCCTCCATGCAATTTGTGAACAGCTGCCGGTTTGCAAAACATACAAATGTTGGATTATTGGGCATGTTCAAATTCTTTATCTTGGCCAGGCCACTGCAGGATGTCTGCTGCACAGTTTTGTTCAGGAAAATCATTTGATGTGGAATGAGGCATGTTCTTAATAAAGCCTTGTGTCCCTGAACCTGTCATTATTTAGTTCCCCAAATTGACTTCACATCTATTGTGTCCCTCCAAAAGTCAAACCCCTGAGTGGACAGCTGGGAAAGAAAAGATGTGGAGTAAATTAGCTTTCTGTCAGTGAGCTTGAATTCTTTGCTGGTGGTGGTGTGAGTCTATAGTAATAAGACCCTGTGTCTGTTGCATTGTGACCTGAAAAATATGAAAACATGTTGGAGCTGCCCGAGGTGGTGTAGGGCAGTTTTCGTTCCCATTGTATATAATTAAATACACCATGTGGAGTACTTGCTTTATACAAAACATTATGGCCATAATGTTGAAAACAGAACATTTTGTTATAGTTAGCATGACCAGGATACAGTTAATCAGAATTATAAACAGCTGAATGATATAGAACCTCTAGCATTTCATGCACTTGATTAATGTCCGAATCATTAGAGATAGAGCTAGGGGTGATAAAGTCATTCAGTGATATTTTGAACAAATATGAAATTTGTAAAGGTTCTGTAGGACCAAATATGTCATACGATACCCTATCATAAATAATTCCATTAAGAACCGGAACAGCTGAAAAGTTCACCAGGGAAAGGTCTCTTTGTGCTTTGTGTGATGAAGAATGAGGTGTTAAAACTAAGTTCACATGTTCGACAGCAGAGCATTCTGCGAGATAGTGTCCATTTAGAATCAAGAAAAAGACTGTCACAAAACCAATCCAAAGGCTGATGAAAAGTATTGCAATTGTGATCCAAAAGTATAGCCATGGAGTAACGAAGTACGTCTTATTCAGCGGAAAGTAGAATACACAAAGTCTACCTCGAAGTGGTGGAGGTGGAGGTGAATCCGATGCATTTAAAGAACAGTCATCATACTTGATAAAGTAGCCAGACACTGTTCGATCTATTTTAGGACGCTCTGGGGCCTCTGCAGAACTCTGAGTTAAGTTGGACTGTAGTACGTTGACGTAGATACCATATATTTTGAGTTTCAAAACTGAAATCTGTGTTTCTGTACAAGTCGTTTGTATGGTAGTTGTTAATGTAGCAGGTAGAAGGGATACATCATTGCTAGCTATCCACAGCCGGGGAGGAGAAGCTTCTTCACTAATCAAAGCTTCTAACAGGCGTTCCTGTGTGGTAAGGAGAGGAGACAGGTAACTACCCAAGAGCCCCTCGCGGTCTACTGGGTAGAACCAGCCACATAATATGGTTTGATGAGTTTAATTGACACAAATCTCTTGTTTTTGCAGCCAGTGAAAGGCAATAAAAGCACAGTTCTTGTACCTTCAATAGCCAGGACAGGTGCGGGTGCTCGATAAGATGGCTCAAATTCTTTCTTGTCCTCAGTTTTCTCCCAGACCAGACCCCCACCCTTAGAGATCCAGCCGGAAGTCGCTGATGCCCCTATCACTTCTCCAGTGGCAGTGCGTTTTACTTGCACATTGCTTTGTGTGTCCTGGAAGCTGTTCAGTTCCTGTAAAACATCCAAATGTTCATTTATATCAAATGGTATTTCTGCCGCCACTATGCCGGGACTGTCAAGGTTTGGCACCCACATCTCAACCTCGAACAGGATCTCGTAGGGTGTCTGACCACCCAGGGATTTTCTAGGCCGATTGTTTAGTGTTCCTTGGATGCCATACAGGTGATGGTCCCAACTGCGACCGAAGCTTAGTACCCTAGCTGAAAAAGACTGCTTTAAGTCTCGGTTTTTCCTCTCCACAACTGAATTTCCCTCTGGATGATAGCGTGAGGAATATCGCATGGTAACACCCAACCTTCCCATGGTGTCTTTGTGAGCCTTAGAGGCATATGCTGGCTTCTAGTTGGAATGGAATGTGCCAACTGTGTATGTCCCAATAAAGACTTGCAGATCCTTTTTAACAGTTTGGGCATCAACCGATCGCTGTGGCCAGACCCATAGGAAACGAGAGCCAGAATCCACTGCACCCTAGATGTACTTGTAAGCCGTATCTTATTATAAGGGGCTGCAGTGGCCCATATAATTAAAAGGAAAAGGCCTGTTTGAAATTAAAAGAGGTGTTTGTGGTGGATGTGCTATGGTGGATCCCTTTATCTGCTGGCAGATGTTGCATTTTAGGACACAAAGTCTTTGCTCTTTTTATATAGACCTGGCCGCTAATAGCGATGCTGCAATAGTGAAATTGTAGCCGCCACCCCTGCTTGTGCAGAAGCTAAATCCTCATGTGCAGCTACAATTAAACCTAACCTGTGGTCTGAATTTGGTATAACTCGATCTCCCACCCTAGGAAACTGAGCAAACAGAATGTTTTGCGTGCTTAACTGGTAGGAGTAGTTAGTGGGAAAGCCTTTCGGCAGGTGGGTGCCGTCATGTGCAGCATCGCAACCACCATGATGTCTTGACCTATCCTCGTACTGGAACGAGTTACTGCAGCGACTGCAACTGTTTGCAATGTTGCTGCTTAACGCCAACATTTTAGTGACTAAAGGTGTGAATCATGTGAGTCTGTGGCAAGCATGCTTTCAGATTAGCCACTTGCCCCCAAAGTGTTTTATGCTTAATTGTGTACCCTTTAGAGACTCTGAATTCACTCTGGCTCCAGTAGTGTAAGTATTCATTGTATGATTGAACATAGTTAAACGAATAACACACTATAAGTGTGGGGAATTCAGGATCTGTATGTTCAAGAGCCAGAATTAAAGCTCTGAGTTCTGCCAGCTCTGCAGTGCAGTCACATAGTGACTGCGTGTAGGTTTTTTCAGGATGAAGCTCTCCATCATGCATGCGCCCTTTTACGGATGCGCACGCTGCTGAATATTGGTGCTTTGTCCCTATGGCAGGCTGAGCAGAGCTGTCAGTATAGATGATGTAATCATACTGCAGAAAGCATTCACGTTCGTACTGCAGGAATGCTTGTGTTTGTAATATAGAGTCAAAGATGTAGTCTACATCTGTTGCGGTGAGAGAGTTGGCCCACTGAATACATCGCAGATATAAAGTTTTGTGTTTTGAACACTGCCCTTTGTCACAGCCTCTAAAGTCGGAACTGGCGTTATGACAATTATTTGTTTCCCCTGAGCTAATGCCCTCTCTCTCACCACAGCAGTCTGTAGCACTGTCAGTATCTTTACTGTTGGTACAAAACACATTTCAGCGTGAGTGTATAGATGCAATTTATATGCAATTGGTACAGTGTCACCTTCATTTAATATAACAAAGGTATTCCCTGATGTCCCCGCAATGATATCGATCAGCAGGTTTGTGGTATTTACATGTGTGTAAGTGTTTGGAAGCGAGCATGTCAGCTTGGACTGGACATAAAATTTGTGTATGTTCAGTTTTCCAATGTGTACTTGAAAAGTCTGGATGAATCAGGTTGTACAACGGTTTAACTTGTTCTGGGTAATCAGGAATGTAAGTTCTGCCAAAATTTAGGAATCCCAATATGGATTAAAGTATCTTCAATGTGCTTGGTGGTTGTAAAAGCCTGCACTTTTCTAAAAAAATGTGTCATAAGGCTCTTGCCTTCACTTGAATGCTAGTATCTCAGGATCAGGGCATTGAGGAGGCAATGTTTCATTTTTTAAATTACATTTGTAGTCCATGTGAGCAAATCCCAGTACAATGCGATTTACTCTTTTCAAGTGTGTAGACATGTCATCATTCTTTAAATATATGTCATTGACCTAGGACAATGCTTGGTCATAAAAATTTTGTAGCAGTTCCGTAACGCAGGCTGAAAAGAAACCAGGGCTGTTCTGTTCTTATATAACTGGGGTAAGCCACAGAACTGTTTTTGAGAAGCTAGCGCACTGAATGTGGTCAAATACCTGCTTTCAAGCACTATATTTTTGCAAAATAATTTGTGCTGCGCTATGCACGTTTTGTACAGCAAATGTTCATGTAGCTGTGTTTAGGTGTCTTTAATCTAATACTGGATGATATGAATGATCTGGTTTCATTACTGGAAGCAAGGGATTATTCATAGGAGAGGTGCAACTTTCTATTACACCTAGATACTCAAGTTGTGTAAGAATCTCTCTAACTTGTTTTTTGGCATAATTCTTGATGGGATGTTGCCTTTCAGGCTGTGGGGTCGACCTCACTGGAAATACATGATAAGGGGAACCGTCATCCCATCCTCCCATGGTTGCGGTATAACCAGGGCCACTGGAATTATGCAACAGGAGAGGGCCAAATTATGCGACAGGGTTGATTAAATTATGCAGCAAGAAAAGGCAAATTATGTGGCATAATGTGGCACATTTTGTAATAGTATTACTTCATTATTTCATCATTTTTAAACTTGGTAACACTTTCTGGGCATTGCCTGCAACTCATTTGTAGCATTTTAGCACCCAAATATAGCAATAAGCAACACAAATGTGAGCAGTCCTGCTTTGCAAAGGGCTTTCCACCATGCGCCAACACGTGCTGCTGTATTTTTAGTATCTTTTGAACCGTTTGATCTTGAAACAAATTTTTAAAATTAAAATCTGCAGATTATGCCGCAGATGATGGATTATGTGGCAAATGTGGCAAATCTATAACAATGCGAAAATTGCCGCAGCCACACAATAGCATAATTCCAGGGACATTGGGTATAACGTAGGCGCTAGTGCTAATTCCCACTCCTTGGCTTTTACTAATTCTAGAACCGGACGGAAAAGGGAGGTAATATTACATTTGCTCCTTTTGGGAAATCCATGATAAACTTTGGCCAATCTTTTTTGGCCAGGAGAATGTTGTAGCCGAATGACATGTTCTCCCAAAAAAGAACATTTATAGGGAGTGGTACATCCCCTTCTATCTGAAGTTCCATCTGGTATAAACGATGTTTAACGCTCACTCTTGTGTCCGATGTCTCCACCTGGACATAGTCACTCAATGCTACTGCCACCAGACAATCCATCAGGTTCTTGCGAACTAGTGTGACCTCTGCCGTGCTGTCCAGCATGGTCAGAACCCATCCTCCACTCAGAAGCAGTGTACTCAATATCCTTGGCGTGCTTCACTTTGATCAAAATCACACTTAGGATCTAGGGGAGATGCCCCTGAGCGAAGCACTCCCTATCAATATAATAAACTCACAAAAAGATATGTTCTCAAACAACCGTTTTTTTTTTTAAAGGGAAAATATTTTCTTTAAGGACGAGAACCCTCACTCACCCGAAGGTGATTTGCTTCATCATGGGGCTCCCTCCTCACACTGGGCCCGCAAGGCCCAGGTGTGGGCTACAACTTTCCACCGAGAAAACATTATTGTGGAGAGGAGCTGAGGTGTTTTCAATGTGGGAGACAGATGAGAAGAGTGAGTAAGGGGCAGAGTGCAAAATAAATATGTGAAAATGTCTAAAACTGTCTCATGGGACCCAATAACTTTATTCAGTGGTACCCTTGGACAGGATTATAAACAAAGAGGACTAGGGCTTAAGGACAAATATACCCCTGCTAGAGGTCAACATGTTTCTGCCCTCACTCGACTCCAGCCGGAGTTCATGGGCATTCCTCAGGACCAATAAACAAAACAAGTCACTCTGCATACAATGGTGAAATACTTCAGATGATTATACAGGCCGTTAGTGTTTAGAGCCGTGATAAAAGGCGGGTGATTAGTACACCGCCTTCATCTGATGGAGGGATAAAGCTTACCTCTCTTCAGCCATAAGGTACCCCACAGAAGTCTCAGCTACCGTTTTGTAATCCGAGATCATCTCACTGTGGCATGGTCCTGGCAAAAGACCCGTCCTTAAAGAAAATATTTTTCCTTAAAAAGAAACCCTGGTTGTTTGAGAACATATCTTTTTGTGAGTCCATGCTTCACTTTGATGCATACCGCTTTCTTCTTTTTGAATTGAGGCTTGGACACTTTGGGCTTGTCTTTCTTTTTATGTAGTCAGATGAGCGTTTTGAGTCCTTCTTCGGTTTCACATACTCTTTTGATCTGTGCTCCGACCATCCATCTCTCTCTGAAGATGAATGTGTATCAGTATCCCGATACCTGTCAGGTGTTTTTATATTTTCACAGTTACACAAGTTGTAGCGCTTTGCAGTGGCTTCCTGTTGAGGAGTCCCACCCTGTGGCTTAGTCTTTTCTTATTATCCCACCTTTTCTTTACAAAAGAATCGGGTGCTTGCTTAGAGTTCTCCTTTTCAGAATTACTCTTAAATTGTGGTTTACTAGGTCTGGCTCCCAAACCATCTCTACCTACAGTTGCTTAAGTTTCTTCGATAAACTGTGGTAATCCATGCTCCTGTTGTCCCGGAGGCAAATCCCTTAGGCCAGAGGTCTTCAATATATAGGACATGATAGGGGGTGGTGGAGTCCTGGGAATGGGCGTGCGCATTCCCAAGCCTCACTTGTGCCTGGAATCCAAAACGTTTGCTCTTCGTTTTGGAAAAAGACAACCGTCCCGGGACGGTTAATTCCGATCATTAAATGCTTCAGCCCATAAATTGAGCCTTGTGTACTGTGAAAATCCTTCGTGCAAAGTTGCCTGCTTGTCTGAATAAAATGCAATTGTGTGCTATGAATTTATCTACAAGTGTAACGGGTGCTTGGAAGCCTGTTCTGGCCTTAATTGATCGAATCACTTCAAGCTTTTTGAGAAAGACGAAGATTTGTTTTTTTGAATGGTAGTGCAAAGACTTAACAACTTTGCTGTGAAGTGCCTATTTTTAATCACAATTGTATTTCCACAACCCTTAGTACCCCTAAGGAGGTGTTGAAGGGAGAGTTATGTGAAGAAAATTGCAATACATGAGCTCTGGTATTACTCAAATCTACATTTTGGAAGCACCATTTTATCATAAAACTATTTGCATTTTGTAGCAGTCTATCTTATACTGTGTGTAATGCAAGTATAAAATAATGACTTACATGTTCACAGTGCTTTCTGTCAAAGACTGTGACCTCATAGCACTAAAAATACACAAGCCACTATTCTCCACTGCACCAACCAAGACTTAATTCTGTGTCTCTCTGGTAACACACAGACCTCTGCAGTGCATTAACCAATAGAAGTTTCATAATGTACTACAGTGCATTTCCCACTGAGTAACAACTTTTAAAATTTATTTTTCATTTATGCTGCCCAATATTTTATATATAGCTACCTGATGGTGAAAGACCTAAACACGTACAGAAAATTTTGGGCTTATTTATGAGAGGCTTGCGCTGCCAGAGCATCCCTTTTTTGATGTTCTGACGGTGGAAGCATCTCAACCATAACTATGAGGTGACGCAAAGTCACCCTGCATGGCTTTTCATGGCCTCATACATATGGAGTAAAACAAAGCAGTGCAAGTCTCTGCCTTGCCTTACTGTGCATCAAGGAGGCATTCCATGGGCATTGTAAAGGTGTTCCCACAAAACACCCATGGATTTTGATGCTGCCCCAGATTCACAAAATCACATAAATTTGGGTCATGCCAAAACCAGCAGGGGCATAACGATGAGAAATGTTTCATTTCACCTCGTGTTTTCCTCTTTCCATGTGTGTTATATTCTGCAGCTCACATAGAAAGAGGAAATTGTCTTGGTATTGTTTTTGTGAAGGAAGGTGCCCCTTCTTCCACAAAACCAATTCTGCCTACATTGGTGCTAGGCAGCAATTTGTGCGCTAACACAAGGGGAAAGGACAGGAATGCACAGTATTTCATAAATATGGTGCAGTCCTGTCCTTTCACATTGGTGTAGGGCAGCGCAGCAAGAAGACTTGCGACGCTGCCCTACGTCAATTCCTCATAAATTAAGCCCTTTGTTTTTAGCTACACCTTTGACCACGCACCTCCACTCACTGACCTTTGGTTTGCTAAACACTGTTTAATATTATTTCCCCAACATAAAAATCATTTGCTGTGAGAATTGGGGGCTTTTATGGTTGTCAATAGTTGTCGATGATGAGGGGTACCAGGTTCTAGAAATTTTTGTCAGGAAGGAGTCCTTACGCCTAAATAATTTTGACAAGGGTGTCGCAACATTAAAAAGTTTGAAGACCTCTGCCTTAGGCAATGGCATATAGCCAGTGCTGCTGCTTCCTCTTTAATGTTACTTAACATAATGGTGGATACTGAGGCAAAATTGCCCATCGGTTTCATCCCCAAGTCCAGGGCAGAGCTTCCCCATACTCATTCTGGATCTGTGTTAGCACCTCTGGCAAAACAGTTAATGAGGGTGTACCATGTGTTCTGGTGTATACTGCAGCGAAGACTGTACCCCAGGTGGTACATTCCTCCACAGGGGGAGTCATCCTCATTTGCAGGCATTTTGTAAGGATCCTCTGCTTTTCTTGGGGTCCCGTATGGGGAAACACAGCCTCAAGCTGACTTGTTTTTTGTGCAATCCAGAAAGGGATCTCCTCCCTCCAATGGGTATTTTACCCATGACTGCATTAATCGTTTGTGGGTTGATGCCCAGTATAGCAAATTGTGGTTGTGCAGCTTGAACATCCCTCACAGGATTTGCTGTCATTGGGCCCGATTCACAAGGTAAACAGAGACAAAAGTCTAACTTTACCACTTTTGGTATTCACAAAGGGCATTTATGAGTAGTAAAGTTAGACTTTTGTCTCAGTTTTGGTCTCGGTTAAACTCAAGACCATAACTTAAGTTGAACTGAGACAAAAGTCTAACTTTACTACTCGTAAATGACCTTTGTGAATACCGAAAGTTGTAAAGTTAGACTTTTGTCTCAGTTTACCTTTGTGAATCAGGCCCATTGTTCGCAGAATGAACTGTGTCAGGCTTCTATATACTCTGATGGGACTGCTGTATAATGTACGCAATTGCGTTGCTGTTAAATTAGCTATATTTGCATGTGGTGTGTAGCCGGTGAAGACTGGCCATGTTGTTCTCTCATTGCTAAGGGGACCTAGTTTAACTTCTTCAATAGTGTGTGGTAGGGTGCTATCAAACCAATTGTTATGTTCTTGGTATTTCTAGATCTCCGTTAGCAATATTGTTTTATGGAATATTATTTACGGTGTAAGTTGACCAACCTAAAGCCAATACAATGCTGATCCCTACTCAGCTGAGGAGGATTTTTCCCTAAACCTCAGACATCTCAATTTAATAGGTTAGTAGGGTATTTGTGTATACAAAAAAAAACTACTCAGACGATTCATTAAATACAAACCCAAATAAAATGTTGGTGACGCCATGTTGTACAGCTTGTACCTCAGTGGTAAAACTGTGAGTTTGTTGGGCAACATAAACGTCAGGATTGTGCCAGACTGATTCCACGCACACCGTCAGGATATGTTGGCATAAGTCCTGCTAGTTCACAGTGCACCATCTGCACCCCTAACCTTACTGGGTAACAAATATGTGTGCAATTTCAGAACATGACAACCCTGACTCCCCAAGGAAATTGTGGTAGCAAATCTAAAACTTTTCGTTGGTCTCTCATGCATACCCAAAGAAATACACAAGAAATGCACAACCTGCAGTTCTAATATTTATTGAAGCAGTGAGATTCTTGATTAAAATAAGCGTGCTGCAGTGAGTAATGGAATGAAACATATCACCATAATTAGCAATATAAGAACAGTGGAGAGGTTAATTAATTTCACCATTGCGCTACAGCAATGAGTATGAGTAGGCATATATGTGCTGGAGTGTAGTGTGCTCCTACCTAGCGCTTCCTAACCTAGTTTGCCTACGGAGGGTGATCTGCCAAGGAAATCCCTGCCAGGTGATCTAACTCCCCATTACATGTGGGCAAGTGTCATCAGGCTGTCTGTCTTGTTGTAGTGCGGGACATCCCTTGTGGGGGAAGCAGTATTCAGATGTGCTTGAATTCCGGCGTGCTGCGACTTCGAAGTGTCAGCAAAGTGCTCCTCTGATTTAAACAAGGAAATGAATCTGTATATATAATAACAGTCCTCATGCTGTCATGTCGACATCTCAGTAATGCCGCAATTGTTTATAATAGCCAGACAGCATTGCATCCTACCGGGCAATAATAAATGATGACATTTTGCGCAATGCACTTTATGTTCAAGGTGTCACGATAGTGTACCTACTAAGCTGAAATGTAAGCAGATGCAGTTTCATGGAATGCTATCCTACACTGACATGTACGCAAAAGTATGTCAAAAGTCACTGTGTTGCAGAAAGAAGGAAACTTAAGAAACGTGAGCATGAAAATGGAGTAGTTTTTAACCAGGCCACTTGACAGAGGATGCCGACTACCCATTCACTTCTGGGATATGGCACTCCGAGGGTTATCTTTTCACCCCCTCTGGGGCCTTTAAATAGCACATCCAGATCCTCGGCTCCACTTCCAGATTCGAGGATGGGGTAGGTCATTGAACCAATGATGCACTCAGCACAAATAAGTGACATGAGAAGCCTGCTCCACGGACTCTTTCCATTCTTTATGGCAGATACATTAATTTGCCTGTTTGTTGCCATGTAGCATTTGTTAAATACTTATACTTACATATATCTTAGAGCCTTCAATGAATGCATCACGTCTTCTATACCCAAGGGGCCATTGCCTACTATTTGGATATATTTTATGCCTATTGGTCTTCAAACAAAACTTAAGGTTATGAACTCCTACTGTCTTGAAAACAAATTAACTACTTAATGTTGCTAAAACAAAGATATTGGGGCACATGCATCCAGCCTTTTTCCGTTCTGCGAATCAGCCCGTTTTCGAATGGAAAAAGGCCTTTTTCAATGCATGGAGGTTTTGTAATTTGCAATGTAGGTAATCGCAATGTTTTGCGATTACCTAAATTGCAAACTTATTTAGGGAATCACAATTTGCGACTGCCTAATGCCGATGCATTTAGCCTTTCCCAAGTGCGAACTGTGCATTTAGGAAATGCTAATTACCATCAACTTCAAGTTGAGGGTAATATGTGCATGCTTTGAAAAATGCACAAAAATGCATTTTTCAAAGTGCCATGTAGCGCACACATGCCCTTAGGGCATGTGTGTGCTTTACATGTGCACACTTACTTTTTTTTGTTCGGGCTTCAGGGGGGCCTTAAGCCCCCGGGCACCCTTGGATTTGCATTAGCTATATGCGATTACCAGTTGGTAATTGCAATTAGCGAATGCAATGCAATTCATTCCTATGGGCCTGTAGGCCCATAGGAATTAATAGAATCATTTAGATAATAGCAATTTGCAATTTCCGAATCGCTATTAGCTAATGTTAAGGAATCGCACATTTGTGGGCATTTCCTACATGCATAGGCATTTGCGATTACCATATAGCGATTCCTTAATAATCGCTATTTGGTAATCGCAAATTGTAACTTTGATGCATGTGCCCCATTGTTCGTTTCGAAAAAGAATAGGACCTTCACCTGGTTCCTAGGGAATGTATGGATAGAGCAAGTCCGAGAATATCTCGGTATGATTTTTTCAGATGATCTGCTTTGGGATATACATATCAGCTCTTGGAAATTGGTAATATCAACCAAAGCAATGGCCCTGAAAGGTTTGACTATTGATTTGGCAGTTATACTTTTGAGTCATTAAGAAAGGTGATCCAGGGTAAAATTATTCCTCAGTGTTGTTTACAGGGCTGAGTTGTTAGCAATTGATAGGCCTGTCCCATGGGAGAGCCTAGAAGGGTGTATCTTGAAACTACTCCTCGATCTTCCCAATAGTGTGATTATTCAGGCTATAAGGAGGGAGCTAGGTACCATTGCCTGGAGTGCCCTGGCTGATGCAAGAGCCCTACGCTTTTATTTTATGATCACAAACGAGTTTCAGACCGAAAAGCTATCAGCTCTAATCTTCTCTAAGTTATTGTTAACCTTCTCTTGCAAGTGTAATCCTATCTTATCAATGCTAGGTGCCTGGGTGTACCTAATTTAAGCCTGGAGTAAGGTAAAGTTCTACATATCAGTGGAATAAAATGAACCCTTAGGAAATGTGCCATGGACACTAGTCAAAGGGAGGATTTGCACTATCTTAAGAACAAAAGCTTTGTTATTCCCTTCCTTACTTTTGAGGAGAGTATGGACCATTTCCCATATTTATATCATATTCCAGATAGGTCCCTGAGATACGAAATGTTGCGTTTAAGGATTGGCATTGACGCTGGATGGAGGATGCCAGGTCTAAAATTAAAAAATCAAGGAGAACCTGGGCCAGTGCCCGTGCTGGCGGGGTCGTAAGTACTCAGTGATTCATCTTTTTTTGGAATGTGTACTCTTCCTTGAGGAAAGGAGGACGTTTTTCCACCCTGTTTTTATAAAATAAGGCATTCGAACACGTGATGAGAGATTTAACCTGATATGTGGTCTCAGGTTTCAGGATGTAGCTACTGCTACTGGTCAATTCGTGTGGAAGATTTTAACCTCCTACATAAGGACTTCACTTGTCAGTTAATTCAGACTGAGTGTAGGATTTGTATTCCCTGGATTGGTAGGGGCCTACTTTAATTATTTGATGGACCGATCCCAAATATGTTAGGATGCTGCTCGAAGGGGAGGCCTGGAGCTGTGATAGTTGTTCTGCATACTGCACTATATTACGTTGGTTGGCAAAATAAGAGGTATGCTTCATCTATTGCCAAGTTTTCTAAATGCTGTAATCAGGTATGCAAAAATAGGGTTGGGTTGTATGCTGCACTTTATATTGCTCTAGTTGGTGAAATGAGCTGCTGGTCTAGGGCAAGATATTTCCCCCTTCCAAGAAAGTATGGCCCTGTACCTTGCACTTTACAATATCCACCTGCTTAAATTAATTATACGTCTTGGGTTATTAAGGATATTTTAAATGTTCTTAATTGGTATGTGTTAATGTTATGAGCCTTGATTGAGTTTTAATGTGAAGACATTTTAAATTTAATATTGTCTGTCCTTTTATTTCAGGCTGACAATGTGTTGATGGATTATTCAAATTAAGTGTTATGTATGGATTTTACGATGTTTGTAACTGTTATGTTATGGAATTTGTAAGCTCCTGGTTACTCCAAAAATGCTGTGTCCCCGTGCTGGGATGTCAAACTGCTAGGTTGACCAAAAAGGGAGAAATAATTCAAGCTTTGAAGAGCCAGGTTTTACGTTTTTCCTGAAAGGTCTGTTCTGAGCTTTCTAGCCTTAGGTCAAGTGGAAGAAAATTCCACAGTTTAGGGGCCAAGACGCTAAAAGAGCGACCGCCCATCCAAGCTCTTTTCACCCTTGGCACATCTGCTAACCTCGCTTCATTAGATCTGAGACACCTGCTGGGTTTGTAGGGGGTGATGAGTGTCTGCAGATAACGAGGGCCACCGTTGTTTAGAATTCTATGACAGAAACACTGGGTTTGAGAGATACTCTTTTATTGATCGGGAGCCAGTGCAATTTAATGAGTGCTGATCCCAGAGAGGAGAGCCTAGGGATGTTTAGCAGTAGTCGAGCTGCTGCGTTTTGTACTCTTTGGAGCATTTTGAGTCTGCCTTTGGTGGCACCTAAGTAGAGTATGTTACAATAATCAAGTCTACTTGCCAAATGGATTTTGATTCACCTCCTGTCTGTGTGTAACCAATCCAGCGCATCAATCCGGTTGCGGGAGTAAAATCAGCGCATCACATTGGAACCAGCACTTTGCCCTCCAGAGACCGATGCATCGGACAGCGTGTCACCACTGCTGCAGCTTGGTGAGATTGATGCATCCCCTCCACTGCAGGGCAGAATCCGGTGCATTGGTTGATGCCTCTCGACTCCGGCACCAATATTCTGAACTGCCTCATCACCTTCACTGCATGGAGAAGATCGACCCATCTCATTGCTTGGGACCAGGTAAGGTACTTTGATCACTGGGGCCTGCGTGGGTCCTGGAGCCGGGCTGCACTTCCGTGAGGTTGGCTCAAACTTTGACTTTGCTCCGATCCAGCGTGACCTAAAGTAACTGTTTTAGCGCTACTTGCTTCTAAGCTCTTTATTGCTTTTATTCTTTTAAAATTCAATATCTCAACTACTATAGATTGGATTTGTGTTGTTTTGGTATTGCTGTGTTTATAATATAGTAATCTATTTTATAAACTTATGTGGAGTCTTTTTGTATTGTATTCATTTTGTTACCGTGTGTTGCACAAATACTCGACACATTGCCTCTCTTGATAAGCCTAAGTGCTCTGTGCCCAGCTAACAGAGGGTGAGCAAAGGTTATCGTTTAGTGTGTATCTAGCTTACCCTGACTAGGATTTTGGCTTCTGCTTGGATGGGGTGCATACCTTTGCCAACCAGAAACCCAATTTCTAACACCCTGGCAAACCGGAACTAATAGCCATCACAAATCCCATCCCTCTGACCCCTCCTCCATCCTTAATTGAAACAAATCCCGTCAAATTAATGGTTGGATTGGCCTCTGTCCATCTGGTTGAAGATTCTAAGTATCATGATGAGGATTTCACCCTTCCAGACATAGATGCAGTTGTGAACAATTACTTTCTGTTTGAGAAAAACTCCCTGTCAACTCCCCCTGGTCAGCCTCAGCCTTCTGGGATGAAACTGTTAAGTAGCACCCAGTCAGAACTCTCCTCAACAGGCTTGGGAACTTCGGATTCCCCCAGCTTGGAGGCACTCATGAATTCAACTTGCAACATCCCGGGCCAATATGTGCAAGTCTTTGAAACTCTCAAATGCCTGGAAAGAATTTTATACTCCATCATAACTCTGCTTGAAAAAATGTTAATAATGCTGATCATATTCAAAACATTTTAGTTATTATTTTGAAAGCTCTGTTGTGTTATAAGAGTGATGATGCCCCTTTACATCTGGCTCCGCAATTAATGAGTAATGAGAAGAGAAGTCACCAGCTACTTGATTATACACCGACGGTGAACCTTGAAATTAAAGGTTGTGAGGTACAAGAAGAAATATCGGCATCTATGGCTGGTGTTAGTCACCGCATCCTGCAGAGAAAAGGGCCAACCTACCTACATGATCTACTTACCCCCTAAATCCCGACCCGCCTTCTGAGATCATGTGGGACGGGAAAGGTTAGAACTCCGACCATCAAAAGAGCGAGAATGGGTGGCCGATCTTTCCGTTTCCTGGCAGCCAAGCATTGGAATAACCTCCCCCTTGGTCTCCGGATGGAGCCTTCGGAGACAATCTTTCGGAAAAAACTCAAAACTTGGCTTTTTCCGTCCTTAGGCCTTCCCTGCTAGCTGTTTCACAGTACTGCTACTGACGAGTCTTTCTGATGCCGCAGCGCGGGGACACACTAGTGAGTGTAGCCATGCGCTTTATAAATTTGTTTGTTGTTGTTGTTGTTGTTGTGAGACTCCCTTACAGCTCTTTGAGGTGAAAGATAAGTATAAAAGCTGCAGTTCCCAAGCTGGTCAACCTCAAACTATGAGCACTTTGGGAGCCCCAGGTCACAGAAGAGTGAGGAAAGTCCGATACACTATGTAAAAACTCTTTTTAATCCAGGATTTCTAAATCTTGTAGCTACCCGTTCCATGGACAAATCCGCTTGTAAGATGTCCGGTGTTTTCCTAATTTTCAGGTTCAGAGAGCTTGCAAAAACGACCATGGATAAAGCCCTGGAGCCCTCGCAGGCTACAGAGAAACCTAAAGGTACAATACGTCATCTGCGAAAAATAAAAATAAATAAATGAAGGATTTCAAAAAACGGTCCAGAAAAACGTCATTTTCAAGAAACCAGTAGAATTACTCTAGAGGAAGCTCCTGCAAATAAAACTGTTGTCAAAAATAGCAATGCTCTAAGGGTCAACGACACTCATTCCGCGTAGTCAGACTTCCCCTCCGTAGCTTCCAGGGCAGGAGATGCAGATGTTGTTTCGGCAGGTATCTTAACCTCCACCCCGTCTTTGTTCTTCTGGTCAGCTAAACTCAACCCGGCTGCAGAAAACTTTCATGCAGAGCCATTGCACAGTACAACCTCTACCGGGGACTGGGATCATGATTCTTATTTCCACCCACCGACAGTAGCCGTGACTACATTAGACTTTGTAGCTCTGTAGCTTTGAATCTCTCCCATTTATTATCTTGTTTTGCATATATTGAAAATGTAAAGATGCTCCAAAGCAATGACATTTCCACTATTAGTGTTCTCCCTATTAGTGAGTAAAACAAGGGTTTTGTTTGAGTCTACGTTAGTTGCAAATTTGGTTCTGCAGAACAGTAATTCACTTCGATCTAGCTGGATCAACGGAAATCCAGTTTTTTGGGTGGGGAAAAATTCCAACAACAGAAAGTACAACCAACCTCTTGTTAACTTCTTCGACAAAATGTAATTTGGCTACAAATAAGTTATTTGGTAAAAACCTAAAGTTCCTAAAGGTGTCAGTAGTGGATGGAGGGAGGCAAGTAGTCAATCATGGCAGTTGGGGCATAAAGCTGCTCCTTCTTTAATGGGGAATGAGCATTCAAAATGGGACTGGCTGACTGGACTCTAAAGTGGGACCTTGCTTTAAACCGCGTAGCTAACGATAATTTAACAGTGGCTTCCCGGAATGCAACAGGCCTGATAAATGTATCAGAGAAGCTTGATTTCATAAATAGTTTGAAGGCTGATATAATCTACATCCAGTAATCCTGGTGTTCCTCTCACTTCTCTCTCATTGGCTATTATGTTTTGAGCAGTAATCTATGAAAGGGTGTGCGAAAGGAGGGATTGCCTTTTCGCCAAGTAATAAATTCAAATTAATTTATAGTACCTTCATGGATTCCTCTAATCTCTTCTAAGCCATAAAAAGTTCACCCACTTTGGCTGAGAAGATGTGGAATTCTATCATAGTAGTAAATGCATATATTTCCCAAGACCCTCACTTTAAAACACTGTTAAATGATCTTTTTTCCATTATAAGCGAGTTTCTGGCCCAGGAGGAATATCCTCAGATTGTCTTAGTTTAATTAGTAAGGTCTCGAACCACTCTGTTAACCTGTTAGCAGATTTCGAAAACAAAGAGGTGTTACATATTCCCCCAATTCTCTTTCCACCAAAAATAAAAACAGATGAAAGAGGTCCTTCAATCCACAGTCTTTTAAGGAAGAGTGATTGTGTTACCCTAAGCGATCGATTTGCTCCAAGAACTCACCCCTACTGATTGCCTTGAAGATATTTATCTGGGAGGAAAAACAACTCTCTATTTAAAATTTAGATTGGGAACTTTACCAGTGGCGTCCGTAACTAAAAGATGGCTGAAGTCAACAGACGAAAGATCGGAGCAGTGTCTCTGCTCCCTGGGAGGCCGCGAGACGCTATCCCATTTTCTTCTGCTCTGATACTTTACGTACATTTGCAGATACTACTTGCGACAGTTTTTTCTAATATTTATGATTAGAACCTGCAAAGAGGCAGAGGCTTTCTGCATAGGAACTGACGATAGAGCTATTGTAGTGGCTGTTTAATCTTACATTCATGCAGCATGGAAACAAAGAGCAGATGCACACTCAAAATTGAACATTGAGAGTCAAGACTAGGCAATGTCTCAAGGAGTTGATTCAGATTAAAATAGCATGTGAGCACTTATACACTACTTATCAGCTCGAATGTCAAGTACAGCAAGCAATGCCACTGGTACTATTGTCAAGAGCAGGCACATTGCTAAAATAATTGGCTTAGCGGTAAAGAGGCTTGGTTCCATAGCCTACTGTTTTACATTGTTCAGAGGGATGAGGGGTTGATACTCACTATCTAGCTTGATTCGCTCAGTGTGCGAAATAATTGACACACTGTTAGCACAGAATATCAGGAGAATTTTAAAGCGATTACACAGCTTTAAAGTATTATTAATAACATTGCATTATTTTATTTGTGGGAATGCTTATGAAAAATGGTATTGTATAATTTTAATTGTTATGGCCAGTTTGGCTGAAACAATAACATTGATTGATTGATTGCTCTCGATTCTCCTTCTCAATATACCCATAAACCCCAGATGGGCCTCTCTATAATTGATTAACTCATCTCTTTGTATTCCACCTGTAAACTTATATTGGATTTAAAAGTTATAAATATCCCTCTTAGCGATCATAAACATTGGTATTTTCTGTTGCTTGGAGATTTGATGGATCCAAGTCTCAGTTTAATAAGAAGAGAGGGAGAACACAATGGTCCCTTCCTAGGATATCTAACTTAAAAGAGTTATTGGAAAGGACAGTTGATGTTATAGGCCTTTGAAAAGATGATTTGTGCGACCACTTTGGTAAATTTACGAAGCTGATTACTTATACTGATTCCCAGAGTCACTTCAAAACTCCTTTCCAATCTCAATGCTGGCCATTCCTTTCCTTGAACAAAGAAATACATTAATTGATTAGAACTCAATTTGTCTCTTTCTCAAAAGAAAGAGCTGGGTTTATAGCTTTGTTTAAAGGAGAAGACATAGCCTAAAGATTGATTTAAGAAAACAAAATGTGATCGTAAGTGGATCGATCTAAGAGAAGCTGTATTTAGGAAAACTGTGTGAACATTCTGGGAAATCATTGCTGACTTCAGTGGAACTAGAGTGAGATGCCACCCCATCTCCGTTAGTGAGGATGTATGGAGCAGTTTTATTAGGGAATAATATGAGGACAATCCTGGTGTTGACTTTTGTGTTGAAGATTGCCCCACTGATTCTGAGTTGACACTGACTAGTTATGCTCCTCCCTCTTTGAGTGAGAATGAGAATTCGATTAGAGCAATGCGGTCTTGAAGTGCAGTAGGTCCGGACGAAGTCCCGATCTCAGTCATAAAAAGAGAAATAAAACTTTGGGCACAGATTCATCTTCCGGTCTTTAATTATTGTAGCATCCATTCATCTGTACCTCCATCCTGGACCGGAAGTGTTATTGGTCCTCTATTTCATAAGTGTGATCCCAATTTATCTATCATCTATCAGCAAATCACACTACAAGTTGCTGTGGGTAAGATTTTTACTAGATGCCTTTTGGAACATCTTAACTCCTGCGTTGAGGACATCACGATTATTCTATGAGAACAATCGGATTTCAGGAAAAGCATTGCACTTTAGACAACATTGCAGCTTTGCAACTCATTACTGAAAGATACGTGATCATGAGGAGTTGTCCTCCCTAAAACTGAAATTCTAATCATTGGCAAACACACCACCCTCTGAAACGACTCCTGGTATCTGGTAGAACTCGGATCCATACCCATGCCGAAAAACCACACCTGCAACCTCGACATCATCCTCAACAGCAAACTCACCATGAAACATCAGGTCAAAGCCATCTCCTCAGCCTGCTTTCACGCTCTCCTCATGCTCCACACACTTTTCAAGTGGCTTCCCATCAGCACCAGGAAGACAGTGACCCAGGCCCTCATCACAAGCTGACTGAACTACGCCAACACACTCTATGTAGGTACCACCTGAAGGAAGTGGCCCTTAGGGGCCACCCGGGTTATTTACAACCACCTAATTGCCTTCCAAACAAATGAAGAGTTGGGCAGACAGTAGAGAATACAAACCAATGTGTATTAGTAATACTCTGCAGAGGAGTTCAATATGACCTGCACCCTGAGATGTCTGCCGAGGGGACTGGCTCCCCAACAGTCTGCAATGCATAATCATTCCTCCAAGAACCCCCAACCACGCCCACAGTGGAAAGTTACCGGCTCAGGCCGAACATGAAGAGATGAGCTACCACCTGCTAGATGGGTACATGTTATCGCGGGCTCAAGGTTGCCGCGCTGGAGCTCAGCGTCTCCTAACGTGGGAGCAGAGTTACACACAAAGATAGGTATGCAAGGGCAGGATGGCCTATTCATTAGTGAGACAGGATCCAACCTTGAGCAATTAAGGAAAATAATCACTGAACACGAGGTTCTGCTGAGGCAAGCAATACGAGTCATGAAGCCTAGTTCAGACAGAGCGGAGAGAGGGATTACAAAATACAAAATGGAGTCACATTCGCTAACTGAAGATTGCACATTACATGGATAACTCAGCGGGTTGCACGCAGTGTATACGAATGGTTTCTATTTAGCCGCACACTGCTAACCTAATATAGCATATAATGGGTGCATAACGATAATGGGTTTTGCAAACCTAACAGACCCTCCTTTTAGCAGGGGTGGCTAAATGCTTTATTGGCGCTATCCGGTAGGGTCTTTACAATTCTAAGCAAGGGAGATAATAAATTTATAGTCACTCAAAGCGCAAAGGGAACCAAAGCAGCACATGTACATCAAAATATCTTTAGTATTCAAAAATACCCTCATCTATCAGCATCATATCCTGTATGTCCTGCATCATCATAGTGGAGACTTTATTATTTTGTCCTGGCAATTTAAGGGTAGGGGTGAGCTTGCCCACACAATAGGTACAGCATGCTGGAAGGCAGTTGACACATAGGCAGCATGTGAAGATGACACCTGCGATAATTACTAGAAAAAGGAGTATCTTCCAACCCCAGGATGATAGCAGACCCCAGAACCACCCTGTCAAGGACCATGAACCATTATCCTGATGAATGTCAGATGCAAGCCTATGTAGCTTCTGGTTAGCAGAATATACATTAGGGGCGTGGTCTGAGATGTAGATGCAGCAGCTGCTGCCGATGACGCGACAAGCTCCACCCCTATCTGCAAGGATGATGTCTAAAACCATCCGATTTTGAAGAGCAATGAGTCTGGTAGCCTGGAGCTCAGCTGTAAGGTTAGTAAGTATGCCTTCTGTAGTATTAATGACCCCTTTTACAACCCTGGTGAGGCGGCGAAGGCTAAGACTGTTATACATAGGTCCCCAAAAGGGTACTATACCCTTCATGGCACCCGTGAATTGCTGCAAAGTGGTATCCGTCTGATCAATATCTGCTGTGTCAATAACTCTCCTCACTCGGAACAAGTATACACTTCTCCGTTGTAGTCTGTGGTCCTTGTGATAGTTGGATGGTGCAATATAAACGGGAGGTAAAAGAAAGGAAACATAACACCGACCAGACCATCCCCTAGGGAGCCATGTATAAGCATGCGCTCCACAGATAAAGTATACATTAGGAGGCGTGAGTAAAGGCGGGCTACTAGTAGTGTTTAATCAATATGTATAATTACAGCAGCTCTGCCCCACCAGAATACTCCCAAAGCCTTCGACACAGAAACTAGCTGCAGTATTGATCACAAGTACGGGCATGACTGTGTCTCTAGTGACATTTTGTGCATGGAAACAGTTAAAGTATTCAGAGACATTGAATCCCTGAAAATCCAACATTTCATCTGGCAACCATGTGACATTTTTATTATAGTCGTATACATTCATGCAAGCATTGGGATGTAAAGTACCCTCCTTTCCATCTGTTCCCGGAGTATAACCCTGGTGTACTACTATATATTCCAGAACTGTCTCATAATCGGATTCTGTTATGTTCATAGCATCAGCATGATAATGAATATACACCATGGAAAGCAACTGGAACCACGCCTCACAACTACCTAAGTATGACAGGGGTACGGACACTAGTAGATCATTCTTGTGCATAACAGAGGGGAGTAACCCACAGACCCAGCAATTCGTTGTATTAGTCGTATTGTGAACCTGATGAAGCATCTGTACAAAGGCATTTTCAACATATGTCTGTCTGTCTTTCCTTATGCGGGGCCATTGTGACAAACAGGTGCTCGGGTGGAACCGGGGTAGTCCCTATCAGATTGTGGACAGGATGGTGTTCTTCTAAATACCACACCACCCCGAACAGTATGATCATTACAATGAGGAGGAAAATCACCACTTCTATCTTACTCCTAGTAGACCAGCTAGACCAACCAGGACCATTCTGCTCTAGTGGTGGGGCCACTAGGGGCTGTTCCTCCCTCATGACTGCACTGCCAGATGGGTACATGGGAAGAAGCCTTAGGAATTGGAGCCACAAGAATACAACCGATCAGAGGGGCACAAGTCACCCAGCGTCCGTCTAGAGCCTCGCTGGTAGGCTCCTATTGTTCATCAACGACGGTGCTATGAAGCACTCCCTCGAATGGGCTGCGCAATCGCATCCCTTGCTGGAAACAAATCCTTCTTCTTTCAGGATAGGGCACCCTTCCTCCTTGGCAAGTACCCTCAACTATCCTGTCCAGTGTCTAGGGCAGTGCACCCGTTCAACTCACCCTACTCTATCGAGGGCACCTTAAAAATAGTACCCACACCCTGGTCTCAAGTCCTTCACTAACTGCTAGACTGTCCCTCCAGGGCACAGTCCTTCTGCCGAGGCGTAGATTATACCTTGTGACTCCAGGCACTGTTTCATCGACAAAAAGGGGTGAAATTCAGGATCGGATGGGCACTGAGACTCCGACTCTTGTGGATCAGAAGCGGGAGAAACTGGGGCGGCCCTTATCTCTGGGGGGACCGCCTCGAGCAGAGCGGCATCCCTCTCCTTGTCCGTCTGCGCCCACCTCAACCGGGCGTCAGAGAAGGGAATGAAGCGTGGCACCCATTCCACTTCCTGATCAGCAATGCCTTTGAGTGTCCACTTGTCGTAGGGAAGCTGGAGAGGGACCCATTTACAGTGGCTCCCATGCACCCTGTGCTTCCGGCCGTCGACTTTCACCGCAGTGCGAGTGGCAAGGAGGACCAACAGTGGCCCTTTCCAACGAGGCTCCAGGCAGCTCTTCCTCTGGAAGTTTTTCACCAATACGTAGTCATCGGGCTGTAGCTGATGCCCGGGCCCCTCTGGTACCGGTCGCAGTGTCTCCTGGATATGTTGATGAAGAGAACGAAGATCTTTAGTTAACTCAAACAAATAGTCCACAAGTAAAGGATACTCTATCTCGGAAAAGCGCTTAGGCCTTGGGACGCCCCAGATATTAGCAGGGCGGCCGAAGACCACTTCATGTGGTGACAACACTGTCCTAGAGTGTGTGGTCGTCCTAGTAGATAACAAGGCTAAAGGTAACGCATCTGGCCATCGCAATCCTGTGCTTTCTTCTATCTTTGCTAACTTCAGTTTGAGAGTACCATTGTACTTCTCAACCAGGCCTGCTGACTGGGGGTGGTTCACTGCATGAAACTTCTGCTTAATATGCAAGCCTTTGCACACCAATTCGATGACTTTTGAATTGAAGTGACTTCCGTTGTCACTCCAAATCAAACGTGGCAATCCCAAGCGCAGTAAGAACTCTTTTAAGAGTGCCTTCACCGTCACCATAGCTGTATTCTCCTTAGTGGGGTAAGCCTCAATCCATTTACTGAATGCACAAACCACTACCAGTACATACTTCAAATTGTTAGCTCGTTCCATTTCGATGAAGTCCATCTGGAGAACCTCGAAAGGGAAGGAAGGTGGCGCAAAGTTACCTGAGGGTGTAGGAGTACCCTTCCCAGGATTATGTATCATGGAAATCATACATTGCTTCACTAGATAAGTGGCTACTTTGGAAATGTTGTCATTCTGCCACACTGGGTCCAACACTTTGCATATTCCCTTGGCACTAATGTGGGCTGGGCCATGGGCCATGGTAACCACAGGGAGTACATAGGAATTGGGAAGCATCCAGCACTGTTTCTCGGACTTATCAGTCCAACACCCAGCCTCATCCCGACGCCCTGTACTCTCCTGCCATATTGCCAATTCGTCTAGGGTCGCCTCACTTTGTATCTCCTTAATGTTTTCTAACGTGTCTTCAAACATTCCATTGTCTGGGACCCACCTAGCAGGCCCTGCCACAAACATCTGTTTCATCTTTGACCTAGCTGTCTCTTTAGCTATTTGGTCTGCAAATGCATTTCCTCTTCCAACATCATCTGTTATTGCCTTGTGTGCACTACATTTTATTATTGCTAACTTATCGGGGAGCATTAGAGCTGACAAAAGTCTATGTATTAATGGGCCATTCTGTATTTTCAGTCCATGGGATGTCAAAAAACCTCTCTCCGTCCAGAGGCGCCCGAAATTATGGGCGACCCCGAAGGCGTACTGACTGTCAGTATAAATAATGACAGTGAGTCCCTCACTCGGCTCACAAGCCCGGAGAAGGGCAACCAGCTCTGCAGCCTGGGCTGACTGATATGGGATATGGGATGTTTCAACTACAGTGTGTAACGTTGTAATTGCATATGCTGCAGTGGTGGTGCCATCTGGTAGTTTGAAACAAGAGCCATCGATATATAGCTCCCCTTGGGGGTCAGATAGGGGAACATCAGTCAGGTCTACCCGTCCCTTCGTCTCCTCTTCTGTTCGGTACACACAATCATGTGCATCTGTGTCATTGCTCGTCAAAGGAAGGGGTAGTAACGTGGCTGGGTTCAGAGTGGCACATCTTTTGATGGTAATGTGCGGCGCGAACAAAGTGAGCTCATATCCAGTCAGACGCGCACTAGTAAGGTGTTGCATTTTTGTCTTGTTCAAAAGCTTATCCACAGCATGGGGTACCATTACTGTGAGGTCAGTGTCAAGAACGAGCCCCGCCGATTGTCTGATAGAAACCGCCACCGCTGCGGCGGCTCTCAGGCAGCTCGGGAGGGCTCTGGCGACGTTATCAAGGATGGCTGAAAAATAAGCACAGGGTCTCTGCTTACCACCAAAACCCTTTGTTAAAACCGAGAGCGCGCAACCGTCCGCCTCATGTACATAAAGCACAAAAGGCTTCTGGTAGTCAGGAGTACCAAGCACAGGAGCAGAACAAAGCGCAACCTTTAATTGCTCAAAAGCTTGTTGGCATGCAGATGTCCAAGGCAGGGGTTCATGCACGTCTTTGGTGGTCAGGTAAAGGAGGGGTTTTGTTAGTAAGGAATAATTAGGGATCCACTGGCGACAATACGAGGTAATGCCGATAAATGCACATACTTCACGTTGGGTCCTAGGAACAGGCATATTAGTAATAGCAGCTATGCGCTCAGGTGTTAGTCTGCGACCCTCCTTCGACAGTAGGTGACCTGAATAGGTGACCTCCTGTCGACAATATTGAAATTTGGAAAGAGACACCTTATGGCCATGGTGTGCTAAATGCAACAACAATTTAACAGTGGAATCTTTACAACCATCCTCTGTATCAGAAGCCACAAGGAGGTCGTCAACGTACTGCAACAGCACATTACCAGAGGGAAGTACCAGAGAATCCAATTGAGTTTGTAAAGCTTGACTGTAGGTACTAGGGCTTTCTGTATAGCCTTGAGGAGCACGACAGATCTAAAGCTCCTGCCGGCTAGGGCAAATCCAAACAGATATCTGCTATCTGGATGGATCGGAATGCTGAAGAAAGCATTCTTCAAATCAATCACGGAAAAGTATTTGGCTGATGGGGGGATCATCGTCAGTAACGTAGTAATGTCGGGGACTACAGGATACTGGGGCACTACAATTTTATTAATGGCACGAAGGTCAATTACAAAGCAGTAAACATCTGGATGATCATCAGAAGAATCCAATGGAGCCTTTTTTTTAATTTTTTTTTTATATTTCTTTTTATTAAACAAAAAATTAATACAGTAATACATTACAGAGGAGTCAACCACTTAAGGGCATGAGGTACCCTGGGGGAGCAAAATAGTGCAACATAAATACATGAAATGAGAAATGTTACGGTGAGGGCAGGTCTGCAATGTCAAGACAGCGAGGTGGTGAGCATATTTCTCCGCGATATATATTTCAGGGGCCCCATACACGGGACCACTTTTTGGGGCAACCCCTGGCTAAGTATACCGTTTTTTCCCTATACATGCACCAGTCTAGATCCCTCTCCCAGGCTTCTATTGTGGGAGGTTGCTCTACTCCCCACCGCTGCGCAATGTTCCTCTTTGCTATCATGAATCCCAGTGTAGACCATTGTGTCTGGGCGGTGTTCAAGTCGGTAGGTTCCCAGATGTTCAGGAGGCAGCGTCTCACCTCAGGGTGAAACGAGATCGAGAGTACCGTGTTGATGACATCATGAACCTTGCGCCAGAATAGGCTGATGGCTGGGCACTCCCAAAGAATATGTATGAATGTTCCCGTGTGCCCACAGTTCCTCCTACACTCCCCACTTGTCTCCCTTCCCATATGTAATAGCTGGGGCCCAGTAATGTAGATCCTGTGTAGGATTTTAAGCTGAACTAATCTGAGGCGCGCCGGTATGGCTACTACCCTGGGAGAGGATATCGCCTCCCGCCAATCCTCCTCATCTAGTTCAATCCCGTCCCTTGTCCACTTCTCCCGCAGTGTTTGGAGCAGGTCTTCCCCATTATTGATTAACTTCTTATATATGAGAGAAATGGTTTTCTCAGGTAGTGACCCGTCTAGTATTCTATCTTCCAATGGTGAAGAGTCGGGAGGGACGGCGTCTCGTGACAGGTGTGTACGTAACGAGTGCCGGATTTGTACATAGCGGAAGTGTTCAGTGTCTGCCAATTTATATTCTTTTTGAAGATCAGCAAAGAGCTTGACCCCGCTTGTTCCCCACATATCTTTGATGTGTGAAATTCCTATAAGGTCCCACCTGTCAAACCCTTTCGTCTTCCACAAACTACCCAACCTCTCTGAGTCCCACAATGGAGTTGCTAGTGTCAATGTATTGCCCCACCCTAGTGAGTTAGTCGCGCTGTGCCAAACTTGAACGGTATGTGCAGTGGGGCCAGTTAGCGCAAACCGTCTAGGCTTTGAGTATAATGCTCTACCATACGTCCCTCCCGGGAGGAGCCATCTGTCCATAGCATAGGCAGGGTCATCCGGGCGACCGTAAGTGCCGTGGTTAACGGCAGCCAGGTGAGCTGCCCAATAGTATTTTTAATGTCGGGAGGCTGATGCCTCCGTCGTACCACGATAAGGTAAGTTTAGTCAAAGCAATGCGGGGTTTCCCTTCCCATAGCAGTGTTCGCTGGAGATTCTCGATCTCTTTGAAGTAGTGAGCTGGGACAGGGTCCAACGTGTTCTGCAGGATATATAAGAATCTAGGGAGGGACATCATTTTAAAAGGGCCGCCCTACCCAAAAGTGAGAGGGGAGTGTTTTCCAACTAGCAATATCCTTCTGGAGTCTGTGAAGGGGTGGAAGGAGATTCCGCTCGCACCGAAGTGTGGCATCTCGGGAAACAAATATGCCCAGGTACTTAAACCCCATGGTGTTTATCTGTATTGGACAGTTCCTAGGGGGAAGAGGTGGGTCGCCACTGAGGGCATATAACAGGGACTTACTCCAGTTTACAGTGAAGCCAGAAAATCTGCCAAAGACCTCCAGTATATCCAATACCACCACCAGGGAGTGTTTAGGAGAGGCTAAATAAAGGAGGATGTCGTCCGCATATAAGGAGATGCGGTCCTCCCAGTCCGGGGACCATTTCAGTCCTCTCATCCTAGGGTCACCTCGGATCCACGCTGCAAAGGGTTCAAGGGCCAGGGCGAAGAGGAGGGGCGAGAGCGGACATCCCTGGCGGGTTCCCCTACTAAGTGGGAAGGCTGCGGAAAGTTTGTTATTAACTACTACTTGGGCTAGGGGTTCACTGTATAAAGACGTACCCATTGGATAAAATTAGGCCCAAAGCCTAGTTTAGCCAAGACTGCCCACAAATAAGGCCACTCCACAGTATCAAATGCCATGGTGGCGTCTAAGGACACGACCACCGCTGGTTCTTGAATAGTATGTGCTCTACTCACCACTCCATGTAGTCTGCGCAGGTTTAGCGCCGTGTTCCTATGGGGCATAAATCCAGATTGGTCTGGATGAACCAGGCCGCTGATTATTTTAGCTAGGCGCGTGGCTAATAATTTGGCCAATATTTTGGGTTCGGCATTTAGAAGGGAGATGGGTCTGTATGATGTGCATTCGGTTTTGGCCTTGCCCTCTTTGTGGATTGTTACTATGGTCGCGATCCTCTGCTCCCTGGGCAGCACACCTCCCTCTCTGGCCTCTTCGAACATGGCTTTCAGGTATGGTGCCAGTTTATCTGGCCGAAGTTTGTATAGCTCAATAGGGAGTCCATTAGGACCGAGCGCTTTCCCTGAATTCAAGGCGCGGATTGCTTGCCCAATCTCATCTATTGTCAAGTCGCTGTCCATATATTGACGGTCTTCTAAAGTGAGTCGGGGGAGCCTAATGTCACGTAGTAGTTCCTGAGAGTCTTCTTCGGAGTGCGGGGTTACTGTTTTGTATACAGTGGAGAAGTGAGTGGCAAAGCTATCCACTATGGCTTGTGGCTCCGTAATGGAAGTCTCTCCCGCAACCCTAAGTTCCGGCACCAATCTGCTCGCATACTCTTTTTATCGAGCCACGCTATAAGTTTCCCTGTTTTATCTCCAAGGTCATAGACCCTACCTAGCTGCTCCCTGCTCAGCGCATTCGCCCTATCCGTCACCAGGGCCTTGTACTCATGTTGTTTCAGGCTCAACAGGTGGAGCTTTTCTGGCGTTGCTCCCAGTTCAGGGTCCCCCTCCAGAGTACTAATTTCTGACTCAATGTCAACCACTTCTTTGCGATTGTCTTTCTTAACTCCAGAGATCAATGACAGTGCCTGGCCTCAGATTACCGTCTTGAATGCTTCCCACAGTGTCTGGGGTGAGGAAACAGAGCCCTCATTATCTAAGAAGTAGTTATCTATGGCTTTCACTAGGTCATTCCGGATTTTGGGTTTTTTTAGGTACCAGGGGTTAATGGGAACTAGCCTGCCCACCGTGGAGCGACTAAGGGATATATGTGTCCATATTGGCGAGTGATCTGAAATGCCTCTAGCCAGGTGTTTGATATCCTGTATGCAGTGGGCCTGTGCTGCTGGAACCAGGCAGTAATCCAACCGGGAGAGACTATTGTGCGCACCGGAATGAAAGGTATATTGCTGCTGATCCGGATATGTTCTCCACCCATCTACCAGCCCCATGGAATTGAGGAAGTCAGGCAACCATTGAGCAGAAGGCCCCACTTCTCGCGGGGGATAACGATCCAATGCGCCAGAGACTACTGCATTAAAGTCGCCCCCTATAATCAAGTGACCTTCTGGAATGGTGAGTAGGATAGAGCTCAGATCTGCAAATGTTGTGTTCTGTAGTCCCGGTGGGACGTAAATTGACATAAATGTGGTGGGACGCCCCTCCCACATGCCCGACACCCCAACATATCTGCCCCGGTCATCCACCCACGTGGCGCTCACAGCTAGGGGGAAGGAGTTTTTCATCATAACGCCCACTCCCCTTGAGCCCGAGGTGAATCCTGCGTGGGCCACCATTTTGTATCCCCATCTGTGCATTGCCTTACACCTGTTGCCAATGAGATGTGTTTCCTGTAATAGGACAACATCCGGGGCCAACCGTTTAATATACTGAAGGACTACACTACGCTTGATCTTGTCCCCCAATCCGTTAACATTCCAACTCAATATCCTAACATTTCCCCCCCTTGCGTACCCATTAGCTAGCTAAAACATTACGGACTCCTCTGTTGTAAAATAAAATTGAAATAACCATGTGAAAACAATACAAACATAGAAATATGAAACCCCCTCCCAACTGCCCCCCACCCTGCCTCCCTGCACTGTGAGCTTAGAACTGCCCATGAAAAACTCTGCAGAGTGCCTGTCGCCCTGAATTAACACTAAAAGTAGAAAACGTGGGGTCATGCCATACCAGTTAGCTGACCTTCCCCCCTTAGTAACTATTAAAGTCCCTCAGAGAGTCACCCACCGCAGTTCTGGGTAGAGACCGAGGGCCGGGGGGCCGCTTCGTTGGTGTTCGGCCCCCACCCCGCCCGTTACCTGTCTCAGGGCTTCACAGGAAAGCGTCCGCACCACGGAGAGCCCACATCTTCTCTTAGTCCTGTCACACACGCTGCTGAGAGGCCTCCGCCGCTCCGCGGCCGCCCGTCTCACGATTCGAGTGTAAGTCCAGCCATTCCGCCGCTTCCTCCGGCCGCTCAAAGAACCAGGCCCTTCCCTCTGCCTCCACCCGGAGACGTGCCGGGAACAGCATGGCGTACTTGAAACCACGGTCTCTCAGTGTTCGTTTAACCAGGAGGAAGGACCTCCTTTGTCTCTGCACTCGTTGTGTAAAGTCCGGAAAGAAAGAAATGTCTGCATTCTCGTAGCGGAGGCCGGGTCGAGCCCTGGCATTCTGGAGGATTATATCTCGATCGCGGAAGTTCAGAACTCTAGCTAACATCGGGCGCGGCGGAGCCCCGGCCTGGGGCGGCCTCCGGGAACCCTGTGGGCCCTTTCGATGACGAAGAACTTGCTGAGACCCTTGGGCTGTAGATGTTGCAGGATAAGGTCCTCCACAAAGAGGTCTGGGGACTGCCCCTCCGCTTTTCCGGCAATCCTAGGATCCGTAGGTTATTGCGACGCAGCCGCCCTTCATAATCATCCAGTTTTAACTCGGTCGCCGTACGGAATGTTCGCATATCCTGCATCTCCTCTTGGATCTGCGCCACATCTCCCACCAAGCTAGAGGTGGTAATTTCGACCTGCTTGACTTTCTCACTAAGTTTGGACAGATCTGCTCGGATTAAATTAACCTCTATGGCGATGGTGTCCATTTTGTGTTCAAGAGAGGTTTTTACACTGCAGATGGCCTCCATGACATCCCTCAGGGACAGTTCCTGGTCTTCCCCAACTTGTTCACTCGCGGGGCTGTCCCTGGATTGACGGCGTTGAATCACTTCTTTGGGGAGGGTGTAGCGATCTAATTTGTTGGACTGTACACCCTTAGATCCCCCGGCACTTGCTGGCTTGCTCTTCTCCATGTCTGCTCAGTGTCACCCTCTGGGCCCCTTGACTAGTTCGAGCCTGGCTCCAGCCTGAGCCGTGGCCCGGTCGTGGACACCGTCGCCCTTCACCGCCTGACCACAGAAATCAGCGGTACCCAATCAAGGGAGCGAGAGAAGACGCGTTCACCGTGTCCCGGGCCCCGGGCATCCGGAATTTCTGCCCGATGTCCTGCGGCCGCAGAAAGGGCGGCGGTGCCGCTGCTTCACCCCCAGTTGGGCGCTGTCTATTTGTGGCAAGGGTGTGTCAGCAAGCTGTTGCTTTCAAGGCCACCGGGATTGCCCGGCGCCCAGGATTTCGCACGTCTCCAGCCTATCCCCGCCTCACCCCTGCATCCACGGCTCAGTGGGGGAGGGCTGCCACCCAGGGCTCCAGCGAATCGCCCTCGCTATGGGATGTAGAAAGTTCAGAGGGTGGTGAGGGCCCGTACACCGCTATGTGCCCACCACTCCCAGGTGGCCTTCTGTCGCCACACCCTTTCACTCGGTACCTTGGGCCTCCAAATCTGGTGCTCCAGTCTGCGCCGATCCTCCAGTAACACTCAGGACATGGACCCGCTACCCTTGGCGCCTCTACTAGGTCTCAGCAACACCACAGTTAGTCCCCGGCCCTGTATTGGTATCAGCAAGCTCGGGTAGAAAAGGGTGAGGGCGTAATGTAATACGGCGGCCTGCTTCTTAAATCGAGCTCCTGGCTTTGAAGTGTCTGTAGGCCCTCGTTTCACTGTGCCTGCAGTCTCCTGCTCATGTGATGTTCAGTCGCCTCCCTCACGCCCCCTGCCTTCGTTAGTGGGGTCTCCTGCTACCTCACCTGTCCTTTCAGGCTGTATCGATCTCCGGGTTCAGCCACAGCCAGCGCCCCCCGCAGGTCACAACCGCTTGCGCGGTCTGCTTACGGCACTGTGCCGACCCGGCGGCTCCAGATGGTAGAGGCCGAAGTTGTAGTGCGCTGCAGCGGCCTGTCCCGAAAATCGAGCTCCCGGCTTCACGGTGCTCACAGGCCCTCTTCTCACGGGGGCCGCGGTGTCCGTCTCGGGCGGAGCTCGGCCCTCGCACACAGCTCAATGCCCTCCGCTATTATTCCGGTGCGTTTCCCAACCTTTGGGATCCGGATTTGTGTGGCGGATAGACGTGGGGAGATCAGCTACGACGGAGCTCCCTCTTTAAGCTGCCATCTTGGTTCGGGTCTTGGCCACGCCCCCCAATGGAGCCTTTTTAAGAATAGGAAGGATAGGGCTATTACACACATTCGCCACAGTCTCTTCAACCACACCAGACTCAATCAAATCCTGTATTATGTGCAATAAAGCTTTTTCACCTGCTTGCGAGATCTTGTACTGCGGAATACAGGGCAATATGGCATTGTCTTTGATCTGAATAGAGACCGGCGGGATCTAAAGCAACCCCACATCCGTGTCTCCTGTAGCCCACAAGGTATGTGGCACATCTTTAAACTCAGCAGGGAGGGGCACATCTTTTGCAAAACACTGTTGCACGGGCCACCTTTGGCCCAATGGTCATGTAAGCACCATCAGGAGAACAAAAGATAGTGGCATGTAATCTTTTCAACAAATCCAAACCCATCAAATTCTCCCCGCAATTTGATGTCAACAGGAATGGCAAATCCACCGTAAAAGGGCCAATAGTCAGAGCAAGGGGCTTAGAAATGGGGCTAACAACCGGCATGCCTGAAAAACCTACCAACACATTATTTTGGCCAGACAGAGCTGCCCCTGGGACCAGCGAACGAGAAACAGAGCTATTCATAGCACACGTGTCAATAAAAAATGTCTTGGCCGTGCCTTGCAAATCCGCAGTGACATAGGTTCAGCGCTGATCCACAGGCACCATAACTGGTCCCTTACCCTGTCCCTGGCTGTCCTAGCTGTGAGACAACCCCGTCACTTTACCCATGTCATAGTCGTCATGATAGTACAGTCTTCCTCGAGGGTCGTCAAAATAATTCTTGTTCTGAGGAGAATACGAGATATTCTCTGACTGCACCACCCCGACCTCCTCCTCCTCCTCTACCACGTCCTCTAAAACCCCGACCTCTTGAGGCCTCAACTTTCTGTAACAATTCCAGACACTCACTTCGCCAATGCCCCTCCTTTTTACAATACGCACATTGGTTGGGCCCAACGGGCACACCCGGAGTACTGTTAGGCCGGGGGAACCGCTGGCCTGAACCTCTACCTCTTCCATTTCCCCGTGCTACTTGCTGCAGTAACACCCTCGTCTTCAATTCCTTTGACTTTTTCGCCATCTTCTCTTTATCCTCATTCTCCCTCTGCTCATAGTACTGTGCCATACTCAATATTACTGATGGGGAGGAGGTGGTCCAAGTACTTTCCACAGCCTGCAACCGAGCTGCAATTTCGGGAAGCAAATTAGTGACAAACCTGTTAACAAACAGACGGACACCACCCTCCAGTGACAGATCCTGGCCACTAAAATCCAAAAACACCCCCTCAAACCTAGTAAAGAAATCAGACACACTTTCATCCTTCTTCTGACGACACGCAGTCAACTTGTCCCAGTCCACTCGTCTCAGCGGGATAGGGGAATGCATATAAATGATAATACACCCCGGCAAGGCTAACAACTCCGCCTTCAGCTTCTCGCCGGGCTTGCGGTCCTTATCCCACACATGGATCTCATCCCACGTTCCACCCAGCTCTGCCGCATGATCCTGTGTATGTACCTGCCTCCATATATCTACCGGTACCAATAGACCGAAAAACAACTCAATATCAGCTAGTGTCATCACTGTGGAGGAGGCCGCCTCCGTCAACTCATTATAGTATGCAGTTGGATTTTTTCGAGGGTCCGGCAACTGACCCTTTAGAGACAATACCTCACTCCTCTTCCAAGGAGTGTAAATCCACTGTTCCTGAAAACGGGCTTCCACTCGTGGGTGAGTAACAATGTCATGGTCATCACGCAACTCTGGTATTTCGGGGTGGTAAATGGGATGAACTTCCCTCATAGGAAACTGCATCACCGTCGGCGGGACCTTCTGAAGCAATCTACCTTGATAACCCACTAATGTCGTCACATTACTGAAAACCTCATTAGGGGCCATATCTGTCGTATATACCCTGTTCGAATGTCATAGATAATCTGAGGTGCAATACACTTGAAACATTGTTCCCCCAATCCTATTAGTGTAGCCGACATATGCTTAAGAGCATGTTGCTGTATAAACGGCTCATAATCTTTCATCACACTCCACACATCTTCCACACTATACACCGGATTCCGGGCCCATTGTGCAGCCTGGTCAGCCACCATCTTCTTTTCCTCATTACCCACAGCAGAGCGCACCAACACTCTCTCCATGCGCTCACGCGCTGCTGCCCAATTCGTTTCATGCATTCCACGCAAAGGCGTCTCGGCGGTTTGCAAAGTCTGAGGTAACACACTCGGAGGGGAAAGAGCAGAGGAAGAAACAGGTACCATCGAAAACAAAGACTGTCTTGCAGGAGTATGGGAGTTGTAACCACAGAGACAGAGCCGAGAGACGAAAGAGGAGAGCTAACGGCTCCCGCCCCTGTGCCTGACGAAAGTGTAGAAGAAGCAGTCGGGGTCGGGCCGAAGCAGCAGGGCTAGAAACAGTATGACTAGGCAGAGATGATCCAGAGGCTGAAGACGGAGATGCCTGAGACGTTGGAACTGTAGGATATATCCGTTCAGGGGCATACGGGGGTGGGGGTCGAGAGTCTAATAGCTCCTCAATGAGATCATCACCTTCCTCTCTAGCAACATAACACTTATCACTTTGTAATCGAAACTTCCTATCTGCACATTCTATGCCTTTCTCGATCTGTTCTCTATCATAAGCCATTGCTTTCTGCGTTATTGTTTGCGTCTGCCCCCTCCTAGCTTGCTTCTCTGCCCTCATTTGTCGCTGCTTGGCTTCCTTCTGCCATACCCTTAGAGAATCGAACATCGACTGCCTGCTCCTCTTCGCAAACAATTTGTCCTGCAAGTAATTCACCTTTTGCTCATCAAATGTGCCAGTAAGCGGCCACTGTAAATCAGCATTGTCCCTTGTATATTTATTCCACAACGTGCTAAACATAATAGGGCCAATGCATTGCTTGACTTATACATCAAAATTTGGGGTACCCTCTAGAGGCGCAGGCTGCCTCTCTTCTAATCGAGCCTCAGTAGAACAACACCGACATCCAAAGCACCCTAACTTACTTAGAAAAGGCATCTTAATATAAGACACATGCACTGTACCCAACGGACAACTATAACCCAGTCCACAAAATGAGCCAAAACCAAACCAAAACAGCCCGAGAACCGCACCCCCCGTCCGTGGACTGCACCAAGACAAGGCAGTCCAAAGACTGCACTGAGACAAGAAGACAGGCTCTAGCCCCAGGCCTTTTCAAGAAGATGCCGAATTGCCAGTTGGCCTGGCAGAGCGTTCGCAAACACTCTGTGCCTTTTCAAGGGTCCGCAACCCACCAAATCCAAACCAAGACAGTCCGTCGACTGTACCAAGACACAGTCCATAGGCTCGTGCCGTTCAACCATGGCGCCACATTCTTCCCAGAATCAAATCACTCACCTGGTGCACTCAGGTCGAGCAAGATTATTCTCCACTGCCGACTCTTCGGACCAAACGGTCAAATCCAAGGGTTCCGCCTTCTCAAGACCCCAGCCCGGGCGTCCACTAGACGAGGAGCTGCCCGATCAGACAGGCGGGCAGCTGCGAGTGCAAAACGCTATCATGTAGGGTACCCTGATCCACCCATCCGACCAGACACAACCCCGTCCTCCTTACACCCAATTACGGATGAGGATGGGACAACCGATGGAGGGGCCCTACGTTGGGCACCAACTGAAGGAAGTGGCCCTTAGGGGCCACCCGGGTTATTTACAACCACCTAATCGCCTTCCAAACAAATGAAGAGTTGGGCAGACAGTAGAGAATACAAACCAATGTTTATTAGTAATACTCTGCAGAGGAGTCCAATCTGACCTGCACCATGAGATGTCTGCCAAGGGGACTGGCACCCCAACAGTCTGCAATGCATAATCATTCCTCCAAGAACCCCCAACCACGCCCACAGTGGAAAGTTACCGGCTCAGGCCGAACATGAACAAAGGAGGCACAGAGAGATGAGCTACCACCTGCTAGATGGGTACATGTTATCGCGGGCTCAAGGATGCCGCGCTGGAGCTCAGCGTCTCCTAACGTTGAAGCAGAGATACACACAAAGATAGCTATGCAAGGGCAGGATGGCCTATTCATTAGTAAGACAGGATGCAACCTTGAGCAACTAAGGAAAATATTCACTGAACACGAGGTTCTGCTGAGGCAAGCAATACGAGTCATGAGCCCTAGTTCAGACACAGCGGAGAGAGGGATTACGAAATACAAAATCGAGTCACATTCGCTAACTGAAGCTTGCACATTACATGGATAACTCAGCGGGTTGCACGCAGTGTATACGAATGGTTTCTATTTAGCCGCACACTGCTAACCTAATGTAGCATATAATGGGTGCATAACTTTAATGGGTTTTGCAAACCTAACAGACCACCGTCGAACTCAAGCAAATACTCAAGACGATCCAGAACGCAGCTGCCATGCTGATCCTCAACCTGCTCAAGAGAACCCACATCACCCGGCACCTGAAAGACCTCCACTGGTCCCAGTCCAGAAGAGATGCAATTTCAAGCTCCTGACCTACTCCTCAAAGCCCTCCATGACTAAGAACCCCCCTACATGAACCACTGCCTGCACTTCTACCCACCCCCTGGAGCCTCCGCTCACCTCGCCCTCACACAGGTCCCTTACATATGCCCCTGCCGCCCCTGAGGATGCTCCTTCTCCCATCTCGCCATCTCGACACCAAAGCTCCCCCTCAACCTCCACAACCCTCCCTCACTGACCCACTTCAGGAAGGAGCTCAAGACTTGGCTTTTCGACTGGGATCTGCAGCAAGCGCCTGGATACCCTCTCGGTTGATAAGACCCGTTATACAAGTGCTACTTGATTGATCGACAGATCTATGCCGCGTTCATCAATTTTTCCACAGCATTTGATGAGGTTGATAGTCCAAACCTGTGGAAAAAACTGTCAAATCTTGGAATGCTTAGCATTTTATTGCGCTTGATCATTGCTCTACACTCTGTGACCTGATGCCAAATACAGTTAGGTTGGGATCAGGAGCTATCCACAGTTGTCCCTTCAAAAACGGTCTGAACTAAGGGTGTCTGCTTGTGTCTCTGCTCTTTTCCATTTATATATTGGATCTCCCTAGTTTTTTTATCTAAAAGTGTGGGTTTCCCTCCCAATATAGGGGGTCGCTAAGTGACTTGCCCACTATACGCGAACAACATTGTGATCCTTGATTTAACCACTAAAGGTTTACATCATTGCCTAGGTGCCCCACAACAGTATGCTTGAGCACACTTCTTGAAAATTAACTCCTCAAAAAATAAGGTGTTGTTTTCGGGGGGAAAAAGTGCGCACCTATTCTAATTACTTGGGACATCTAGGTACACAAAAATTAGAAACAGTTATCCTATACCTTCCTAGGTAAAATGATGTGCAGTACACTAAATGATTCAGAACATATACGCAATACTGTTTGTAAAGCACAATCACAGGCCAGGGGGCTCGGTTCTTTGTATAAGACTTTGGGGCGGAGAAATTTTTCCATCTTTTGTCGTCGTATCAGGCCAAAATTCCACCTACCCTTTTATGTGCCATTGCTTTAATTGATGTGACAAAGTGGACTAGTTTAGATAAAACCGAAGGCCAAATACTAAGGAGATGTTCTATTTATATGCCCAGCCTTGCTTTTATTTATATCGTAGTAAGTGGCTGAGACCCCTCTTTTTAAGATTTGCTGTTCGCATGACTGCTGAGACTATGTATTTATTGCTTAACCCGCAAAATGAAATGTTTTGTATTCATGTTTTTAACTTTTTTAAATGTTTCTTGCCTTTATTTTGAATGTAGTAGTTGATGTTTTATAGCTCATTTCAGTTTTAAGTACTTATTCAACTTGTTTTGTCTGTGCATTTTGTATCTCTGTGTTTTATGTGGACCTCCTAGGAGTTCTAAAGCTTGAAATAAAATAAAATTTGAATTTAGGCTTATTGTTTCCTAGTGTTTATCACAGGGATGATTTGGGTGAAAAGGATGATAAAACAGTGAGGCTAGTGAAACGTACTTATGGTCGTGTTGTACAGCATACATTTGGTGCTGTAATTCTTACAGTTGCTATAGCTTTGAAAGATGTCTAGATTAGAAAACTGTCACTGATGGTGGATCGGTGGGCTACTAGCACAGCAGGTGCTCTATCCAGCATTAACAAGGAGCTAATGGCCTCACGAGCTATTTTATGCAAAACAGACTAGCTATATATATATATCATAGAGTTTGTCACCACTATCACTGTGCTTCCAACTTTAGGAGCCAGGCTGATCACTCGGTACGGCAGCCTGTCTGCGGCTGGTGAATAGCTAGGAAATAGGATTCAGTTGGGGTACCTTTTTCTCTTTCCCTCAAAACTGCACTGGAAACTGAACTGAACTTACTCTTTGGAAGTTTAAGCACTGTGACCGTCTTCACTCGGTGGTGGCTTTCCTTTGGTTGGAGTTGGTGACTGATGTATCGGTCGGCCAAAAGGATATGAGCAAAATCTGGATATTTTTATTCTTATTTTTACCTTTGATTCCTATTTTTACTTTTTATTTTTATTTCCTTAATTCATGGACATACTACATGGAAGTACTTTTCCTGATATTCTATATTTCATCATTAACCACGTCTAGCATGCACACTTTTAACAATACTTAATAATTACATTGAAGAGTATTTTTTCACTGAGTTTTAGCCTACTTCGTCCTATTAATTCTTTGCAAACTACCCCTCAAAAGGTATAAGATCCACTCGCTACAATACTGTTTTCTTGGTTTTGTTAAGTAATTATATAAACTGCCCCTCATAAACTGTTGTGTGTGAGCTTGTTTCAATAAAACCTCCTGTGCTCCGACCCTCTACAAATATTCCTCAGCATTTAGTTGTACACTGATACCATGACAATTAAGAAACTAAGGCACCACTCGATTCAAATGAAAAGGCAATCACCATTTCAAACAGTAAAAGGCAAGGGTAAAATCACTTCATGTACGATTGCTTGTGGTCTTTCCCTCTGTTCAAAAAGTCTTTAAAAAATTAAGCGGCTTAGAAATTAAGCCATCAACACAAACTAAAATAAGAGATTAAGAAACACTCAACCAAGAAGAACATCATATATCAAAAATTGAAAGGGGCACCACTATGAAAAAATATGATTTTCCCCTGTATCCAATGAAAGACAGTTATTGACATAAAAATACCTAATGACAAGTCCATGCACTAAATCCAATGGACTATCCCCTACCCAACATTGACATTGGTAGTCTAATCCCCCTTACAAATAAAAAAAAGGTAAAGAGACACTTCAACGCTTTAAGAGCACACTAAGAACAACTACTTAAATAGAAATACAACTATGTTCCCTGTAAATATCACCTTGCATCCTGCAGTGGAACAAGTTGTGCCTTCTGAGGCCCTGCAAATTCTACTGGAAATCTTAGACTCAATTCTGTTGCTGCTGGAAAACAAAAAACAAACTCAGACCACTCTCTAGAAATGTTAAAAACTATAATAAAATCCATCACTAGCAATAATGCCTCCTCAGCGATTCTAAGAAGTGTACAAGAATCAAGCAAGAAGTGAAATGTGGAACTCAATGCCCATCATTTGAAGGGCGCAAAATTAACTCATGATACTAAAGCTGACAAAAGAAACATGGTAGCTCTAGCTGGCAAACCATATGTAAGAACCTAAGAAAATCATTTTCTCCTTAAGAAAGCTCTTCTCACAAGAACACATAAAATCACAACCACCCACACTCCCATAATCTTGTTTTACTATGTTAATGAAGATTCACAAAAAAATTACTATGACACATTTAATTTAATTCGGAGTTGATGGGAAACAAATTCCCCAAAACAATTGAAGGTACCAGAACTAGTTTTGGCTCAAACAAAATATCTCAGTCAAGTTCACATCAAATTACACAACTTCCTAGAGCCTTGACAAAGCAGTTTCAGAAACTACCATAATTTTGATCAGAAGATTGATCTCTTTCACAGTAGTCTATCAAACACCCCAAAATGTGTACAACTACTATGGGCCTGATTCACAAAGGTAAACCTACACTTTTGTGTAAGTTTACTACTTTTTAGTATTCACAAAAGTAAATTTAGACCAAAAGTCTAACTCTACTGCTTTTCGGTATTCACAGAAATAAGTTACTACTAGTAAAGTTAGACTTTTGGTCTAAGTTTAACTTTGTGAATACTGAAAAGTAGTAAAGTTAGACTTTTGGGCTAAGTTTACCTTTGTAAATACCGAAAAGTAGGAAACTTATACAAAAGTGTAAGTTTACTTTTTTGAATCGGGCCCTATGTATTTAGCCACAGCTGCAATCTCTATCCTCAATAGAAATAAAATGAGTCAATTGTTCTGAAAACATGATCATCTATTGCAAGAATCTAATTTTGGTCTATGCTAGTTCTAAAAATAATTTTAAATGACTGCGACCTCCTTTACAGGAGTGGATTTGCTATATCTCCTGTGTTAGAGCAATTCAAACAAGTCAAATCAGGAGTACTTATTTCAATAGAAATAAATAATATAGCACACAGTGCCAAGTTAAACCGCACAGCTAATTCTTGCGAGTCTATAAATTCAATGATTATCCAAGTCAATTCTGAAGGCAGAAAGTAAATGCCTGTGAACAAACATCCCAGAAAATAACAAATAAAGAAATATCTTGGTCTTGGTTATCTGGAAAGCTAAATGAAAATAATTCAAAGAGAGATTTCAAGTTACCTTTTTAACAAACGTTTGCTCCTTCTCCCTTGGTAAAAATGTAAGAACATCAATCATTTGATTGAAGAGACATGGGGCCAGATGTACAACCCTCAGTGTTTGGGACTCGCAATTTGCATTTCTTTGAGACTTGCAAATTGCAAGTCATATACACTGATGTACAACAGTGTCTGAGACACTGTTTGTGATTCCCAAATGGGTTGCAAAGGTCCTGCTTCGTTAATATTTATGAGGCAGGTCACATTTTGCGACCCATTGGGAATGGCCGACACTCACAGGGATGGTGGCCTGCTGGAGTCAGCAGAGAACCATGTCTGTAACTGCTTTTCAATAAAGTAGTTTAAAAGAAAATGTATCCCGTTTTCCCGGTTGGAACTGGCTTACCACCAATTTGAAATTGGTGGTAAATGTGATTGTTTTGCAACCACATTTCCGATCGCAAAACAATATTACATCCCCCTGAGACTTGCAATTAGGAAGGGATGCCCTTGGCACGCCCCTTCCTAATAGCGACTTGCTAAATCTATTTTGCATGTCGGTAACAGGTTGCTGACTCACAAAATAGGTTTGATACATGCTACAACCCTTGTTAGCAATCGCAAACAGGCCGATTTCCAGTTAGCGACTTCTAAAAATGGTCTTACATCTGGCCATGGTCTACAAAATATTTCTCTTAGATACCTACTACGTAATCAACAACCCTGCGCTTTGTTCCAGTAATGGTCATGCAAAAGGATGCTTAGTGACATTAATGTGACATCTGGTGGCCATCAAAACTAGGTCTGACCCTGGTTCCTAAACCTAAGATCAAAAACTTAGGGGTATGGTTTGACAACACCTTATCATTTGCAGAACATATATCAGGTTTGACCGGCACGTGCTTTGGCCTACTGAGGATGTTACTAAAATATTTAGATCTTTTACCTCTGGCAGCAAAAAACCCATCATCCAGTGAGTGATTATCTCTCGCTTCGACTACTGTAATGTTCTCTACTTAGGGGTCACCAAAAGTAGTATGAGAATGCTGCAGAGAGTACAGAACACCACAGCCCGGCTACTACTGAACATCCCAAGGTGAGCCCAGGTGGGAACGGCCCTTGTGGAACTACACTGCTTACCGGTGCTGCACAGAGTGACTTTTAAAGCTTTGTGCTTCTGTCAGAGAATTCTAAATGAGAAAGGCCCTAGCTATCTATTGCCTCTACTCATCCCTTACAGACTTATAAGGAATCTTAGATCTGCGGGCACTGCGAGACTGACTGTTCCCAGAGTGCAAAAGGCACGGTTGGGAGGTAGATCTTTTGGCTTTCTTGCAGCAAAAGATTGGCTAAATGTTCCAAACTTAGTGTGGCATCTGACTATATGGTGTTTTGGAAACGCACACCCCTCTGGCCAAACGTGTTTATTGGGGCCAATCTCCTGAGATTACGTGCCCCCCCCACCACCTGTGATCTGTCAATCATTTGCTTCAGGCCTAGGTCACAGGGCCTGCCTGACCATGTATTTCTGACTCAGGGTTGAGGGGAAGGTTATATCAGATGAATTCAACATCAGAGATGCGAGTTTGTTATTATACACACATATATCATGGTGTACAACGACATCGTATTCAATACAGTGTCCCCAACACCTAGCCCACACTGGGGCTCTATTTAAAACAATCATGGGAGCCCGCGCTTGTTTTTGTTTGCCATTTATTCATGGCTCTGTCCCATATCCATGGGAAAGAAAAAAATATATATTTATGCCCTAGCGGGCCCTTCAGTGACCCCATGACCAGAGCTGAGGGGTCAGGCTATTCATATCCTGCCCCATTTTCTTTTTCTAAATATTTTTTTGTGGGAATATTCTGAAGCCGAGTCCCAAGATGGCTGCCAACACTTCCTGGTTGAAGTGCTGACAGCCAATCAGATTTGAGCACAGGACTGTTGGATCTGCAGAGGATCCGTGCCCCTATATATACAACTTTGGATTTATTTTAATAAGTCAAAAACTACTGAATGGATATATATATATATATATATATATATATATATATATATATATATATATTCACTGAAAAAACCATAAGGTTTTAGGGACAGTTATAGTTAGTTGGACATTGCACTCGTACAAAACCCGTGAAATTCCCCCGTTATAGTTAGTTCAGGTAACTATAACTCGCGCCCCCACAATACACTGCTGATGACGTCACATATTACATCACTCATGACATGGTCAGTGACATCACTGATGACATCACTGATGACATCTCAAATGACATCACTGATGACATCATCCAGTGACTGTGTGTTTCTGTAAAGTTTAAATATTTTTAATATATATAGGGAAAGGCGTATTGAAGAATGAGTGGGTGTATAAGTGTCTGTATGGATGATTTAGTAGGTGCGTGACTAACTTGATAAGTGAGTGATTAAACGTATCTTACTGAATGCATGGGTTAGTGACTAAACTGGGTGAATGTCTGTATCCATCTGTCTGTTGCTGTGTAAGTGGTGCATGGGTTTGTGAATAGCTACATGAGTGTCTATATGAGTTATTGATTGGTTGTTTGAGTATCTGTATGGGTGCCTGAGTGTTTGTGTGGGTGGGGTGTGTGTGACTCTGTGCATAGATGTGTGAGTGGGTGATTCACTGGGTGGATGGTTTCAAGAGTGCATCTGTGATAGACTGTATGGGTGGGTAAGTGTGTGTAAGAGTGTGTTAGTGAGTGAATGTATGTCCCAGTGGTACATGTGTGAGTAACTACATATGTGAAAGGCAGTATATATGTGTGTTGGAGTATATAAATAGCTATAAGCGAGAGTGTGTGATTGTGAGAGTGACTGTATGAATTAGTGTGTGCTTGTATCAGTGATTGTATAAGAGCGTAAGAATGTGCTAGTATTTGTATGAGTAAGTGAGCTGGTGTGTGTATAACTGTATAGGTGAGTAAATGGCAGTGTGTTTAATTATTTGCATGACTGACTAGGTGTGTGAGTACCTCTATGGATGAGTGGCGGTGTTTGAGTGTCTATATAGGAGTATGAGTGCATATGATAGTCCTGTACTGAGTGACCATAAGTATGAGTGACTGTACGGGTGAGTCAGTGGATGTGTGTGTGTAGACCTAAGAATCAGTGAATGGGTATGTAGTTATTGGTGTTGGAGTGTCTATGGTTTTGAGAATGGCAGTCTGTAATTTAGAGTGGGTATATCAAAGGTTATATTAGGGTGTGAGGAGGTGCATTAAATTCTCACATGGATGATGTCATCAGTGATGTCATCAGTGATGTCATCAGTGATGTCATCAGTGATGTCACTGACCATGTCATGAGTGATGTAATATGTGACGTCATCAGCAGTGCATTGCGGGGCGCGAGTTATAGTTACCTGAACTAACTATAACGGGGAATTTCACGGGTTTTGTACGAGTGCAATGTCCAACTAACTATAACTGTCCCTAAAACCTTATTGTTTTTTCAGTGAATTTCTAAGGTTTTTAAATGCTAATTTCTAACTATAACGTGCCTGAAACCTATGGTTTTTTCAGTGAATTTCAAAGGTTTTTAAATGCTAATTTCTATCTATAACGTGCCTGAAACCTATGGTTTTTCAGTGAATTTCAAAGGTTTTTAAATGCTAATTCCTAACTATAACGTGTCTGAAACCTATGGTTTTTTCAATGAATTTCAAAGGTTTTGTAAATGACAATTTTTAAATGTATTGTTATATTTATTTTTTTGATACTGATTTACAATTTTTTTTTAAACTATTTATTTTTAGATATTTTATTTTTTAAATTACATTGTAATTACATTATACATTACATTACAAAATATACTTTCTCAGAATGAATTACTTTAGTTTAAATACTTTGCAAATAGGCAATAGACTTTTAAGTACAGTAGTTACAGTTGTTGCAATGGGCAACACAATTTCAAAAACAAAGCAACATTGAGCTCAATGTGAATTTCTAGTTAAATGCAATTAGTTACTTTATGGATTACTTTTCTAACCACAGGACTGGATCCTAGATTCAGCCCTGGGACATCTCCTGTAAACAGTTGAGTAAAAGCGTTTTGGTTACAGTAGTGATTTTTTTTTTTAATAATTCTTTTTATTAACATTCATCGACATAGAACAAGCAGTACAGAGGGAATAGTACTTTTACAATCAACGGAGACAATACGCCACAATATTAATACTTTACATTACAGAGAAGGCTACGGGGCAATTGGATCATCCCGATCAATGCTACGTGGTACAGTAGTGATTTTTAAGGAATATTATTGTATTTTAAAAGTTGACACTTAGAAACGTTTTCATATAGAATCACCAATGTTATCCTATGGGAGGAAATTCACTTAGCAGGTAAGTAGTGTTATCGTTACTTTTTCTTACTCAGTGGTGGATCCTGGAACCAGCACTGGTGAATCTCCTGTAAACAGTTGAAAGAATCCGTTTAAGTCACACAGGCGATTTTTAAGGAATATTTGTAGTTTGTGAAAATCGACACTTTGAAACTTTTCTGCTGAAAACCAGACAATGGATTCCTATGGAAGGAAATTCAAGTTACTGGTAAGTACGGTTAGAATTACTTTTCAGGGTCAGTGCTGGGCTAAAAGATGCAGCACTGGGTTCTCTCCTGATAACAGGTGAATAAATCGGAATTCATAGTTCGGCTGATTTTAGAGAAATATTATAAAGTTCCAAAACTCCACACTTAGAAGAATTTCCAAGTGAAACCAGTCAATGTTAGCCTATGGAAGGAAATTCAAGTTACTGTTAAGTACGGTTAGAATTACTTTTCAGGGTCAGTGCTGGGCTAAAAGATGCAGCACTGGGTTCTCTCCTGATAATAGGTGAGTAAATCGAAATTCGTATTTCGGCTGATTTTAGAGGAATATTTGTATGTTTCAAAAATCGACACTTAGAAACTTTTTCAGCAAAAAGCAGGCAATGATATCCTATGGAAGGAAATTCAAGTTACTGGTAAGTACGGTTAGAATTACTTTTCAGGATCAGTACTGGGCTCAAAGATGCAGCACTGAGGTCTCTCCTGATAACAGGTGAGTAAATCGGAATTCGTAGTTCGGCTGATTTTAGAGGAATATTTGCACAATGGTGAAGGAAGGGGGTGGGGCCTAAGGTGACATGTCTGCAAACACGCCCTGTGGCGCGTTTAAGTTGGACAATTAATTCCTCCTCAATCCCGAGGGTCCCTAGGGGCCAACTAGCCCACCAGGTACCTCCAGTATGCGCCAGAGGCTGCGTTGCAGAGAGGTGTTCAGAGGCCACGCCCCTTTTACAACACTCTGCAACGCAGCTCCGTGGAGCTTACTGGAGGTACCTGGTGGGCTAGTTGGCCCTAGAGACCCTCAGGATTGAAAAGGAATTTATTCCCCATCTTAAAACGCGCCACGGGGCCTGTTTGCACACATGTCACCTGAAGCCCCGCCCCCTCCCTTCACCACTGTGCAAACGCGCCCCGTGGTGTGAGTGGTTGTTAAAAAATTACCTAACTAGTGAACGTAAACGATTTTATTCTTGCTCCTAGTTGGCAAAAGATAAAAAGGGGTTAATAAAGAATTAAATGTCCCTAATATTTTGAGTCAACATGTTTCGAGGTGTCCCCTAACCTCTTCTTCAGGACAACATGGGGGCCAGTGGTACACATGGGGCTGGCCCCCATGTTGTCCTGAAGAAGAGGTTAGGGGACACCTCGAAACATGTTGACTCAAAATATTAGGGACATTTAATTCTTTTCCCCTTTATTAACCCCTTTTTATCTTTTATCTTTTGCCAACTAGGAGCAAGAATAAAATCGTTTACGTTCCCTAGTTAGGTAATTTTTTAACAACCACTCACACCACTCCCCCTTCACTGCACCACACATAGTCATATCTTCAAATTTAGTGCTCCTACGTAACTATCGCAAGTCGCAGCACGCCCCAAGCAGTAGATGCTTGGGATGGCCCCAATGATGAAGCATGTCACCTAGGGGAAACCTTTGGTGAGTGAGGGGACTCAAGAAAAGAATTTTCTTTTCCCTTATTGAGGTGTGTCTTACACATTAGTAGACCCCTCCTCTTTCCTATTAGCTAGGTTCCCTGATCCATTATTTACGGATCTTCTTTTGCTTTACAAGTACCTAGGAGGACGAACCTAGCCATATCCTCCTCTCCCTCTCTCTTTGTTTTGATATATATATATATATATATACATACATATACAAACCAAATGCTCACTTTCTGGTAAAAAGCAGGCGGGACACAGCTCCGGTTTTCAAGTGGATTTAATGAGCAATTTCGAGCGCGGTTAAACTCACAGGTCCGTGAAACGCTAGGGCAGACGCGTTTCTTGCCGGAACGGCCTTCATCAGTGCCAGTCTCACAGGTAAGTTGATTCACCCTGGGGTCCCAATTAGTAGTCTCTCAGCCCCTCTCCTATTTGAGGTGTGTACCTCCTCGCGCAGAATCTCCCAGCAAACTGCATGATGGGACGTGTAGTTCATAGTGGAAATCCATACAGTGATGAATTACATCCAAAACACCCAGTGGTGTCCCATTACGTGGCAACGAGTCACACTCCACCGCAATTTCCCAGGGATACGATATTCCGGCTCATACCACAGTTGATCCCCTTGTCAGGCAGTACAATACCGCCTCCTCTCTCCCCATGCTGAAGCTGACTGCACCGTGGCAATTACTCGGCTCGGGGGGGGGCTCCGTGTTGCATTTTAATGCGCACAACCAGGTTTGCTGACCTTCACACGGTGCTCCTGATCGAGAGGGCGTGCTCCTTGCCGGTGTCAGCAATACCGGCCCAACATGCAAACCAAATGCTCACTTTCTGGTAAAAAGCAGGCGGGACACAGCTCCGGTTTTCAAGTGGATTTAATGAGCAATTTTGAGCGCGGTTAAACTCACAGGTCCGTGAAATATATATATATATATATATATATATATATATATATATATATATATATATATATATATATATATATATATATATATAAAACATAACATGTGAATTTGTAAAGCATACGTTTACCCGGAGGTATCTTGGCGCTGAATAACAGATGTTTATTGTTGCCCAACTCAATGGTACTCATTGAATCGATCTCACATGGATGAAAAGCTGAGTGGACCCGCAGGGATTTGAACCTGTGACCATGAGGTTGAACACAGGCCTTTGCAGTGGACGCATTAGTCCACTGAGCCACCAGACCCCTATATATATATAAGTGCAGACTTTACTTTGTGCTAAGGGAATGACTTAAAATAAGAAGTTTTGAGCGCTTAATAGTTATTCACAGACATTGAAACGACAGCGCTTTTCACCTTTTAAAGTCGGATATTTTTCCCTGTGCGCACTCTGTGAGAGAATACGGCCCGGCCCACGCTGTTAAAGGGAATCACGTGGGCGATTCAAAATTCAGAGAGACTGCCTCCCGTGATCAAGGCTCTCAGGAGCAGAAACGTTGGAAATAGGAAGTCTCTTGCCTCGTGTTGTTCCACCAATAAAGTGGTTTCATTGCAACCCAACTGGAGTCGGTGCACCTCTTTTTAGGAGAAAGGAGGAATGGATGGTGTATATATATATATATTAAAAATGTCATGGCGGATAGTGTTCTCCATGTGTGAACAAGAACACAGGGTGCTCGAAACGCGTCACGAAGTGAGAGGATAATAAAACATCTTACCTGCCACTATTTTCTGGGTCTGTCTCTCTCTGTTCGCCGATGTGGAGGTTCGGAGAGTGCATTTGGAGGGAATATATATATATAGATATATATAGATATATATAGATATAGATATATATCTGCTCCTGGTTGCCCTCCGGATAAGGAGCACTCGCATACGAGTTCCAAGCTGAAAGCTTTATTTCAGGTATGCGCGCATTCAGAATGTCAATTAAAATTACAGCTCCGCTGTGATGAGTGCCTGACGCATTTCAGAGTGATTTCCACCCCTTCCTCAGAGGCTCCGACAGTTCCCTGGATGCATGTAACACTCCCCTATATTTAAATGCCAAATAGCACGTCCTGATTGGACTTCTCAGTTACATCCTGACACTGAGAATTATGGGCAATATAGTATCACAATTATTTCTCCACAAATGGTTCAGACGGGAAATATTGCTGGCAAAGTTCCAAGCCCGCAATGGGCCTTGAAATGGGGATGCGTGCTCAATCCTCCACCCGTGTTCCACAAATGAGGCCCGATAAATATCAGACCCACGAGGCCCCCTACTGCACGGGGTGCTGCTCCTTGGCGGCTGGCCGGCCGCCTAAACATTGCTGCTCCTGGTTGCCCTCCGGATAAGGAGCACTCGCACACGAGTTCCAAGCTGAAAGCTTTATTTCAGGTATGCGCGCATTCAGAATGTCAATTAAAATTACAGCTCCGCCGTGATGAGTGCCTGATGCGTTTCAGAGTGATTTCCACCCCTTCCTCAGAGGCTCCGGCAGTTCCCTGGATGCATGTGACACTCCCCTATATTTAAATGCCTCCTGTGATCAAGGCTCTAAGGAGCAGAAACGTTGGGAATAGGAAGCCTCTTGCCTCGTGTTGTTCCACCAATAAAGTGTTTTCATTGCAACCCAACCAGAGTGGGTGCACCTCTTTTTAGGAGAAAGGAGGAATGGATGGTATATATATATATATATATATATATATATATATATATATATATATATATATATATATATATCACCAAACTTTCTCCTCCAAAAGAGCAGAGCAGAGGACACAGCGGGGTATAAATGGTTGCTTTATTAAGAAAAACTGGACGGCATGACCGGTTTTGGCTGTGCGCCTTTTTCAAATGCCACAGTTCAATGCAGAGTCACCTGACAGCTCTCTTTAATACGCCCCTCCTCCCCAATGGTGAAGGGCTCACCTGCGCCACTTTAGCCTGCAAAACGTGACCACAGCCAAATGTCGAGACTGCATGTCCCATAATGCAGCGTGTTAGTTAGTACTGTGTTGCAGGCGGTGTACTCGGCGGAAATACAGGCAATAAAGCAACCTCGGGTCCCCAACTTCCAGCCAACTCAAGTCTCAAGCACCAAGGCTGAAGGCACACGGACAATGCCAGCACCTATCCAAGAAGTCTTGGTCTCCCCGAAGGCAGCAGCATCTCGGTCCCCTGAAGTATGAGCGGCGGGTCGCAATCATCCGATACCTCGGTAATATATATATAAATTAGCATTTAAAAAACCTTAGAAATTCACTGAAAAAACCACAGGTTTCAGGGACGTTATAGTTGGTTGGACATTTCACTCGTACAAAACCAGAGAAATTCAGCCATTAGTTAGTTGAGCTAACTATAACTCACGCCCTTGCAATGCATTGCTGATGACGTCACATATTACATCACTCATGACATGGTCAGTGAGATCACTGATGACATCACTGATGACATCTCAAATGACATCACTGATGACATCATCCACGTGATCATCTGATGTACCTCCTCACACCCTAATATAACCTTTGATACACCCCCTCTAAAATACAGACCATTCTCAAAACCAACAGGGGTGCAGAAAGAGGGAAGAGGGGTGGAGAAAGAGGCAAGGGGCTGCAGAAAGAAGCAAGGGAGCTGCAGAAAGAAACAAAAGGTACAGAAAGAAGGAACAGAGGTGCAAAAAAAGGGAAAAGAGGGGTACAGAAAGAGGTAAAAGAGGTGCAGAAAGAAACAAGAGAGGTGCAGAAAGAAACAAAAGAAGAACAGAAAGAAGGAACAGAGATGCAGAAAGAGGCAAGGGAGGTGCAGACAGAGGGAAGAGGAGTGCAGAAAGAGGCACGAGGGGTGCAGAAAGAAGCAAGAGAGGTGCAGAAATAAGCAAAAGAAGTGCAGAAAGAAGCAACAGATGTGCAGAAAGACGGATGAGGAGCGGAGAAAGAGGCAAGTGAAGTGCAGAAAGAAGCAACAGAGATAAAAATAAGGGGAGGATGGGTGGAGAAAGAGGCAAGAGGGGTGCAGAAAGAAGCAAGAGAGGTGCAGAAAGAAACAAAAGAAGTACAGAAAGAAGCTACAGAGGTGCAGAAAGAGGCAAGAGGAGTGCAGAAAGAAGGAAAAAAGGTGCAGAAAGAGGCACGAGGGGTGCAGAAAGAAGCAAGACCGTTGCAGAAAGAAACAAAAGAAGTGCAGAAAGGAGCAACAGAGATGCAGAAAGGTGAAGTGGGGTGGAGAAAGAGGCAAGAGGAATATAGAAAGAAGCAAGAGAGTTGCAGAAAGAAACAAAAGTAGTGCAGAAAGAAGGAACAGAGGTGCATAAAGAGGCAAGAGAAGTACGGAAAGAAGCAACAGAGGTGCAGAAAGAGGGATGAGGGGTGGAGAAAGAGGCAAGAGAAGTGCAGAAAGAAGCAACAGAGATGCAAAAAGGGGGAACAGGGGCGGGGAAAAAGGCAAGAGAGGTGTAGAAAAAACAAAAGAAGAGCAGAAAGAAGGAACAGAGGTGCAGAAAGAGGCAAGAGGGGTGCAGAAAGAAGCAAGAGAGCTGCAGAAAGAAACAGAAGAAGTGCAGAAAAAAGGAACAGAGGTGCAGAAAGAGGCAAGAGGGGTGCAGAAAGAGGCAAAAGAGTTGCAGAAAGAAGTGAGAGGTGCAGAAAGAAACAAAAGAAGTGCAGAAAGAAGGAACAGAGGTACAGAAAGAAGCAAGAGAGGTGCAGAAAGAAGCAACAGAGGTGCAGAAAGAGGGAAGAGGGGTGGAGAAAGAGACAAGAGAAGTGCTAAAAGAAGCAAGAGAGGTGCAGAAAGAAGCAAAAGAAGTGCAGAAAGAAGGAACACAGGTGCACAAAGAGGCAAGAGGGGTACTGAAAGAGAAGAAGGGTGCAGAAAGAGGCACAGGCACAAGTGATGCACAAGGAAGCAAGAGAGGTGCAGAAAGACACAAGATAAGTGCAGAAAGAAGCAACAGATATGCAGAAAGAGGGAAGAGGGGTGGAGAAAGAGGCAAGAGAAGTGCAAAAAGAAGCAACAGAGATGCAGAAAGGGGAAGGGGTGGAGAAAGAAGCAAGAGGGGTGCAGAAAGAAGCAAGAGAGTTGCAGAAAGAAACAAAAGTAGTGCAGAAAGAGGCAAGAGAAGTACATAAAGAAGCAACAGAGGTGCAGAAAGAGGGCTGAGGGGTGGAGAAAGAGGCAAGAGTAAGTACAGAAAGAAGCAACAGAGATGCAAAAAGGGGGAACAGGTGTGGAAAGTGGCAAGAGGGATGCAGAAAGAAGCAAGAGATGTGCAGAAAGAAACAAAAGAAGAGCAGAAGGAAGGAACAGAGGTGCAAAAAGAGGCAAGAGGGGTGCAGAAAGAGGGGAGGGGGTGCAGAAAGAAGCACGAGTGGTGCAGAAAGAAGCACAAGTGGTGCAGAAAGAAGCACAAGTGGTGCAGAAAGAAGCATGAGTGGTGCAGAAAGAAGCAAGAGTAGTGCAGAAAAAATCATCAGAGGTGCAGAAAGAGGCAAGAGGGGTGCAAAAAAGAGGGGAGAGGGGTGCAGACAGAAGCAAAAGATGTACAGAAAGAAACAAAAGAAGTGCAGAAAGAAGGATCAGAGGTGCAGAAAGAGGCAACAGGGGTGAAGAAAGAGGGAAGAGGGGTGGAGAAAGAGGCAAGGGGGCAGAAAGAAGCAAGACTGCTACAGAAAGAAACAAAGGAAGTGCAGAAAGAAGGAACAGGTGCAGAAAGAGGCAAGAGGGATACAAAAAGAGAGAAGGGGGTGCAGAAAGAGGCACAAGCGGTGCAGAAAGAAGCAAGAGATGTGCAGAAAGAAACAAAAGAAGTGCAGAAAGAAGGAACAGAGGTGCAGAAAGAGGCAGCAGGGGTGAAGAAAGAGGGAAGAGGGGTGGAGTAAGAGGCAAGGGGGTGCAGAAAGAAGCAAGAGAGCTGCAGAAAAACTAAAGAAGTGCAGAAAGAAGGAACAGAGGTGCAGAAAGAGGCAAGAGGGGTGCAGAAAGAGGCAAAAGGGGTGCAGAAAGAAGCGAGAGGTGCAGAAAGAAACAAAAGATGTACAGAAAGAAGGAACAGAGGTGCAGAAAGAGGCAAGAGGGGAGCAGAAAGAAACAAAAGAAGTACAGAAAAAAGCAACAGAGGTGCAGAAAGAGACAAGAGGAGTGCAGAAAGAGGGAAGAGGTGTGCAGAAAGAGGCATGAGGGGTGCAGAAAGAAGCAAGAGAGGTGCAGAAAGAAGCAAGAGAACTGCAGAAAGAAGCAACAAAGATGCAGAAAGGGGGAAGTGGGGTTGAAAAAGAGGCAAGAGGGATACAGAAAGAAATGAGAGGTGCAGACAGAAACAAAAGAAGTGCAGAAACAAGGCAGAGAGGTGAAAAAAGAGGAGAGAGGTGCAGAAAGCGGGAAGAGGGGTGTGAAAGAGGCATGAGGGGTACAGAAAGAAGCAAGAGGGGTGCAGAAAGAAACAAAAGAAGTGCAGAAAGAAGGAACAGAGGTGCAGAAAGAGGCAGCAGGGGTGAAGAAAGAGGGAAGAGGGGTGGAGTAAGAGGCAAGGGGTGCAGAAAGAAGCAAGAGATCTGCAGAAAAACTAAAGAAGTGCAGAAAGAAAGAACAGAGGTGCAGAAAGAGGCAAGAGGGGTGCAGAAAGAAACAAAAGAAGTGCAGAAAGAAGCAACAGAGGTGCAGAAAGAGACAAGAGGAGTGCAGAAAGAAGCAAGTGAGGTGCAGAAAGAAGCAAGAGAACTGCATAAAGAAGCAACAAAGATGCAGAAAGGGGGAAGTGGGGTTGAAAAAGAGGCAAGAGGGATACAGAAAGAAACAAGAAAGGTGCAGAAAGAAACAAAAGAAGTGGAGAAACAAGGAAGAGAGGTGAAAAAGAGGAGAGAGGTGCAGAAAGAGGGAAGAGGGGTGTGAAAGAGGCATGAGGGGTGCAGAAAGAAGCAAGAAGGGTGCAGAAAGAAGCAAGAGAGTTGCAGAAAGAAACAAAAGAAGTGCAGAAAGAAGGAACAGAGGTGCAGAAAGAGGCAAGAGCGGTGCAGAAAGAAGGAAGAGGGGTGCAGAAAGAAGCACAAGGGTTGCAGAAAGAAGGGACAGAGGTGCAGAAAAAAGCAAGAGAAGTGCAGAAGGAAGCAACAGAGGTGCAGAAAGAGGGATGAGGGGTGGAGAAAGAGGCAAGAGAAGTGCAGAATGAAGCAACAGAGTTGCAAAAAGGTGAACAGGGGTGAAGAAAGTGGCAAGAAGGGTGCAGAAAGAAGCGAGAGGTGCAGAAAAAAACAAAAAAGAGCAAAAAGAAAGAACAGAGGTACAGAAAGAGGAAAGAGGAGTGCAGAAAGAGGGAAGAGGGGTGCAGAAAGAAGCAAGAGAGCTGCAGAAAAACTAAAGAAGTGCAGAAAGAAGGAACAGAGGTGCAGAAAGAGGCAAGAGGGGTGCAGAAAGAAACAAAAGAAGTGCAGAAAGAAGCAACAGAGGTGCAGAAAGAGACAAGAGGAGTGCAGAAAGAAGCAAGTGAGGTGCAGAAAGAAGCAAGAGAACTGCATAAAGAAGCAACAAAGATGCAGAAAGGGGGAAGTGGGGTTGAAAAAGAGGCAAGAGGGATACAGAAAGAAACAAGAAAGGTGCATAAAGAAACAAAAGAAGTGCAGAAACAAGGAAGAGAGGTGAAAAAAGAGGAGAGAGGTGCAGAAAGAGGGAAGAGGGGTGTGAAAGAGGCATGAGGGGTGCAGAAAGAAGCAAGAGGGGTGCAGAAAGAAGCAAGAGAGTTGCAGAAAGAAACAAAAGAAGTGCAGAAAGAAGGGACAGGGGAGCAGAAAGATGCAAGAGCAGTGCAGAAAGAAGGAAGAGGGGTGCAGAAAGAAGCACAAGGGTTGCAGAAAGAAGGGACAGAGGTGCAGAAAGAGGGATGAGGGGTGGAGAAAGAGGCAAGAGAAGTGCAGAATGAAGCAACAGAGTTGCAAAAAGGCGAACAGGGGTGAAGAAAGTGGCAAGAAGGGTGCATAAAGAAGCGAGAGGTGCAGAAAAAAACAAAAGAAGAGCAAAAAGAAAGAACAGAGGTACAGAAAGAGGAAAGAGGAGTGCAGAAAGAGGGAAGAGGGGTGCAGAAAGAAGCACAAGTGGTGCAGAAAGAAGCTAAGAAGTGCAGAAAGAAGCAAAAGTAATGCAGAAAGAAGCAACAGAGGTGCAGAAGAAAGAGGCAAGAGGGGTGCAAAAAGAGGGAAGAGGGGTGTAGAAAGAGGCACAAGGGGTGCAGAAAGAAGCAAGAGTTGTGCAGAAAGAAATAAAAGAAGTGTAGAAAGAAGGAACAGAGGTGCAGAAAGGGGCAACAGGGGTGCAGAAAGAGGGAAGAGGGGTGGAGAAAGAGGCAAGGGGTGCATAAAAAAGCAAGAGAGCTGCAGAAAGAAACAAAAGAAGTGCAGAAAGAAGGAACAGAGATGCAGACAGAGGCAAGAGGGATGCCGAAAGAGGCAAAAGGGGTGCAGAAAGAAACAAAAGAAGTGCAGAAGGAAGGAACAGAGCTGCAGAAAGAGGCTAGAGGGGTGCACAAAGAGGGAAGAGGGGTGTGAATGCGGCACTAGGAGTGCAGAAAGAAGCAAGAAGAGTGGTGGAAGAAGCAACAGAGGTGCAGAAAGAGGCAAGAGGCGTGCAAAAAGAGGGGAGAGGGATGCAGAAAGAGGCACAAGGGTTGCAGAAAGAAGCACGAGAGGTGCAGAAAGAAGCAAGAGAGGTACAGATAGAAGCAGGAGCAGTGCAGAAAGAACCATAAGAGGTGCAACAAGAGGCAAGAGGGGTGTAAAAAAGAGGGAAGAGGGTTGCAGAAAGAGGCACGAGGGGTGCAGAAAGAAGCAAGAGAGCTACAGAAAAAACAAAAGAAGTGCAGAAAGAAGGAAGAGAGGTGCAGAAAGAGGCAAGAGAGATGCAAAAATAGAGAAGAGGGGTGCAGAAAGAGGTACAAGCGGTGCAGAAAGAAGCAAGCGATGTGCAGAAAGAAACAAAAGAAGTGCAGAAAGAAGGAACAGAGGTGCAGAAAGAGGCAGCATTGGTGAAGAAAGAGGGAAAAGGGGTGGAGTAAGAGGCAAGGGGTGCAGAAAGAAGCAAGAGAGCTGCATAAAGAAATGAAAGAAGTGCAGAAAGAAGGAAAAGAGGTGCAGAAAGAGGCAAGAGGGATGCAGAAAGAGGCAAAAGGGGTGCAGAAAGAAACAAAAGAAGTGCCGAAAGAAGGAACAGAGGTGCAGAAAGAGGCAAGAGGGGAGCAGAAAGAAACAAAAGAAGTACAGAAAGAAGCAACAGAGGTGTAGAAAGAGGGAAGAGGGGTGCAGAAAGAGGCATGAGGGGTGCAGAAAGAAGCAAGAGAGGTGCAGAAAGAAGCAAGAGGGGTGCAGAGAGGGAAGAGGGGTGCAGAAAGAGGCACAAGGGTTGCAGAAAGAAGGGACAGATGTGCAGAAAGAAGCAACAGGTGCAGAAAGAGGGATGATGGGTGGCGAAAGAGGCAAGAGAAGTGCAGAAAGAAGCAACAGAGATTCCAAAAGGGGGAACAGGGGTGGAGAACGTGGCAAGAGAGGTGCAGAAAGAAGCAAGAGGGGTGCAGGAGAAAACAAAACAGCAGAAAGAAGGAACAGAGGTACAGAAAGAGGCAAGAGGAGTGCACAAAGAGGGAAGAGGGGTGTGAAAGAGGCACGAGGAGTGCAGAAAGAAGCATGAGGAGTGGAGAAATAAGCAGCAGTGGTGCAGAAAGAGGCAAGAGGGGTACAAAAGAGGAAAAGGGTACAGAAAGAGGCACGTGGGGTGGAGAAAGAAGCAAGAGATGTGCAGAAAGAAACAAACGAAGTGCAGAAAGAGAGAACAGAGGTGCAGAAAGAGGCAACGGTGATGCAGAAAGAGGGTGAATGGGTGGAGAAAGAGGCAAGGGGGTGCAGAAAGAAGCAAGAGAGCTGCAGAAAGAAACAGAAGTGCAGAAAGAAGGAACAGAGGTGCAGAAAGAGGCAAGAGGGGTGCAGAAAGAGGCAAAAGGGTTGCAGAAAGAAGTGAGAGGGTCAGAAAGAAACAAAAGAAGTGCAGAATGAAGGAACAGAGGTGCAGAAAGAGGCAAGAGGGGAGCAGAAAGAAACAAAAGAAGTGCAGAAAGAAGTAACAGAGGTGCAGAAAGAGACAAGAGGAGTGCAGAAAGAGGGAAGAGGGGTGCAGAAAGAGGCATGAGGGGTAAAGAAAGAAGCAAGAGAGGTGCAGAAAGAAACAAGAGAACTGCATAAAGAAGCAACAAAGATGCAGAAAGGGGGAAGTGGGGTTGAAAAAGAGGCAAGAGGGATACAGAAAGAAACAAGAGAGGTGCAGAAAGAAACAAAAGAAGTGCAGAAACAAGGAAGAGAGGTGAAAAAAGAGGAGAGAGGTGCAGAAAGAGGGAAGAGGGGTGTGAAAGAGGCATGAGGGGTGCAGAAAGAAGCAAGAGTTGTGCAGAAAGAAATAAAAGAAGTGTAGAAAGAAGGAACAGAGGTGCAGAAAGGGGCAACAGGGGTGCAGAAAGAGGGAAGAGGGGTGGAGAAAGAGGCAAGGGGTGCATAAAAAAGCAAGAGAGCTGCAGAAAGAAACAAAAGAAGTGCAGAAAGAAGGAACAGAGATGCAGACAGAGGCAAGAGGGATGCCGAAAGAGGCAAAAGGGTGCAGAAAGAAACAAAAGAAGTGCAGAAGGAAGGAACAGAGCTGCAGAAAGAGGCTAGAGGGGTGCACAAAGAGGGAAGAGGGTGTGAATGCGGCACTAGGAGTGCAGAAAGAAGCAAGAAGAGTGGTGAAAGAAGCAACAGAGGTGCAGAAAGAGGCAAGAGGCGTGCAAAAAGAGGGGAGAGGGATGCAGAAAGAGGCACAAGGGTTGCAGAAAGAAGCACAAGTGGTGCAGAAAGAAGCAAGAGAGGTGCAGATAGAAGCAGGAGCAGTGCAGAAAGAACCATAAGAGGTGCAACAAGAGGCAAGAGGGGTGAAAAAGAGGGAAGAGGGTTGCAGAAAGAGGCACGAGGGGTGCAGAAAGAAGCAAGAGAGCTACAGAAAA